>JAVLVB010000145.1:919424-949879 GCA_032876305.1 Orestias chungarensis | reverse complement strand
ATTAGGAGAATGTTTCATTATTAATCATCACAGAAAAACAGTAAATTAACCCTGAGGTCCGTTGGCCTGCAGCTAGGCAGTGTTGTAAGAAAAATCCTACAGGATTACATGTTTCGTTGTTTTTTTGTTTTTTTTCTTTACTGTTAATGTCCCAAAGAAAACATGAACAGTTTATTAGCCAGATAATTCCTGATCAGTGCATTTCTGTTGTTGATGCAACCAAAATTCTTTCTTTGCTTTATTAATCCACATCCTTGTTAAAAAAAGCTCGCTCAAAAGAAGTAAAACTTTCCTCACTGTAAAGGGCTTCTTTTTGTTCTTAAAATTTTGGAGTAATTGATCCCCGATACTCTGTACTAGTTCATTCTCAGTTCAGTTAAGAAATCAATGCAAAATTTGTGCACTCAGCCAAAATCTTCTCCTCCCTGTGGCGGTGACCCGCTTTAATTGAAAACCCCTGTACGTTCCCTCGGCAGGTCTGTTCTGGACATGTACATCGCTCTGACCCTGAAAATCAGTGTACCGTCACCGGCCGGCATGCTTGTGAACACCACACTCGACGTTCAACCATGCAGAACTGACTGTTTACAGATTGTCAGAGAACTGAGAATTTATATGGGCTCTTTCTTGCTGGTATAAGTGTAGCATGATATCAAACTGTCCTAGTCACACTGAGATGAGGTCAGCATGTGTCTGGCAGCCTGGGGCATCAGGAAAGCTTTGGTTTCCCTCTCCACCTTCCACTGACAGCCTGGTTTTCCCCCTTCAATAAACCCACATCCCCTGGTCCCAGATCGCGCTTTCTAATGTTATTGAGTTGCCAAAAGATCTGGAAACGATGAAAAGTTCATTTAATATCGACTTTCTTTATAAGACTTTGAATTCTCACAGAAAACATACACACTGTCTGCCATTATCAGCTCCGGCAGAAGCTTTCTGAAATTAAAATGAGGATTTTCCTGTTCGTACCTATTCATCTGCGCAAGAAAGTCAACTGCATGTTTGTCCTGAACCGCTGGGAATCCCACCTACTCATTCCGCTCGAGCCTGCAAGACGGTTTTCTTTGAGCTGCGCTCTGTAGCTACACTCTCTGAGCCAACCTAAGGATACCCTTCCACTGCTTTGTCTCCCAAGGAGCTTTGCCACAATAGGTTGTAAATATTTTCCGTCTAAGAACAGCTTGCTGCTTGAGGGGCTGTCAGTGTGCTTCCGCCCAGTTTCTGCAGCTGGACGCCTGGAAGCTTGAGGGTGGGTCTAACTGGGTGGTCTGGGAGGTTCGAGATGAACCTCTGAGATTGCAAATACTTTGCTTTTAAATAAAAGAAGGTATTTTACCCTGTCATGCAGATGGTTTAGTCTTTTTCATCCACTGCTTTTTGATGTTTACACAGTACATTGATTCTGTGAGTCCTTAGTTTTTGTTTAAATTAAAGAAAATGGAAACTATGAAGGCATTAAAAATGGCATCTTCACTATAGATGTCACAACTGTTTCCTGTTTAGGGATAATAAACTGGATTACATGATTTTCATTTAACTTTTATCCATCAAAGGGTTTTTAGTGTTGAAGTGTCCCTTGTTATCGGATATATTAGAATATATTTATAACAAAGTTTTGTTAAAACTATTTGACTCAGACATACAGTAATCAGCTGCTAAATATTTCTAGTTTAGTTTATAATCACTGATTCAGATGCAGACTTTAATAAATTTACTTTGCATCATACCAAACCTTTATGATGCTCTTTGAGTCCGTACATAAAATTTTATTTGGGGCTTTGTCAGGAAGAAGGGGAAAAAAATTATATTTTTTCATCAATTAATGTGTGAAAAGACTGCTCTTTAATCTACTAACAAACAGTTACAGTTTAAAATAAATAAGATTGATTGATTGACCACTCAAGATGACCAAAGCACTTTACAGTTAGAATTACATCACAAGAAATTGAAAACACAAACACAGCAATAAAATAAGGGGAAAACAATGTATGAGCCTAGAAAAGCCCGATTGTTCATCTTATCTGTGTTTGCTACTGATAGTCTCTGCTAATTAAATGTAACCAAGTTTCGTGCATTTTAAGATTTTTTATTGATTTTATAAAAACTGCACATTTTTCTGTAATTATGTCTTCTTGGAGTCCAGAACTACTTTAACCACAGTTTGTTTGTTTTTTCTGTTAACATTTGTCCAAATGTAAAGAAAGGTCCCACATAAGCACCTCACAACATTACTTTTAAAGCTAGTTCAGGTCAGATTGTTTTCTTCCATATGAACATTTCATTTGACTTCCAAACAAACGTCATGTCCAAAATCTCTGAATGACAATGCCATGATTATTTTCTTTTCTTTTGAGCATCTGTGCTGGACATATGGCAGAGAGGGGAAGTTCATGAGATTTGACATGCACACTGCAAGAGTAATTGTAGACAAGTCCAGACCCGCGACCCGGCGCTTGAATGGCGTTTAAGGAGACAGTTTGGAATCTTAGGATTCAGATGATTTTTCTGCTTAGTGTGGGATGTATCTGTAAGGACAAGGTGACTGACCCTTCCAGGAGGACAGGCTTCTGAGAAACATGAATTTGATAGTTGGTGACAGTTCATAACAGAGAGGCGGGTCTGATGTGCTTGAAATAATTGTCCATCTGTTTTTGCTTTTTAAACTTACACACAAAGATCTTCAGGTGCATCCAGTGTATGAATGTATTTATGTGTATACAAACTGTTATTAGCTGTAATGTGATGCTTTCTAGATGTTTTGATTCCCATGTCCTCTCATAAGTGTAAAATCTCCTGGTTAATTTAAAATTTATTTTAGTTCTACAGACCGAATGGGCTTTAAACATGATCAATGTTATGACGCGTTCTGATAAATAAATGTTGAATTCTTTAGAACAACTTACAAAAGATTACTGTATTACAGCTTAAAATTATGGTTGAATTCAGAAAAGTAGAGTGTTAACAATGATAGTTGGCACTCAGTTGTAGGGATGAAATTTAGCAAAGGAACATGATGGCCTACGCACATCTGAACAGAAAGCAATCAGACACTGAATAAAAGCAGCTCTGACTCTCACGGCCACAGCAACCTGATGCTCCTTTCCACAGCATTTATAAGTTGAAGAGCATCACTGTGTTCAACGTGAGCATGGACAAGCAACTGTGCATGAAGGTTATGTTGTGCTAGTGCATGGTATAACTCCTATTAACATGTTTGATTGAAAAACTTTTTAAAATGAAATGCTGAATAGAAGGGAAAAACTGCATCTCAAGGCAAACAGAGCTTGAAATAATTGGAGGTTGAAACAATCTCTTTTCCCAACTGCAGTAGAGTTAAATGTTCTGTTTGAGGGCATTTCACATTTTTCTTTATTTTTTTGGTACAGATATTTTGTTAGAAAGAGAGGTGCATGTCCAATTAACCCCATTCATTCAAAAATCCATGAACTGCTGTACAGTCTGCTGTGCATGTTATATGTTGACGAACTGTGTTTTTTTTTTCTGCATTTAGCGTATTAAGGTTTAAATATCTCTGTTTTTCTCATTAAACGCAATGTGCAAAAATTGTTGGATTGCTACATCTGTTGCATATAATGGTGCACATAATTTCTTCGAATGCCATTTTCAGTGTAGCTCTAAAACAATTAGTACTGTAAACCCAAGTGGTTAGGCTCTAAATAAGTTTAAAGAGTAATCAAAAGTAGATGTTTTAATTTTGTTTACAGAAATGCACTGATCAGCCTGCCAGAAACCTTAATTGGCCTAATATTTTCAGTAATCCACTCTGATCACCGACGTGCCGCTAAAAATCGGAAACGTTTGCTCTTCCTGTTTGTTGAAAGGATTAATATAAAAATAGTATCAACTATTAGCATTTTTCAATCAAAATGGTTAAATAAAATATGTTTTTATGATAGGAAAATCCTGTATTAACTGCTGTTTGTTGAAAATAATTACTTCTCATAAAGAACCTGCAACACATTTTAAACCTTTAATATCTATTAGTCTAAATAGTAAAGGGACAGACGAAATAAACCAGAGCATCTTTACTTTTTAAATGATTATCTATATACAACTCCTTCTGTGATTTGATTAGACGATTTGAAATGCATAAATAATTTTAACTGAATAAATTAAATAGAAAACTTTGTATTTAAAAACGAAACATTATTCTACTCTATGCTCGCTTGGTGTTTAGAGGAACATTATTGCTAAATATCCAACTATCAACTCTAATCTTCCACAGATTATCAGCTCCCTATATGCATATCGGCTGTTTAGTTTAGCGATCCAAATCCAGAGAGCTTACTGAGCTTCACTGTGGAAAACTAACACAAAATGCTGCCAGAAATAAACAATTTCTCGAGCAGTCACTTATAACACTCAGATGGTTAGGATTATTCATAACACTCCATTCAAATACGGAGAATTTGCATTTGAAACACAACTTTAATCATATACACAACGAGCGGAGTGGCACCTTGTATTAATAGACAGTGCTTTTGAAAGATCCCTTGAGACCAAGCCCTGTCTGGGAATTACTACAAAAAATAATCCAAATCAGAATTTTTAATGCAGTGGGCTTATATAATTATATTATTAACTGCTCCTCTGCTGCATAATAAAACAATGACTTAATATATTAATTCCTTACTAATTTATCAATGTCACAGCTTATGAATTTGTCCAGATCTCCTGCTGTGAGATGCCATGTTTTTACTCAGATACATGATCTGGCAGGGAGGAAAGAGAAAAATCCCAGAAATTAATTTCACCATTATTAGTCACAGAATCGTCTGCGTTACAGCAGGCTACAGCTCAAAAGATTAAGAGAAGCTCTTAGAAATAAGACAGAAAATGACAACGCTTGCTATCTCTACTGTGATAGAGAGGCAGCAGGAAAAGGGAAATATTTTTTAAGGACCTAAAAGAACTTTTTCTACATGTTGATTTGCTTCCCAATACTACATTGTTTTGTTACTAGAAGCACAGAAAGAGGAGCTAAGTATATTTCCAGGTTAAATAAGTGAATCACAAGGTGATCAGTGAATTAAACAGCTTCTCTATCACTTGAATATCTCTGCTTCTCCATTGAATTGAGTCAATTCCCTGGACTCTGTGATGACTGAGCTAGTCAGCCCAGGGGTTTCTGAACAGAAGGATGTTTTTCAAGTTTCCTCATGTGAATCCTAAGCGGGCTTCTCATTAAAAAGCTGCTTTTGAATCCCTCAACATGAAAGAGGAGTGGCGGTGATATAAGCTTGATTGCAGATTACGTAAGGATTGGAGCATGTATTCAAAGTCCATTACTGTAGTTTTGTCTTTGAAATGAGGAAGTTATAGTTTTTTGCCTTTTGGATTCAGTAGTACGTCAATGTGAATCACAGTCAGACATGGTGATTATGATGTTACAATAAATGTTAACAGAAATGTGTTAAATAACTATGACTCAAATAACTACTAAAAGTAATTTGATAGATTTGGCAACACTTTCGTGAATAAAACTAATAATAAAATATCCTAAAATTAACTTTTGTCCTTGATTTTCCTCTCAGTTCACACAGAGTTTGTATCATTTGTCTCCTCGCTGTTGCAAAGCTTAAACATTATAGAACTAGTGACACATTGAAGGACTAAAGTTCTTAGTTTGCTCCTGCTCCTTATCAGGTGCCAAACTCCAGCCTGATGGTTATTCATTTTAACAAGCGCATGAATTCTGCAGCACAAAGACTATATCTTAATTTTTATGCAAAAAAATAAAAAATAAATCCTGCATATTTCATTGATTAATCACAGAAAATCTGCCATATTATAACAAGTTGTGAAATTTCAGCAGTGCCTCTTCCAGTGCACACCATACATGGGAAATACAAAACAAATTAGGAGCAAAGTGTGTGACTGTTTGCCATCTGTCACTCTTTTTTCTTACCAAACAAGCGGTCCCGTTGAGGAGGAGCAGGATGAAGCCGCGGTTGGGACGCATCATTCCGGTGCGTAAAGCTGCCCCTCCCTCAACAAAATAATTACGATTAACGTAAAGAAGTAAGAGGATATATATATTTATATATATGTGTGTGTGTATATAGTTTTTTTCTGCTTCAGGAGGATGTTCTTCCTACGGCACCGGATCCCGCTGCGCTCACGCACGGTCCCATATCCAAAGCACAATGATGTGCTGGTACCGCAAACAAACAATGCAAAACAACCTGACTTGGAGCGTTCCTGATCTGTCTGATCTCTCTCTCTCCCCGCCCCACACACACACACCCTTCAGATCCCGTCTTTAAACTCAAATTAGTTCTGTTGCGAGAAATCCATCTATATAGGGTAAAAGGTTGTCATCCATTAAGAAAAAAGAAAAAGAAAAAGAAATCATGAAGTGATCCCAGCTGAAAGTGAGGAGACTTCAGTGGGAGGTGAGGAGATCATATCTGCTCAGTGATGCTGGTAGAGATCCTGGAGGGATGGAGCTGCAGCCTCCTGCAGAAACTGAGCGATGCTGAGACTGGCAAGAGCGAACAGACGTTTTAACAGTTTCTTTTCTCCCTCTCTTCTCGCGTGTGCGTGTGTAGTATACATATCCCCCTGTTTATCAGATGCCTTTTCTCCCTCCCTCCCCTGCATTAGTTACCCCCCTCCAATCCAGCATCTAAATTTTGACTTTTTTAAGTGACATGTTTAATAATTTACTTATTTTAGTAAATAGTAAAATAAATTACTCTCAAACATGAAGCACCTCTCTTTCTTTCAGCATTTTGTTTAACCCCAAGGTGCCTTCCTTTGTAATTTTCCGCATACATTTCTGACGTTGAATACATTTTGCCTTGCAAAAGTATAAGTAGTGTTCAGCTCATAAATAAACATTAAAGTAAGCTGTTTCATTTCAGCTCTGTGAGGTGAAAGGTGAAAATCCACCTCCATCTGGAATCGTTTGCATTTCTTCTCCTTTGAATTTAAACACTTTTTATCTTCCAGTCAACTTAGTTTTCTTACCGGGGCTAAGCAAAAGCATGCCCACAGCATTATTCTACCACCACCATGTCATAAATGGTATTTCTTGGTGATGTGGGGATGTGTTAGTTTGCCTCCTTACGTGGCTCTTGGTATGAAATTACTGTGGGCCGATCAGAGCAAAGCTCCTTTCTCCACATGTCTGCTGTGTCACCTACAAGCCTTGTGAATAATCATGTCCTTGCCCAGCTTGTCAGTTTAGTTGGACGCCCACATCTTTGCAGGCTGTGAATAAATCACAGGAGAGGTTGCTCTGGGTTTTGTTTAATGGTATATGTACACCACACTTTCAGATTTTTATTTACAGTAAAGTTTAAGGCTCTCTTGTGGTACCCAGACGAGGTCTTTTCTGCTTTATTAACATCCAAAGTTAGACCGCCACACACGCGGTCACAATGTACATATAATAATCTGACTGTTTGTCATCCTTTTGTGCAAGCCATTGATTCGGAGCTCTGTTGAAGAGCATATTGACAAACGTGGCGGGCGTAGATGAGCTGCTGGCCACCACCTCAGCGAGGTGTGAATAATAAAGACTTTCTTCACTAACGCACAGTTCATTAAGAATAGGTTAATGAAGTGAAATGTGAGATATCACTACACAGGTTGTCAATCTCTCAACAGCTCAATTTCTGCTAATTAGACCCTAGATGAAAATCCTTTTACACTCCCTTTTGAGGCAAGCAGCATCCAAAGAGGACCCAGACTCAGTCTTTGCGTTTTTAACTTGTTTAAGCCAAGTTTTGTTTGTGCACTTTGCTGATGTTATCTGGTTGAAGTGCAGGCCGTGGGTTAATTGATCTTAGATCAGGGGTTAATTGGTTCCACAAGCTTTGCATCAGGGGACCCGACCTCTGAGGGCGCACTTTCAGAGTTGCAGACGGAGGACCTGTCAATCCAGATTGACCAGGACATCAAAGGTTTTGAAACAGAGGAAGCATTTTAACACCCCTTTTTTTAATCCTGCCTGCATGCGAGCATATCATCCCACAGCTCATTAGAATGCAGTGGATGTTGATGAAATATGAGACTTTAGAAGGTTTCTTAATCTCCATCCCTCTTTTTGTTTTCTTATTTGATTTTTTTATTTTTTTTCAAATGCTAAACCGTGCCTTTGTATAATTCGAATCAGCCTATTCAGCTGGCTTGGGTATGTGGGAGCTCTTATAGGGAGAGGAAACAGCAACCCATAAAGGGATATTCATTCCCTGATCCACAATCTGACGAAACAGCAACTATAGTAAAACACCTTTTTAAAACAGATCACGTTCATTCATACACACACAGTTTCACTTCTGCACATAATTATGGGGCAATAACTCAGTCTGTATACTCTCTGGGGATGAACCAGACAAGGGAATGGTGTTTTTTACTCAGTTTAAAATATAATCTATATCAAAACAGAAAGAATTGTGGATGCTCAGATACCCATCAATTGACACCTAGGATCGACTTATCTAAATGTGGTTTCACAGACAAGTCACATCAGCATGACTAACAGGAAATTCATGTTTGTGTATTTCCTTTTTATTCCATGATCCTGCCAAACCAAAACAATTGTGCTCAATCATTGCATTGCTGACATGTAATCCTATTTCACAGTGTAATTGTGTTTGAATGAAAGGCTGCAGGCAACAAACAGCTTGGTAAAACGATGGAGACTTGAGGTCACACAGTGAACGGATTAGTGTTGGCTGCCCTCTAGTGTCCTAACTCAACAAGATGTGTGAGGAAAGAAGCTACATTTAACACCAAAACTCTAATATAGCAGCATCCACCTATTTTGCCACCTATTGAAAAGATGTGCTATAACAATTAAATCTCTTATCCCAATTGTTCAATGTATATTACTGACGGATCCAGCTTTCCATGTGGGAATATTTGTGGATCTTGTGGTTCTTCCTGTTTATAGGTTTCTTTGTCACCTTTTCGTCCAATATATTGAGCTATTCTTTTTGATTCTTGTTTACTATTTGTTTACAATGCCTGTATTAGTTATAGTCACACATTTTCTGAGTTAATTCTAGCTGTCTGCTTTTCCCCACAGCTGCAATCTTTCAATAGCCTAATCATTAACCTGTTCCCGCTTCTTCATCAAGTTCTATCATTTCCCACCTCCCTCTTCTTCCTATCCAGTGCTAGATCCTCTGCTGTTTTTAGCCTTTTATTGTTTGTGTCTGTATGTTCCAGAAACTCGGGGTTTCCTAATCGTATGATTTCTAAAAAAAATGTATTATTATTTGGCCTGTTTTCAGTAAACCTCCACTGCTGCAGTTTGGGGTTTTACCAAAAGACAATACAAAAACTAATTTTTAAAAATTCTAAAGATTTAGGAAATGTTCATGTTAATTTAACAATGTATTAGGTTGCAATGTGAAACTGCAGCACTAGATGCCATTATATTCTTAATGCGCCCTCAATGTAAAAAAACAGAGTCCTATCTGAGATAATGCACAAATATTAAAATTAGTAAAAGGTTTTCACTACAATAGGCACAAATAAATAAAAAGAATTGTCAATTTATTTGTCCTGGATTTTTGAAGCTAAATGCAAATTTTGTATGTAATTAAAAACCTTAAAAGCCTTTTAGGTTTCTCAGATTGTTCTTACTATAGGAGCTTTTAAAGCAGCTAACATAGAGTAGTAGAAATCATTGTGCTTTTTATATTCTTTATACAATAGAAAAAAGTCCTTTAATGATATTTTGTTGTTTTATCCATAATTTAAAACAGGAACTGAATTAATATAAAAGAGTAACAGAAATTCTACAGTATACAAAAATTAGAAATTACGTTATTTTTTATTTTATATTTTTTTATATTTTATACTGTCTAAAGAAACAGGATTTCTGAGTGTTTAATTATCCAAAATATCTATAGAGATCGAGCACTTAATTGGAGCCCAGTCATTTTGCCACTGGTTTGAGGCAAAGCATCTTATCTTAGAGACATTTAGATGCTCTGTTTTAGGTCATTTCGCTTTTCTGCAGATTCAGAAAAGAGAAGTGCTGTTGTTGGAGGGAACTTTACAATGTGTGATTTACTGTTTACTATAAGTTCTCTTACAGAAAAAGCAGATGGTTAAATAGGAATGGTTTGTCTTAGCTTAGCTTAGTGTTATTTTATCTGTTTTTTTAACAACTTGTGACTGCTTGGGATTTATACTCAAAATACCAAAAGGTTCCTCTAACAATTTTCCCCAACATTTACACACATCAGGCTTAAAATTATGACCAATGACAGTTAGAGTTAATAAGTTTCCCACCTCATCAGTTGTTGGAAATGACAGAGCAGAAGGTGAACATTTGGACTTCCAATGTAAAAGGTTTTAAGCAGCAAATTGCTGGATTATAACAAAATTCAGATTATGATGGCTAAGTGACTGAGCCCAAAAAAAATGCACCTTGCAGACCATTTACTCACTTTCATTAAAATAATATCTGCTAATAGGTGCGGAATCATTCAACTGAATAGATCTTGTCACAAATGATTCTGAAATAGTTTCCATGACCTTATTTTAAGTCCAAGAATTCACTGAATTGTGGCGCCATTTCTTCTCTCTTTTCTTTTCTCTTACAAAATTTAAAATCAGTAATATTAAACATTAAATATTTTTGGTATTATTTTTTCCTGTCAACATACACATTTTCAGATTTTTATAGTAATAATCTATGTCAAGACATTTGTTGAACTGCAAGATGTAAAAAACAACTTTGTAAGATTTGGAGCGAAACATCACCAGCAGCCACTGGGTGACGCTGTAACCATGCTAAAAGCTTCAAAGCCAGTAAACAGCAATGGCTTCAATGGTTTGAAGGCTTGACTTTCCTTCAAATTAGAAACTACTTGAGTTTATTTTTTCCATTTTACCACATATAGTACACTATACCAATATGTGTTTGAGGACATGTAAAAACATTTTTTTGCAAAAAGCAAAACATTTTTATTTTACCTCCTGTTTGTCAGCTTTTTAAACACCATTTTTACCCTCATCCTTGAACCCGAAGCAGCTGAGTTATAAATGTGTGAGGAACTTCAAGCTAACAATAGACAGATTGATCCCCATTTGCTGTTTGGTGACATGCTCAGGCAGTCACAGAGTCCCCCTGCAAATCGACGACTTTCTGGGGAAGAGAGCAGTCGGATGAAAGGTGAAACAGTTTGAATGACGTTCATAGTATCACAGATGTTGGCAGCACAAAAATATGGTACCTGTGGATAAAGGGAGGTTAAAATTTGGATTGCAGGATAAAGGATCAATTTCAAACCTTAGAGAGGTGTGTATATTTATAATCCAGTAATTACACACATGTGTCTTGTTTCTTTCCGTTTCATTTTTTCCTTTTTTTTCAGGAGTGTTTATTTTCTGTGCTCTGTCCAAAATTACAATCCTTTTGGCCTCCCTAAACTCTATTTCTTGTAATTCAAAGCTTTTATATGTTTAATTCCCTCAGTTCTACTTTAAAAAAAAAAATCTAAATAAATGTTTCCCTCTGTTTTAATCTTTAGATGTCTTCAAAGTTTAAATTTTCCAAAAAACGACCAGTTGTGTTTCGGAAAATTTAGTGCAACAAGTTTTACAATCCTGCCTAATTAAAAAAGGGGATCATTTCCGGACCTGAAAAGGAGACTCACAGACACAGGCATTCTCCGTTCACATGTATCTCCAACTCTTTTTAACCACACTTGTGATGTAGCTGTAGGAATGGTATACTGACTCCCATGTTGCTTCTCTGCGGTAAGTTAAAAGAAAAAAGGTTAAAACATGTCATATTAAATAGTATGATGCTACCTTTCAGTCCTGAAATGGATTTGTACAAAAGTTTGTTTCCATAAACTGAAGAAATTAATAATCTAATTTCACTTGTTTTGATTACTTTGTAGTGTCTTGCAAACATTTCCACATGCCATCATGTTACAAGCACAAATGTTTTGTGTTTTGGCAGGATACTATGAAAGTGCACAACTGTAAAATCAAAACTAGAAAATGATGAATCATGCTGAAGATTTTACAATGAAAACTCGAAGCCAAGGTAGGCATATTTATGCATTACCTTTCACTCTGATATCCCTAAATAAAAGTTTGTCTGTTTACTATGTTTGCGTGGTTGAAAAGTAATCTCACTAAAATTACTCAGATTAGTAAAGTAATCTCAAACTGGTTGATCAGTCACTAGATCATTTTCATGTACTTTCTAACTAAAACTACTTTGGGTACATACATAAAATATTAAGAAGGTTTTTGGTTGTGCGTAAGATGCTCAAATGCGAAAGTTCAAAGGTTTATAAAAGGGGTGTGATGAGAAATTCTGTTCCTAAACCTTTTACTTCAAACTATAATTTCAAAGTCACACAACCCTTCAAAAAACAAATTGAAATGTTTAAATTTTTGTTTAATTCTCAAAATTAAAACCAGACTGCCGATTTTTGCCATATATTTTTATATTGACATATTAAAAGAAAGAATCAAATACATGTATGTGACAGAGGCTGCAAATAAGAGATGACATCTGACCTGTGTGATAAGCAGTGCCTTACGTTTTCACAGTTTAAGGTCCGGTTTTTCATTACAATTAGCTCATGTGCTTCTGATTAGTTGTGTCACCCCGAATGACCTGTGCACAACCTTTTGTTTAGGTGGAGACATGTCACAAAGTGTTAGCCACTAAATCATTGCATTTGTGTTTGTTTTGGTTTGACAACCTGATCAGGGGTAGAGAGAGTTGATTTTAACACCTCTCCATTTCAGCCTTGGCACTTTCATTCTGTCTATAGTGGTCAACCTCCCACTAATACTAATAATAAACATCTCTGGGAGTCATGGGCCAGCTTAGGATTTCCCACTGAGAGGAATGATATTCATCCTTTAGTCCCTGTCAAAGAACATAGCCTAAACTAAAAAGACTTTTTATGTAACCTCTGACCTCTGACAAACCGGTTGGTCCTCTCTGAAACATTCACTGGTCTGTTGTAGCTGGAAGCCTAAGGGGCTGAACCTGGTGTTGTACTTTTGTCATACGTCCTTCTTGCAGAAATGTATCATGGCTGAAGTGCATCTAATCAGCATGAACGATGACCAGCAGCATCAGTGGAGCATCAGAAAAAAATCTAAGTTGTGTCAAAAGGTCATGCTCAACCCTTAACAAATAAATGAGCTTTCTGGTGGTTTGGGTTTGGATACAATACTATTGGTTGAAATATGAAGACTAACCTCAATGCATTATTGGGTATAGAAGTGTTTGTTTCCACCACAATGACGCTACTCTCTAATATAGGGGAATACATTCAGTTCATCTAATCAGAAAATCAGTAAACACACAAAATAAAATCCAAAAATAATCTATAAATCCTTATTGAAAGTCGTCATATAATAAAAGTTTTCAACGTTTAAAGAATTGTCGTTCACCAAATGCTTTCATTTGCATTAATCTGTAACAGAGAGCAAAGTGAAGCTTTCTTGTTGCCATTGTGTCTCCCCCATTTTCACCCATCTAAGATGATAACAGAAAGGCCTTCAACATCTCCTTACTTATGTTTACTTTATGTGCCTCATTTTAAAGACAAGGACCACAGCAGGTTGTTCCATATGGCTTATATGACTGCGCTCAAAGAAGTACTATGGTTTTGATGTGGGTTTTCTCCAGTTACACTTCAAAGTGGAAGCACAATCAGCTGGGATGCTATGAGGGTCACGGACACACAGGAAAGGCCATCAGAGAGGTCTGCTGGGAAGGTGTCAGGCTTCAAGCTCTTTCAGCTGGACCTGCGTCACAAGCCCCCATGATGTGGACCCATTGGTCGGTGCCAGGGACTGTGAACAGCAGGGAGCCCTCCAGGGATGAGACTGACAGGGGAGTCTTTGAAGTGGGTTGGTTTGTGGCTCCATGTCCCTCTGGGAGCCCCACCCTACAGCGCCACATCACATATGGACATCTTTGAAAAGTACCCCAGCAGCAGTGTGTCTCCCAGGCCTGGAAAGCGTAACCTGAGAGCGCCTTTAGCAACCTGTCAAGCCACTGATGGAGTCCTCCTATTGGTCCAAACAGGAAGCAAGTATGACCCCGGAAACCCAAGGGTCAAATGAATGGTGACAATTGGATTAGTGTCTCATGTAGGCCAGACGGCCTTGGGATCCTATAAATACGGACACATTGTTGCAAGTAGAACTGGCCAGGGAGCCCTTAAAGTTGAACTTCTACATGTATGTGTAAATACAAGGGGCGTGAACCTGAGTCATGCCAGAACAAGGATGCAAATCAAATAACTTCAGACTTGGCCTAATGAAATCATAAAAACGTTTGGACCTCACTCAGTCTTTTAAACTAATGACTTGAGACTTCATCTGTGAACTCTATGACATGGACAGAGTTGATATCGTCCATCGAACAGAAACTTCTTTCCAAAGAAAAAGCACCAGATATGCAGCAACAAAGCTATGCCAGGTATACAGTCCAGCCCATTTCATGAAGCAACCATCCCCAACGCCTAAATGCAAAAAAAAAGGTTGATAGATTTGTTATTTTGATAAACAGATGTTACTCATATAATACTGCAAAAGCATTACTAGTACTGTTGCAGTTTCTTAACATGAAAATATTTTTTTATTGTTCATAGAAATAAAGTTTTATATATGAAGCAACATTCTCATTCATTTTTTTAGATTATTGCTAAGGTCATTCTTACTTGTTGCTTATATTTGATACAAATCTCATAAACGTTACTCTTTAAACAACATATTTGTTCAACTGACTTACTTAAATGTTATAATTTTGATTCTGCTAAAGACTTGCTGGATTTTACTTTGGATTAGAATTAAAACTTTTATGTCTTTACCTGAGATTTGGGATGGAATGACATGAGGCTTTCTACTGGATCCCACCTCTGTGAAATAGATATGACTCTAACGGCTTTGATATTATACAGACTAGCAGAGTACACATTTCCTTGTGACTTTTTTTGTTAAGGGGAATCAACAATTTAAAGTGTACTTATCTGTTTGTACTGAAGGAGACATCCATTCTGCCTGTTAGCTTCTCTATATTTAGCTTCACTTTTTCAGTTTTTGATGAGAACAATCTAGGAGCAGACACACACCTCTGCTGTAGGCCAGCATGGAAACAGTGTTTTATTGCTTTCCTCGTTCCTGCCCTTTATCTTCCTGTGTTCTGCCCTCCTTCATCTTCCTTACTCTCCTGCTTGTTTCTTGCTTTTCTTTCTCTCTCTACCACTTAAATGACACCAGACTTTGCAAAACAAGGTTAAAAAGATTTAATGCCGCTGGAGCCAGTTTGATTGTCTGGTTTGGGTATTTAGTACCAAAATTTATCTTATGTGATTGTATTTGTGTACAATATACATGCATGTATGCCTGTGGTTCCATAAATGCATGTAAGTTTGTGGCTGGCAGCAGTTGTAGATATGCTACTCTCCTTAAGAGCCAGAAACCAGTCCTGCCTTAATGTGTGCCATAATTTCTTTAAGTGAGGGTGGACAACTGAAGAATGGTAAGGAGAGGGTGAAGCTGTAGAAGGCTGGAGAAGAGGAGATATTTACATGTGTTGCTGGGTTTCCTTTCTTGAGAAATGATTGAAAAGGAATAAAACACATTTTTGTTTAATTACTCTTAAGCCAAGAATTTGCCAAAAAAAAAAAATTAAAACCATTTTAAATTACACCAGATTTATCTGCATATTTAATAATTTCATCAAAAGTTGATAAGAAAAATAAGAATCCCAGTAAGCTTTTGTCTTTAGCAAGCATTTGCCAACAGTTCTGTCAAATACTTCCCCCAAAGAACCGACTAAACATACCAGCACTGACCCTTCAGGAAATAGAATTTGGAAAATGCCTAAATGAAGGATTCATTTCATACTGAAAAAAAGGTGATTGATGTAGAACTTTTTTTGAGTTTCTCAGTTCCTTCTGTGTAATTTTAAGAAGCCTAGAAAATGTTTTTCATTTGTGGTACTGTGTTGGGTTTTAATTTCCCCCAAAAAACAGCTCATTTCTGCCGCCAAGAATAATAGGCCTATAATCCCTGCTGAAAACGAGCTGAAACAAAGATTTTGGGCTGAGCAATGAAGTGTAACTTCAAGTATAGACAAAGGTGGGGTTTTTAGAGAATAAACCCCTTCTATTACAACGGCTTACTCATATTTTACAGCACAACGTTTTGTTTAACAAAGATTTTCTTTTCTATTAAACTTTCACTAATGGTTTATTTGCAACACAAAGATCATGTCAATATTTGCCAAGTTGGCAGATAATCACATTTGCCTTTAAAAAAGGGTTTAGTGTTGGCTTCTGAAAGTCATAAAAATTAAGCCTGCAAAACATTTTCTAAACAAAGTGTGCTGACAGCCCAGTCTGGGGAAGAGAATAAGATTGTAAGAGAATAAGACTGTAATTTAAGCAGTCACCAGAATTTTGCATGTAACTTGGTTTTTGAGTTATTTAAACAGAACTATTCACATTGACCAGCAGATTGTTTTTTATGTTTTTACAAAAAAAAAAAAATAATAATAATAATAATTCCTGACAAAGTCTCTAAATATGTAACCAAGAAGGGATTCCTAATTTGGTTATGGTAAGATATAATTATTCACCACTTTGCATTTTGGAAGTACAAGACCTTTGAAGAGCCACTTTGAATTTTGAATATTTAGATTTGATTATCAAAGTTTAAAACAAGCATTTGCAACCTCAATGAGGTGTATTATACAGTGCATAAAAATTATGGTCTTAGAAATATTGGGAAAAATCACTTCTCTGTGGGTCTGTTTTCTCTTAATTTTATTTGTTCAACATGAAAAGCATGAGGACACTCAGGAAATGTATAACTACTGTATGTAAAAATAGCACAGAAGTGCCTTCAGCTGTCCACATATGACTTACTGATGTAAGTAATAGTCATAAGAGCCTTCTGCACAGAATTACTGAGCCCCACAGTTTATCTCCTCTGAACCTATTCCATATCACTGAGGAGAAGGGAAATATCCCTCTGTTACAGCTTCACCCAGGGGTTACATGTCAACATGTTGGGAAAGGTGTAGATTCTGGGTTCAGAAACAGGTCAGCATAAAAAGAAAGTAAAGTTGTAGGGTACCTCTGGGAAACATCATTAATTATTAGGAGACCTGTTAAAGTGATCATTTTCTAGTACTTGCATGTAACCTTTCATTAACTTACAGGGTACATTGATGGAATAATTTCCCAGCACAGAAAGTACTTGAAAAATACTTAATACATTGAAAATGTGTTTTCTATTAACATGGCCTGCTGTTTGCCTCCTTGGTTTTCTGTACATTTATGAGATTGTGTGTTTTGCAAAAGTAATATCTTTACCTCAGTAAAACTGCTCTTTAAGCATTTCCCACTGCCAATTAGCAAGTCGTTTATCTTTATTTTGGGGGCAGCCTGATTTGCCTGTTTGACGTTAAAGTTATTGGCAGTGAAAGTTCAAACTAGCCCATTGGTCTGCGGTTGCACGTAGTTTTATTTATTTTTTTCTGTCTCATTATCTGCCACTGCAGCACCCCTAATTCCCAGTAGAGATCATTAAATATTAATTTCAACTGATGTTACAAAGTGTTTGGCATGAAGCTGAAGCAGCTGACAAGAGACCTTGCACCCTGGTCCATTAATGCAAATAGTGTGGTTGACTAGCTTTAGAATGTTTAAACTGAGTTTACTTTACATAGAACCATCTTGAAGCAGCAGGGGTTTCCTACACAAGTCCCTATGTTCACGAAAAAAGAAGTAATGCAGGATCTGAGCAATTATACTATTTGGGTTACAGGGGAGTTATTTATTTGCAAGGTTTCATATATTTCTACCAACCTGAAGAGCTGTGCAGTTTGGGAAAGCAATAGGGCTGAAGTGTATTTATTTGCTCTAAAGGCAAAGCAGACAAACAAAGAAAGGCCAAGGGAAAAGAAACATAGAGTTTTTCAAAGGTTATAACTTAAACAAAATCCCCTAACATGCTGTGAGTGAGACATGTTAGGTTGTGGGAGGTAGACAGGACATGCACTTCATCTGCCTGTGAAACTTTCAGGACCACAACATGCTACCTGCAGCTTTGGTGTGCCTTTAGTCCACATTCAGAAAGCATTGCCAAATTATCATTTTTTTATATTGTTTTGTTTATCAAAGTTGGAAATTAAAATGTAAAGGTAAAAATAGTTCTAGGTTTTTTTTAAGTTTTATTTGAATTACAATTTTCATTATTATCACATTTGGACACATGATCATCCCCCAGAATGCTAATTTTGTGCATATCTGGCAGCTATTTTAAACTCTAAACCTCTGCCCTTGAACCAATTTTAGACCGGTACTGGCTAAACACCCCTAATCCAGCTCTCATGCTGCTGCAGAGGACACAGAATCCATGCAGCCAAGTTAGGGTATCTATTCTTCAACATTAAGAGGTATTTTTGATTATGATTTGCAACAGTTTTACAGGATAAGAACATTAAACTGCTTCCCACAACAAGGTAACAATGAAAGTAGCTTCAAAGATAAAGAGCGATGAGTGCATCGTGATCCTGTAGCGTTGGTGTCTAGAACTAGATTACAGCTGGAGTACCTGCTGTGTAGCGTGACAGGTGATGAAATCCCTCACTTCTTAATAATATCATGGTGTCATTCCAATGATACTGAGTTGCGTTTTGATTATTAGCACCTCTGATGGTTGCAAATCACATTTTAGTGACAGTTTACCCTTGTCCATCGAGAAAAATATGTTTTAATGCATTTACACAGTAGCGTTACGTGCTAAACCATTTTTTTTATGTGGTGACTAATGAAAAAGTTTAAAGTGAGTAGCTGTGTAATTACAGCTGAAGTTGTTATCAAGTCACTCTGTCACGGTGAAACTCATTAGTTTTTTGTGATGCACTAGGTGACTCACAAGAATGATTGATTAACCTTGTGGCAAAAAAATCTACTGCAGTGGAGCTGTGTTCAAAGAGCATAAAAGGCTCTGGAATCATTTGATTGCTTTCAGGATATGGGGGTGGAGTTTTGCTGCAGGACTGCCTT
This sequence comes from Orestias chungarensis, assembly GCA_032876305.1. NCBI lineage: Eukaryota > Metazoa > Chordata > Actinopteri > Cyprinodontiformes > Cyprinodontidae > Orestias > Orestias chungarensis. Next base: position 930,827 of record JAVLVB010000145.1, on the reverse strand, counting down.
CTCAACTTAACTTGTTTGTTTTGGAAGGATTTGTGTAACATGGACCACAATTTGCCAGTTTCTGGCAGGACTTTTAATCTTCTCCAAGCAATTTGTATGTTTTACTTAACTCATATGATATTCTAAAGCAGAGCTTTAAACATAAAATTTGTAATTTTAAATCCTTGTTAGCTATGCTATAATTCTAGTTTATATACCTGACTGTGTTAAGTAAAAAGCAATGTATAATTTCTGTTTTTATCATAATGTAATACATATGGGTAAACATTTTTTATGACTTCTATTATTTTGTATTCTGAGTTTTACTGGTTTGTATTACTAGTAATACTTTCTTAAACAAGGGCCGCAACTTTTATTTGCCCATGTTAGATAATTTATTAATTAAAGTAAAAAACCTAATTTTTTTAATGCTCTTTATTTGATTACAAATAAAATTATAGATCGCGTATGCTCATGTTAGTCAACTAATATGTTTCTTTCATAGAGGAAAAACTGACTTTCATAGCTATTTTATTTACAGCCAATTAATCAATGTTCTCTCTGTTAGGAAATTTCACAAATGACTTAAGGCAATGGGACCTGTTGGTTTGATGGAAACAATCTGAAAAGTGACGTTTTTTTCCTAATTCAGCGACAGCCTTCGTCCCGTACTTAGAAGTCCGCTTTTTCATCAAGGTGATAGATCATGAACAAGATTTCCTTATCAGTTGTTATTTTGGTGGGGATCTTTGCCCCGCTCAAGCAGCCGTGATAGATAGTACAGGGTGCAGAGGGTCTAATCCACAGAAACGGAAACCTTTCTGACAGAAACCTCCTGCTCCGCTGGCGCCGCAGATCTGCAGCAGAACCACTCAGATATGTGACAGTATTCCTGTTGGTAGATATTCGGAGTAACATAAGCTTTCTTTACTCAGATTCTTTATTGCTGATGTAAAGCAGAATGGCCTTGAGCTTCAAATTTGTCAATGTCACAGGGTTGTTAAGATTTTATTCGAGCAAAAAAGAGCAAGGAATTCACATTTTCAGAGCGAGTGTTCAGTTCACTTACACATTCTTGTTGTTTATTTTAACATCTATTTATAAGCTCAGCTGTTTGTTTTTCATTTTAATTAAACAGATTAGCAAGGCCTTGACACAAGAAAACTTAGCTAAGGGTGGCCTCAGAGTGGGATGGAAGATTTGTTTGAAAAGAAATGTTCTAAAAGCAAAGGAGCTCTAATTTCTCTGCTAATCCTGCTCCTGGAGATTGTCTGAGGCCTGCCCACTGTAATGCTTTCCAGGCTTCTGTCAGCAGCTGGACAAAATTATGTTTATTAATCTGTTATTAAAGTCTCACAAGATTCTGTAGAAGAGGGCTATCAGACTGAATGATGAGCAGGCTGAGACAATAGGTTTAAGATGTGCATCTGAGTGCCTAATGGTCCTCTCCATCTCTCTTGCAAACAAGCCTGAACCTTAAAAATGCCATCAGTTTAACTAAAACACACAAAGCTCGTATGAATTGCACGTGTACTGGCTCAGTTTGCACAGCCACGTGTGAAAAATTGTGTAATGGCATTAGATTGCAGATGACGAAAAACATTTTGTCAAAATAAAAAAGGGTCGTTAAAGTATTTTCATTTGAAATGTCTTTGTTTGGCTGAAAGCAGCCTGATTCCATTACAGGCTTCTGGCAGACCGTGTGTTGGTAGGTTTTCTCTTGTGCTATACTCTTTACATTTATAGTTCATTGATTGTATTGACCTTAATAACCTTTTCTATATGAAACAAACTGTCACATTTCAAAATAGGAAAACTTTAAAGGGTAAAGATACTTTTTAATCAAACTGCACAATAGTCAGTTCTGTTTATTAATTATCTATTTGGGGTGATTGTATTTGCTTTTCTTCCAGTTTTTTGAACTGTAACATATTTCATGACATTTGATCTCTGCTTTAACTTACTAGCTTTTTTTACTGATTTGAGAAAGCTTGAATGGATCAACAGTGTTATGTCTCAGACAGCTATTTCATAGAAACCTACAGTCACGCTCCACCCTCATCGTTTTCCGGCGTGTATTGACAGACAGTTTGTTTGCCGCAAACTTCAGGTTGGACGTTTGGCAAAGGGAATAATAAGAAGATGGTTTTGATTTGCTCATCTCTCCGCCCACCTGTTTTGATTCTCCCAGTTCGCATTATGATTATACTTTTCCCTTATAATCTAAGACGTGATTTATAGTCAAACACATTCCTACAACATACCCATAAACCACAACACATGTATTTTATTTCTCAGTGTTCTTGCTTTCTTTCTTTTGTTTTCCTCAGTAGAACATTAAATCTTTTATTTCATTGTTATCATGCAAACCTCTTCATGTGTGTAGTTAAGAGTAATTGTTACTTCTTTTGTTTTGTTTAAGTGTAAATTATACAAATCACATATTAAGAGAATTTATGAAACTCCCCAACATGAATAATAGTTATAATATTATTACATCACCGCTGAAATCCCATTGTTTTTCTACACTAACTGCTTCAATTATCCTAAAGCTTTTCTTTAAGCTCCGTTCTCTATCCTCTTCTTTGTCATTTTTTTTTTGCACAAATAAATGTATCTTTTTTTTAATCCTCCTTACTTTACTCCTTTCTTTGCGTCCCTCTCACTCGTCTTACCCTCTTTCACTCCATCCAAGTTGGCCACATGCTGCCCACGGTTACATATTGAAAAAGACACAGCTGGGTCCACATGTGGGCCGGCTGCTTCAGGTCCCTTCATATCTTTCCTCTGGTTAGTCTGTTGAACTCTAGACCAGATGGCTGCTGTGTTCACTTGGACTCAGCCATTGTACCTCCTATAATTGGTACTTGGAAGCAAGTGCCTTGTTAATTATGCAGAGGAGACTGTTTTTATGCAAAGCAAGCTGGTTTTGCTCAAGTGTAATACTAATCAAGTGAGTGCTTTCCTGCATAATGCATGAAAAAATTTGATTAATTTTAATTGTGGACTTGTGGCTTTAGGTTTGATGTTTGATGTAGGTGAAAAATAAATGAATCAGTGGCATTGCTTATCAGTGTCCTTTAGAAGCATTTAAGACAAGTTTTTGAGGACTTTTAACTCACAGAAAACTAAATTAGCCAAGGAAAAGAGTATAATGCAATTAAAAACCGGGAGCTCCTGCCTATAGAAATATGTTATGTTGTAAAACAAGATATATTTTTTAATCAATAATGTAAAAGCTTTTTTGTTTTGCATTGGACTTTAAGGACATGACCAGAAAAGCCAAGAGCTAACTTGATGCAATGCCAGAAGAACAAAGTCACAGCTAAAAACACCCCCAGCAAAGCAGGAATTTTATTTCCCATCTTTTAAAAATTAATCATCAAAAGTACCTAATTTACCACCAACACATCTATGTTTTTGGAGATCCATGCCCAGGCTGATTACCACTAGTATGCAAGGAATGACCACAGACACTATAGTTTAGCTACATTTAAAACCATGAAATTTGTAAATCTGAATCAAAAAGCTGCACTGGATATTTTGCATGAACACTGACCCTTACTGAGACAAGTGAGCCTTGTAGTTTGAAGTTTTTTTGGGTTCTTTGAAGCTTCCTGGATGAATCATCAATGCACTGAAAGATAAAGGTATAGGAGAGGATCTTCAGCTCTTTCTCATTTTCGCATCACTGCGCATGCGCCACCTCATCTCCAGTAACGCCCCCTGATATCGGGAGAGCGCACGTTCTCAGCACATGCAGTCTGTTTACATCTGCGGGACCACAGCCTCTGACGCCGCAGCGGACTTCTTACAGAATTGCGAACATGTCTGAAACTTCAAACACAGGTTTTCTCTTGCGAGCTTCCATTTTCGCTGCCTTACGGGGAGAACCTCTCTTCAATGGTGAATGGTGCGTCTTGTCCGTCCCGTTTTACTTCCTAAACAACAATATGCGCATGGGTGAATTCAAACATGATGGCGGGTCGGGTGGGTGGGGACATTAGTTATATATGTCATCGTATAAATTTAATTTCCACATTGACAGCCAGTTATTTTTCATCACCGGTTGTTTTTGATTGGCTGTCATTTTCTAGGGGATTTTCCATTGAAATTTTTCTATTGAAAAGATTCTCTCCTATACCTTCAAAGTAATTTTGTATGCAGGTCTTACAAAACCTTTTCCTGCCTCTTCAACATCACTGACTTTATTTTTTAATTTTCCTTGATATTCTCTAAAATCTGGGACTTATGAGTTCCATTAGGAGATCCGTCACAGTGGTATTTATTGGCCGACATGTTGTATTAATGTAATTTCTTGATTGTACAGATGTAATCAGGCTGTAATCAGTCATGGGTGTTGCTGGGGAAATTAAGCTATGCAAACTAAGGTGGCTAGCCCTGTTGAAGTAAATGTATGATTAAACAATGAGGGCAAATACTTTTTCACACAGGGCTAGGTTATTTTGCGTAGCCTGTTTCTGTTTTGTGAAATGTTTAAGTGTTAAAACTCAATAAACAAAAACAAATACAGAAAAAAATCTGTAAGTCAGTTTAATAGAGACATATAATTTCTTTGAGACACAATTGCTACTAAATGTGCTTGTCTCATTAAACCCTATGCTTGAAAGGGGAAGGTTTTTCAGCATTCAATGACATGTGTTAACTCTATGGGTTCATTACAACATCCCGACCCAATTAGTACCATGAGGGCGTCAATGTGAGAGACACTGTTTAGCACACTAAGCTGACTCTCTATCTGCTAATAGGGTTGACTACAAAGGTTCAAGTCTCCTTTAAGACTAACACTAGGTGTGTGATCAAACAGCAGAGCATTTTTATTACAGTTTATCCTTTTTTTGTTTGTTTGTTTGTTTGTTTTTTATTCTACGTTGCCTTAAATATTCTGAGTTCCAGGATTAAGATTTGCTATTTTGTTTTTCAAACTCTTTACGCTCTGTATTCTGGTCTTTTGTGGACAAAATTGGGTTGTTTAATAGAGTAATTCAGCTATTCTCTTTAAATGACACTGAAAGAGAGAGAGAGAGAGATTCTGAGAGACTGTATAGGAAAATGTTTATACTGTATAATCATTTTTGTAAACGTAACCACTAGCTAATGAATGATCATTATGATTGTATGGGATAAATCCAAAAACTATTTACAAATAAAATCTAAAGAGTGTGTGAATTAGATCCTGAAAATCAATGGTATAGCTTTTATAAAAAACATTAAATTAAAATATAGTAGCATGTGGCATTCAGCCTTTCTAAATAAATACTTTATAGAATGATCTTTTACTTCAGTTACCACAAAAGGTATTTTAGTTATGTGTCTAGCAGGTAAGTCATAAACATTTTTGCTTCATTTCCAATAAGCTTTGCTACAAACTTTAAATGAGAGTTTTATGACTATATTATTGTCCGTCTTCCTTCAGACACAGATTAGTCAGAAGATCCTTCCTCCTTCCTTTACCAAAGGCCTCATGGCTACTTCACAAATTACCTGTTGCTGTTGTCTTCTCTATTATCCACGTTCTTTGTATAATGGGGATTTTATCAAAGCTCTCTAGGATGTTCAAAGTGTATGATATTGATCTTATAACCAGTTCCTGCTTTAAACTTATCCACTACTTCTTGCTACAACCCATCTAATGTAGAAGGCTGCTTTTGTGTGAAAGATGTACCATCCATTTGAGATACTCTGTTGCCATGGCAAAAGCATGACTGAGCGTGACATATCTGTATGATTTTGTATTTTTCACCCCAGGTGTAATCACACCTACGATGTAACATGTGTCAGCCAGTCTCACAACTATACCAATTTAAAGCCGAACAATAGCCTGCACATCATTTTGCAGGGTCACTGCGATCTAACATCCTAAATAGTGCATGCAGCCTCAGAACCAAAGCAGATTTTGAACTGGTTTCCAACTGGGCAACAACATCTTGGACTGATTGCATTCAGCCATCGTTTTGTGAAAACTTCCTGTAGTTTCCTGCCCATTAATATAGCAAGAGTGCTCTTTGTCACACCTTTGTGTGATCATAAAAAATTATATCCTTACTTTTTTTTATCTAGTATACAACAATTTACATAAAAAAAGAAGGAACTTCCAATCTCTTTCCACAGCTCTGTTTCTCTTCACTTACACTGAAGACTCACTGAGATTCCATTGAATTATTGCTGCTTTTACCATCACATCTACTCACAAAACAGCAGTACTATGGTAGTGAATCAGGTATTGTATCATCAGAATTGTGCTTTTCTGATACTCTAACAAAGGTAGAAAATAGAGTGTTGCAAGCAGCCATGTAGAGAATAATGTTTTTTATTTTTTATATTTCTTTCTCTCCACATGGAGTGACAAATACGTCCCGCTCACCTAGTCACATTGTGCATAATAACAAGGTTTTGTCATTCATAGTCTGATGAAACAAAAATGTCTAATGATGATTACTGTAATCACTGCTCAATTTGTCTGCCTCCACCTCCACTATCATCTGCAGGTCACCCTACCCCCACACCCCTCTCTGGGCAGTAATCTACCATTTGCAAACTTTCTGTGAGTTTTCTCATGCAATTATAAAAAGAAGTGTGTTGTTGGTTTCCATAGTGACCTTCTAAGATAAACATCACAGCATGTGACACAAGAGTGGCTTATTGATTTTAGAGATTTAAAGGTTTCTCTCATCATGTGTCTACTTTTGACCTTTGACTCGTTTTTATGTTCTCTGACAACACAGACAATTAAGACTGAGCAAAAGAGACTGGCAGGTCTTCTCTCGCTGTTGACAGATCACCTTGTCTTTCTTCCACCCCCTCAGTTCACTCATGTCTCACTCCGATCTAAACTGTTTCTACACAGGCACCGAGGGTGTTATGAGTTTGTTGAAGATTTATGACATGTTAAGGTACGTGTTAGAAAAACCCACATGAACCTACCACTTCTGCTTTACTTTCTGAATATATAATAATAATAATAATAATAATACTAATAGATATTTAAAATAAGGGAGGCATTCATGATTTTCCCTCCAGTTTTTCTATCATCAACAACATAAATATAAATCGGGTTGAGCTGCCTGCTGTCCAGATATGGACAAGTGCTCTAGAACTTTTGCCACAATATGAGTTAAAGCACATAATAACTGTTGAGAAATCAAATTTTAAACTAAATTCACATTGTCGTTCTTCATCAATATTGTTAGAGTTAATATAACTCACTGGGGAGGAAACATTAGCTTGTTAAAACTATCTCTAACCTATTGATGGTCTGACATCAGTATGTATTAAAACTGAATAAAACAAAACAGGTTCTTGTGGAAGTAGTTTGGAGGTAATTTTCATCTGTTCCCCCTCTTTTGATTTCAAGTATTTCATTCCATTAGAAAACAAGTTTAATCTTTAAAAATGACTTAACTGTATTAAATAAAAATGTATTTTACATACTATGCTTTCCATACACCCACAGAAGACATCCACAGTTCTCATACTTGAGTAATATAACTGAGTCTTTCTACTTTTACTAAAACAAACACAACCAACGGATCAGATTTTTCTCTATGTTTTTCTTCATTGTGTTTCTCATTTTATAACCTCTCCCATTATAACTTTGTGTTTGCTGATGTTCACTCTTTGGTGGGCTGATGCGGTTTCAGCCCCCTGGGAGTCTTAAGGGTGAGGACCCTCTCCTCATGTGAGATTTCCCAGCCTGTCTGAAGGCAGCGTGGGCACTGGCAGAAGAGGTTAACCAATGCAACCTGTAAGCAAGCTGCGGTTTAGAAGTTGTGGGGAAATGTTAGCTAAATTGGCTAATTTGTCAAACTTTTCTCACACTTTTTTGATAAACACCACCATCTCCTGCCTGACCTCTAGTCCTATCAGTGCTCATTCCTGCTCTACCTTCAACTCTGATGGTTGGGAACCTTAGCGTAATTACCCTAACTACATCTCCCTCATTACACTGCTGTGGTGAAGCCCACCAACTGTATGTCGCCACCAGTATCATCCAGACATAACCTTAAAAGACATGCCTTTCTGCAGAATTCATCACCATCCATTAATTAAATGTCCCCTATATCGCTATATCAAGAGTTATTATCATTCCCACAGCAGTTAAAATGCACTTTAACTTTTATGTCTGTTGTATTTAAGGACGAAATAAGGAAAATCTACAAATAAATTGTGAACCATATGCTTACATATGTAAATTCTAGTTTATTGAAACCTATAGCTAAAATCCAAAGGGATTTGTTCCTTAAAGCTCTTAAGTGTTTATGTGGACGCTATATATAAAAATTTGCCTTAATATTAACCATTTGTCAGCTAAAGGTTTAGGTTGTATTGCAATCCAGAGCTTGTCCATCCAAGATTTTTTAGCTTCATTTTTTTATAATATGTGGCTGTCCTGATTGGGGAGAGACAATGCTTTTGATCATAAGTAAATACAAAAGACTGAATCCAATAATAGAAAGTCTTTGAGCATGGTCAATAAGCAGTTGATACGTACTGCTTGAACAAGAATTGGGAAATCCAGCTTCTACACATAAGAGGATCTATGGGGTTTGGGATTTTCTGTTGTCAAAAAAAAATCAAATGCAATTCCTATCAGAATAATGCTTAGAATTGATGCCATAAGGTGCAGAGGTGGGGCTGCTCTAGGGATGACCCCCTTCCCACTTTAAGATTGATTAGGTGTGGAGGAGCAATCCCATTCAAAATGACTCAATACATGCTTGATTGTCAGCTTCGTCTACCCTGGACTTACGTTATTAACTTATCCAGTAAAAGGGCTCTACAGTGGAGCCTTAACAGGGGACACTGCAGAAAGAAAGGAGAGGAAGGCAACCAGCTAAACTCAATTTGTAACTGAATCCAGGGTGCTGCCATCGATTGAGATCTTCCCCTGTAATAGCAGCAATACAGTAGCTGGGCAAAAGATTAGATCTTCCAACAACTTTTCATCCTTAATACTATGCTGCTCTTACAAAACGGTATACAAAGCAATCAAAGCTACAGTGTAACGGTAACATCAAAGTATATCCATTTATTAAAATAGTCTACCCATTCTAAAATATGGCTTCAAGGAAGAATTGTTATTCATTCGCTTCTTCAAATCTGGTGGATTTTATAATATTTAGCAAATTACGGGAACACATTCTGGTCTCAATATCTGTGAAGACATACTTAATCAGATAATCTATTTTGCTGATGAGTACTAAATGTTATGGGTTTCTTTTAGATTGCTGACTAAAAACTGTTTAAACTATTCATGCTCTTCATTCCCCTTTTACAATTATGCAACTATCTGTGATAGTTACAATGAAATCTTTGATGTTTGAGGTTGTATCGAGCCAGAATTTTTAAAAGTTCAAAAGGTACAAGTACTATTTTTAAGCCATGTATATATCAAGCAAACTCACAACCCAACAGGTTCATGATTTCTTAAACATAAAACGTCTGAGCATAGACATAGATTTGAGATAGCATGCTATTGCTTTAACAACAAGGTCTTACAAAAAACAGGATAGCTGTGTTCAAGATATATATAAATTCTTAATACAAGGTAAACCTAAATATATATTACCAATATAAGACAAGTATTTCTATACCTAGGTGCAAAAAACAACAACAAAAACATCATGCAACTATTAAAAAACTCCTTTTGTCTCTGACTAGGAAGGCATTGTGTCCTTAAAGCACTCAGGCCTGAGTTTAAGTGTAATATTTTTCCTGTCTGTGTAATACAATGGCTTATCATGGAGACACTATCCAGTTACTGCTGCCTTTTTTATCTGAGCTTAGTTCCTGGGAGAATATGCCTGTTTTAACTACCAGCTGTCACCTTCTGCTGATTAGCTCCCCTCCACACTAGGGAGGAGGTTCACATCCGTCATGGATAAAGCTTTATGGCTCTGCTCCTATCTACACCTTTTGCTCCCCCACTTATGAACGTGACTCCGGTAAAGCCGAGGGCATTGTCATGGATTAGTGAGGTCGGAGGGTTTGGATGGATTTTTCTGTCTTGTCAGATGGGCGGTATAACCTTTTTTTCCCCAACAGAATCCACGCACATTTTTTCCTGACAAAAGCAAGATTTGTTTAGGCAGGGTAAAATAAACCACATTGGCATAATTAGACTATGCAAACACTTTGGTTGAACTGATTGCCATATTGTACCATGTGGGCTTTTATATTTATATGTTCTGCCACTGGGTAAGAAGCGAAGGGAAAAATACAATGCATATCTATCTATCTATCTATCTATCTATCTATCTATCTATCTATCTATCTATCTATCTATCTATCTATATATATATATATATATATATATATATATATATATATATATATATATATATATATGTATGTGTGATTGGAACACTATGTTTTTACTGTCCTTACACAAACTTCTTAATCTTATTTCCCGTGGGAGACAGGGGGCTGGGACATTAGTACAAAGACAACCCTTAAGCTGTGCATGCTCTAAGTGCGTCCACAGCTCGGTGTGATATCTGTTTTTCCTGAAGTCCTAGATTTCTTTGCAGCAAAACCCATTTTTTTGACCCTGAAGTTTTTTTATGGATTCCATGTGTTGCATTGTTGTTCTGGGTCTGGGAGGGAAAGAACTGATCCCTAAAGAAACAGATCGCCTCAGTTCTCATAGCTGCTCGAACCAATTGGCTCCCCTATTTCTTCTGCTTAATGCTTCAATGATGTTCTCAATACTAATTTAGCAATTTCTTCAGGAATGTTTGTAAACCCAAACACCATGCTCCTATTTTTGGCATGTATTCTGCAAATGTAACATATTTGCCACAATAGAACAAGCTGCACAGAACTAGTATCATTTTTGCTGCTGCATAGACAAGAGGGTTTATGGCAAATTATTAATACTAAATCACACTTATATATGGACTGATTGTCCTCTAAAGTCAACACTTCAAAGTCTTTCACAGGAGACTTCGTTTATGGAGAAAGTCCAAACAGCCAATTTCTGATGTATCTATAATCTTTTTCTTAGTTTACTTGGATTTTTATGATTATCATTTTGAGATGAGGTTGACTCAGATTTCTTCTATTGGTGTGATCCGTCACACTTCAAGTTTAAGAAAATTAATACATGCTAGACAAAAATAACTTTAGTAGATACAAGATAACTTGATCTATTGGGAAAACAGCGGATGAAAAGAATCCAGTCGCTGAGCCTAATATGTTTTTGAACCGACTGTAACAGTAGGAGCTACATCCTGCTACACAACCATAGAAGCAATTGCTGCAATCAAGCATTTATAATAATTAGTAATTTCTCTCTTATGTTGCTCTGGAGAATTTTGGCCTGCTCTTCTCTACTGGATTGTTTTTAGTTCTTACAAATTTTAGAGTAAAAAAAAAAAAAAAAAAAGAAAACCTTAGGTCATG
>JAVLVB010000145.1:900594-919324 GCA_032876305.1 Orestias chungarensis | reverse complement strand
GGAAATTTGTTATATGGTATTAATATTTTATAGAATCAAAGAATCTAAGGATGGAAATAATTTAGTACACATCAATTTGATGTTGAATTTATTTACTGGAACTGTAAAAAATAATCTGCATCATTCGGCTGCCGCTATATTATTGATACATACATTTGTTTTGTTATACCATTTATTCCCCAACTGTTTCGTGACAATTACAAGCTGGGAAAGATGTTTTCAGCACCATCGCACGCTGTCAAGACCAGTGCTTATGATTTAGAGCATGTGGATCGGTCTCTGCTGTGAGGGAAGGAAGAGGTTTGAATTGGACCTGGTTTGCTTCGACACGGGTCAGTAGGCAATTCGAAAGACCCGGGAGGAAGTGGAAAGATTTTCACATTTCTCCAGGTTTATTTTTTTACTTGATGGAGGGTGAAGGGGCGCATAGTTTACAGGTTTCAGTTAAATGTGATGGATCAAACAGTTTGGAAAATAAACACTCAGTCAGACTCACACTTCGTCATTTTCCTTATTGTTCATGGAGTAATTCACTCAATCAGTTGAGCACATGTGAGCGGGAACACACACATGCCTGTTGCTTACTGTGCAGCAGCACCCAAGCTCCCCTGACACAGACTTTACTCCAGATAAAGCAGTCAGATGAAAGCTCAGGTCTACGACAATCACTTTAACTAGCCAACCAGTGGTAATTGATTGGTTGTTACTTCAACTTTAGTAAAATTTGCCTTATTTTCAGGACGTTATCCATGCCACCTAGTGCTCGTTTGGTAGCTAAATGACTTATGGGCGGGAAGTGAGAGAACTGGAGGCTGTTAAATCTACTCCATTATTAAAAGGAACATTTTATTGGAAGAAAAAGTTAGGACTTGATTAATACTAAAATAATTGTATTACAAGACTAGACATACCTAGTGTGACTTGATTAATGGCGAAATGGAACTCGTGCAGATCATGTTATAGTGTTCATTGCTTGTCTGTGAATGTAAATATACATGAATTATTAATCATATGAAAGTAGAAGCATGGCCATTATCAGCTTTGTTTTCATCTTCTTTCAGTCTGGGCTTTGTCTCTTACCATTACTTTTTGTCAGCTTGCATGTATTTCACCGAATATCATGGTGACAGCATCATGACACAAACTTTACCCGTTTGCTTCAGTATTTCTGTTGTTGTTTTGGGGTTGAGTCATAAGCTGAGCTGATGTTGACATCCATTTTATAAACGGAGTGAGCTCTGACAAACTCCACCAAAGTTTCCCCTCCTTCTTTGGTCATTCGGCCTGAGCAACGTCTTAAAGGGTACACTCCTTCCATTTACATCTGCTGGGTAGTAAAAGGTCCACAGCTCAAGATTTGCACTCCTTGCAACATTGAAACTTTGGCATTGGCACGAGTGACCAAAGGTTTGGCTATAGCAGTGTATATTGACCCTATGGAGCTCCTGACATAAAGTTTTGCTGGAAATAGGGGAGTTGAGGTGCACATTTAATTCAGCAGTGATTTGGGCAGATGTGGTTTTATTTTTTTTGGATACAATCTGGGTTAGCACCCAAACATTCCTTTCAGACAGCTTCCTCTTGTGTCCACAGTTAATCCTATTGGATCTGGTTCGTCCTTGGTGGTATGCTGACATTACCCTGGATACTTAGGCTCTCGATAAATGACAAAGTTTTGCTGTCTTGGTCACAGATGCACCAGCAAGACGTACACCAACAATTTTTTTTCTCTTTTGAACTCTGGTATGTGACCCATAATGTTGTTTGCATTGCAATTTTGAGCGAAACTGTTCGCTTACCCTGCTAATTGGACCTTCACACTCTGCTCTTATTGGTGCAATTAATGAAGATAAGCCACCAGGCTGGTCCAATGCACCCATGAAACCTCCCACAGTTTCTGTATTTCCACCTTATTGTTATGTAAAACAATCACTTAGATTTCTTTAATCAAAGTAGTTTCTAGTTACCCTCTGACTTTAGGGTGTTTTCAGCCTTTAATCAGCATAATCTGTAAAATCTAGCTGGAATATAGCTGCTAAAATTATACAAAGCAGTTTCTCATCATGTAATTGCTCATGCAATCTTTCTTTTATTAGGCAAATAATACAATAAAGCTGTGCATGCAGATTCTTTTATCAAAGCTCAACAACCGTCTTCTATTCTAATCCAAACAAATAATTAATTTATGATTTCTTGACTAAGCTAATATAGTTTGTCAATATATAAGTTATTTAGATTTTGCCAATGAGAATGCAGGACTTTCCAGTGGAGATGTAATTATACAGCTTCCTTCAAAACGTCTCAGCTGTGATAGAAACTGGAATTTTCTATGGTAACCTCTGGCCCATGCCCGGTCTGAAGCACTTGCCCATCTGCTATTTCAGATCTTGATCCAAGAAGCACATTTTCTGCAGGTCTAATTAGCAGTGGCAACCACTTTGCTGTATAGCTCCTAATTACTGCTGCTATGTTTGCTTTATTCAATTTTAAACGGTCACTGATCTTTATAAGACACAATAAATGTTTTAAGATGTTTGAAACATAGAAAAAGAGTACCATCAGTTAGGAAAACCGATTTATTAAATATTTAGATTTGAAAAGAATCCAATAGATTAGCAATAACTCAGCCTCAAAGCCTTAATTACAGTGTTTGTAGCTCCTTTGACTCATTGCAGTTTTCTAAATATATATGTTACAATCAACTGTGGATTCCACTGCTGTCACTGATAAATATCCTCCATAACAATGGTGGATAATATTAGTATCAGATTAGTTGTCCTGCTCCTCCAAACAGATCCTCAGGGTGTCACTGAGAGGACAACACTGTCACTCAGTCAACACGGCTGAAATGAGAAATTCTACGAACAATAAAACACTTGCTCATGACTGACAGACAAAAAACAGACTTTGGGGTCATTACATAAATCACAACCTCGTTTTTGATGTGTGTGTATGCCAATTGATAAAAATATCCCAGGTGGTGGCAGGGTTTGAGTAGCCGTCAGGTTTTAGGCATTATAATCACCATGCTCCAGTTTTCAGACGCATTTATAATAGTTTCTGACACACGTTAAGCCATTTTTTAATGTAAAAGTCATGCTTATGCCCACCATCCTTCCATTTGACTCTAAATTAAAGCCACTGGGGTGGACATCTTCCAAAAACCCTTAATCCGATGTGACGTCCCAAGAAAGCTAGAAAGTCTGGCTGCCTGAAAGGGAAAAGCACATAAAACAGCATAGCTCCTTTTTCTTAGATTAAAAACCTTAAATTAAATTAAGCGTGCCATCAGTGTGTGCCGCAGGGGTTAGGGGCTGGAGAGGAGAGCTAATGGCGAGCTCCTTGTTCTTTTATTTTATTAATTCCCTCTTCTTGCGCCTTGTTTCCATCTCATACTGTATCAGCCTTTGTGACTCATCTGCTACAGGAGAGAAGGCACAGAACCATCCAAGAGTGGAGAAGTGGGGGTGGGCACAGTGCCCGCCCGAGGCAGAGTGAGTCACGACGCACCGCAGGACCCATTCATCACAGATAGGCGCTGGCACTTTTCTGCACCTTGGCACTGTCCATCACAGCAAGCCTTGCTAGATGAAAAAATAAGGCTGCTTTATCTCTGGACACTAATGTTATTGTTGGCCCTCACCTCCTCAGCATGCGGTCCCATGGTCAGTGGTGAAAGGAGAGAAATAACACCATGATGAGCTGACTGTTTAACATAAGATACAAGTATGTTTAAGTTAATTGCATTGTGCATTTGCACAAGTAAGATATAACTACCTTTAAAAACAAAATTGTTAAATGAAAAGAGTCAGAATGGGGACTTTTAGGTAAGGAGGGAAGAAAAACTGTTTTATTCCGGGCACAAAATCTGTGAGTTTGATTCACCCTTCCCTAACTTATCTTGAACTATTCTTGGGAAAATACTCAACATGTTTTCACAGATTTCCATCTAAACTGGCAAAAATGGCAGAATGTACTTGTTTGCATAGATCAGCCAACCTAGTTACACAAAATGATTGAGATTAGGCCTTTATTTATCACTGAACAAATTAGATCCAGTAATACCTATTATGTCTTTAAAGGAGGGATATTATGCAAAACCCTCAAAAACTGTAGTACATGTGTGTAGTGTTGCTTTGGCTCATTTATGAATGCTTGTACATTTTTCTTTAATCCTAAATCTATAGTGTGTGCTATTCTAATGCTGCGTTCACACCAAAAGTGTCTCGAGCGACAAGAGCGTCCAGTTTACAGTCTTTGTAAATGCATGTCTTGGAGCATCGAAAAGTCTCGCAGCGTGTTACCTTGAGGCTTTAGTCAATAGCTAAGCTCCAGCCCTACAGAGCACCCCTCCCCTCACAATTCTACGACAAAACGCCTTCAAACTACCAGTAAAAGCAATTAGAACGTCACAACTGTGCAACAATATGCTGGGTTTCCTATTCCAAAAACAATATTTAATAACGTCGCACTTTTGTACAATACAACAAAACCTGCCTCTAACAACAGTTTCAACCAGCATCAACGGACTGCATGGAGTATGGATGTTGTAATCATGTGCTGAATCAGGAGTTTACTTCTTAAAGAGACAGAGAGCAATTTCAAGACATCTGATCATATGTAATTATGTATCAAAAGTCTCTTTCGATATATACAGCATTTTTATTTGAAGGTATTTGAAGGTTGAATTGTTACTTCATTGTGCTTTATATGCGGCTGTAAATTACATAATAGCCCCTTTTGAGAGAAACAAAAAGAGTACACATAGTTAATGATAGCAATAGCTCAGTCAGTGACAGTAATTAGAGAGAAGCACTGAGTAAACTGTACCTTTTGTGGGAATAAACAAACTGGATGTCAGATGAGGAAGAAATACTGTTTAGGAATGAGTTTCCTTGCTGTCTGGTGGTAAAAAAAAGTGACTGAGTCATGTTGATTTAATGGTACCCCTTCACCTACGTCTAGAGTTTTTCTTTTTCTAAATTAAGTGTCAGACATATTATGTTACATTTTTGTATCTGCTTTCTGTTTTTTTTTGATTGAACTGTCATTGTCAATTTCCTCATTTCGTCACAGATATGATTAATGAGATAATAATTCCCTTGCAATCCTCAAATAGAATGGTTCTTTTTGTTTTGTTTTTTGTACATACAGGCGAGTTGCCATCAACTCTTTGAATTCACTTTTCTGGTGAATGACCCTTTCACAGAAAGTTCAAAACACTGTGAGTTTTCTGGTTCAAACCCGTTTTTTTTCTTTCATGACTCGACTCATCAAAAATATTCCTTTGACAGCACCAAAGCCCCCGGGTTGTTCGATTTGCATAAAATCATGGAACGACATCACACATCTTTAGGCATGCCTGCATGTCATCTCATCCCCAATAAAGCTCTCTTTTACACCAGTTGTATCACCTCTCTGTATTCCTTGTTTTTGTGCCTTGGTGTTGTTTGTTTGCAACCACATTGAAGATGAAAAGGCTGCTTATCAAAGGTCATTATGTACAGCACTAAAGAGTAGACTCAGACTGTGTTGCTGCAATCTCGTCTCCATTTCCCCTGAACAGCACATGCTCCCTATGTTGCTTCTCCTCTGCACCTCACTCACTTTAATCTGATAAAGTTGGATTTCTGTTGAAGAGAGTGAGAGGGGCTTTTAAGTGGATGGCATTTAGGTTGGTATAGAGTGTGTATGATGGTTGAGAGGCTGAGTAATGCAATGGGTAGAAAGCAGGTGGTTCTTGTAATGGCTGCTGCCCCCTCCCCCACCCCACCTCAGTTCTTCCCCATCATCCACTAATAAACCCATACAGATACCCAGGAGTGAGTTAAGATGTTGTGGCTCAAAATGAGAGCGGGACACGCAGTGAGAGGGGGGAAAAGACTGCGGGCAAATTGTCCAACACAGCACGGCTGGTCACTTACTGATATCGACCGGCATCCCAATCAATCTCTATTTGCCTCATATGTAGTCACATCCAATTATGTTGTAAAAGCCAGTGGAGGCATCCGAATGCTACAGCTGATTTCTGAACTCACACAGTGCAGCACACACACTAGGAGAAAAGAAAGCTATGACCAGTATGTCAGCTATGGGCCTGTGTTTGTTAAGGGTGTGCATGTGCTACATTATTGGGGACTATTTTTCAAGGAAATAGTTTTGCTTCAGTGACTAGCTGCTTCTCTAGGGGACCAGAGCCCGCACCTAATGAGGAGAAGGGCTGTTTTTGGATTAGGAGTTAGGTTTAGGACTATGGTGCAAATTGAGTTAGATTTACAGTTAGGGTCAGGTGTAGGTATATAAATTAATGGAAGTCAATGAAAAGTCCCTGCAAAGATGGAGAGACATGATTGTTGGTGTGTGTGAATGTGTGTGGATTCATTCATTTAGCTATTCTTTACGACCTTCTGTGGCATATTCTCTGACCTTCTAAAGACTAATGGGCCTAATGTGGGGCCAAAGACCACTGCAAATGTGGTAGACCCTTTTTTAGGGTTAGCTTAAGTGTCTGGGTTACCCCAAATGCAGTTACTAAAATGAACCGAGGTCAATACCAATTCCTAATATAGGTAAAAGTGTGTGTGTGTGCGTGTGTGTGTGTGTGTGTGAGTTTGTGTGTGTGTGTGTGTGTGTGTGTGTGTGTGTGTGTGTGTGTGTGTGTGTGTGTGTGTGTGTGTGTGTGTGTGTGTGTGTGTGTGTGTGTGTGTGTGTGTGTGTGTGTGTGTGTGTGTGTGTGTGAGATCCAATTCTCCTTCTCCAAATGCTTAAAATCTCTAGTGTGAGTACTCTCTTTGTTATAACATCTCTGTTTGTGGAGAAGATAAATCTGTTCTTCTCTTCCTCCCCCTCTTCCTTACTTCTCTATTTCCTCTATCTGAGAGCTGCTGTCTGGACGGTGACTGTAGATATGCAAAAACCAAGCAGATATGGAGAAGGATTCACTTTTTTTTGTACATGTGTGATCTGAGGCATGTATATCAAAAAAAAAGATGATTTGAAGATTTATGTCTATGCCTGTTTTCAGTTATACTGAAAGAGACACTCTGTCTAAATAACAGCAGTTTTTAGAGAACATCTGATGAAATCAATATGTTCTAAATGCTTTCATTACCAAATACAGTGTAATGTGGCATGATCGAACAACGACAAACAATAATTTTAATTAACAGATTTATTAATTTGTACCACCAAAATACTTGTAGATGATACATATAAATTTCCTTGTAGTCTTAGATCTGCAGATAGATTCATTTGCTTGAAACCTGATTGAGAGGACATATTTTCAAGAAGGTAGCATCAAAAAAAATATGTGCTTTTATATGAAAGTCTTCTTATTTCTACAGTAGCAACCAAAGAAACTTAGCATATTTTTTTAACTGCCAAGTAAGGTCTGAAAACATAAAAAGGAAAAAAAACTGTTTTATATGATCGAAACTGTTGTTCTCGGCTTATTGGCAAGACAATGTAATAAGCTATTATTTTCCCATAAAGAGCCCAACATGACATAGGATATAAAACTAGTTTAAGTGTGTTGCACACACTTGATTTTATGATACCTGGTGTGTTAAAAGTTCAGGTTGAAATTCAGGTTTACAAAGTTCACGTCAACAGAAAGTAAAGAATAAAGAACAAAGAGCAAAGAACAAACAAGTCTAAAGTCTGGAACTGGTTTATTCAGCCTTAAATGTGTGGCAGTGATGGTTAGATTTGACATGTGTGCTAACGCTCCACTATATACCCAACTAGTGTTGTAGTGGAAAAAATATAACTGGGTGCAAAGATTTAATTGTCTTTACTGGCTGCAGCTGTGAAGGTGTGGATTTGAAAGGCATGTCTGAGGAAACCATGATTGATTCAACCGTGATTGAATTTACATCTGGTTTAGATTGGACAGTTTTCCTGTCTATGTGTTCCAAACGTGCAGTAAACACATTTTACTTTCATGAACTGGATTATACTTTGGCCTTATGTTGCTTGCATCCCTCTGCACTACTCAAATGGCTGGTGCAGCTATTTCAGAGATGCAATAGAAGTTCAGATATCTGCTTTATTGTCAAGCAGTCAAGCATTATGTATTTTACTGTAAAGTTTTTTCAAGCTTATAGTAAAATTGCTCAGAGTTTCAGATAATAATGTGTGAAGACATATCCAATCTAAGTACTTCATAGGTTGCAGCATCCAAATATAACATCATATAATAATAATATATATTTATTCTAAAGAAGCATGTTAATATGAAGATATAATGAATATCGTAATTTAAATATGATCCTCATTTTTCTTTCACAAGAGGCCTTTTTTTTCAACACTTTCAGAATATAACATTTGTTGGAGGATCTTTGAGTCCCTGGGGATGAATTATCGGTAATTCATTTTGACCATGAGGGACTAACATGTAGCAAAGTTTAGAGAATCTTGGTAGACACGAAAGTTTGGAAAGCCTGATTACTGTGTTATAAACTTGTGTTGTGCTTCCAAAGTGAGTGCACTGATGAAGATGCCTTGATAAGGGAAATAGTTTTTGCATTTGCATAAACACAGATAAAATAAGTTTCTAACAGGACATTTTTCTGCAATATCTTATTGCATGACACTACTGTTGTGTATGTCATGCCAATGAAACATATTTGAATTTAGTATAAACTAAGGTTTTTCTTAGTGCTGTGAGCAACTTTTTGTTTTTCAGAAGAAAGGGTGCTTAGCTTAATTAAATGTTTTCCAAGCAAAGGAAAGTTTTTAGTCCATATATTTTGACTACAAAAATGTGGAAAATAAACAGAGAATTTAATATGTTCTGAAGTAGCTTACATTTGTTTGTCTGTGCGTTTACATGGTTAAATAAATGTATGAATGTGGTATTTAGATAGCTGTATAGAGATTTTACTCAGTCAGTGAAATCATTGAATGTCTGTCTAGATTTGATAAACACATGCGATTTACTGCAGGATACCCACAGCATCGCTAAGATAAACATCATTCAGGCTAACTACCAGGTTTGGCTCCCCCACCAAACACACACAAACATGTTAAAGAATTTTGACATGATGCTTCACCAACAGCTACACAATTACAAACTAGTCCAATTACGTGATTGAACGTTTGCTCTTACAGATGTCACTAAGGTGAAGTGTTCTGAAAACCCTCACTCTGAAATTAGCACATTTCCTTACACTTCCAAAGAGAGCTGCATGTGGGGCTCTGTTTCTGGACACTGACCTGGTGGGCTTCTCCCATCTCTGTTATTAAACTGTGAGCTAGTAGGTAGAAACATTTACAGGGATTTCTTAAACTCTAAGATCAAACCACCTCACAAGCTACGCCTGTAAATCCGAGGCTGCCTAAGTTGCCAGATGTGTTACCAGTCACAAGCAAAATATATGCTTAAACAGAAAATACGTACTGAAGTGGAAGATGCCCAGGTTGATCTAAACCTTTGATTAGGAGAAAAGGCTAGGCTTTTGGGGGGTTGTCCCAAACTCTCACAAAAAATGTTCACACCATGATCAGAGAGAGGTATAAACC
Organism: Orestias chungarensis; assembly: GCA_032876305.1. Lineage (NCBI taxonomy): Eukaryota > Metazoa > Chordata > Actinopteri > Cyprinodontiformes > Cyprinodontidae > Orestias > Orestias chungarensis. The sequence goes on along the minus strand of JAVLVB010000145.1, from coordinate 909,802 downwards.
TCCTGAAACTGCTTTCACTGAATAAGACCATTAAATGGAAAAAGTTAAAAGCTTTAGTTTTGACATCGACAAGCGGTATTCCTGCAAAATTGTTTTAGACTTCTTGACTCCTCAAATAAGCTACACAATTTTATTTGTAGCACAACATTTTGTACTATTGCTCCCTCTCTGCAGTTTGCCAGGGATCGTTCATTAGTCATGAAAAAAGACTCTGCAAAAATGGCATCCACTTAACGGTTCCGAAAAAAAGAAACCAACAGTGCATTTCTCCCAAAAGTCTGAGTAAAATATTGAATGGATTTAGAAGACAAAAGCAGTAATTTTTGAAAAACATTTACTGTTTTTAGTATTAAGCTAACCTTTCGGAAAAATACTCCACTCTGTCAGTGAAATATAGTGTCATTAATTGCGCATACTTCTGCTATTGGAACCATGCATTCTACTGTCAACCAAAACACTCTGGAGCAGAATATTCAGTTTGTTACTTAGTCATACTTAGATCATGCATCCTGAAATGGATTCAGAAGGACAACAGAAAAGCGTTTCAGAAAGTCCAGAATGGTTCGAAAATACAAACGGAAAGTTATTGAGCAGTCCAATCAAAATCTGGACTTCAATCTGGATGCAATCTTGGATGCTTTGGACCTTAAACAGGCCCTAAATGCTTAAGCATCACCAGTGTGTCTAAATTTAAAATATTCTGCAGTAAAACGTAAACCAAAATTCTTATACAGTGATGTAAAAGACTCATCAATCCTAACTGCCTAATTATAACTGATGCTGCCATGGGTGGAGGAATCATTAATCAGGTGCAGGGGGGCAATTACTTTTTAAAGAAGGCTGATTTCTAAATTGTAAATTTTTTGTCTTTGGTAATGAAATAAAAAATTGAAAACATTTGGACGTGATTAAAAGAATGGAGGAAATTATTTTAAATTTTATTATTTGGAAAGAGGAGTCCGGGCTCCATCCCGTTTCTCTTTGAGTGTCTTGGTGACATCAACACAGGGATAACCATGGATTTTCTGGGCATTATCGAAAAGAAAACAGTTTTGATTGTATTCAGTTCAAACGGTAATTTACACATGCCTCTTTCAACCCTTGGTCATTTGGAACCATATGTTAGGCATCAGGTTACACATCTTGATGTAACCCTGCATTTATGTTTCAAGTTTAATAAATAGGTTAGGTTAAGTTAGGTTCGCAGACCGAAATAAACTCTTATTGAATGCATTGCTGGAGGCTGACTGAAGGACCTTAGATTGTTTTTGCTTTTTCGTTTCTTTTTTTTTCTGGGTGCCAATTAAGAGTACACAACTAGTAAAGTTTTTCATTTAGATTAAATTTTCAACATGTCTACATTTTTTCCTGCCGATTGCGCATCAGTGCTCAACATGGCTTTAGCTGCTAAAGTTTAGCAGCATGTCACATGTAATGAAATGCAATGTTGCTTAGTAAGTCAGGCAGAATGCCTGTGGAGGTATTGACATCGATGACTGATATTTCCTAACCATGCAGTGCGTTGGTGAAGCTATGGTGCTTTAAAGCTTGTTAAACCTAATTTAGTCCGTTTCCACTAAGTCATTTACGTAGCACTGATGTGTTTGTTATGAGTTGTTTGTCAGTCCATTTTTGCCATCGAAGTATCTCTTTATTAAAAGGGACTTTTCTGGTGAAAGTTCATTGGTTGGGGAGAGATTCATTCAAAACATATTTATTTTTACATGGAAGGCTCTGGAGGAAATCAGTTAAGACCAACAGTAATGTTCCATTCATGCTCTGATAATATCTGCTTGCATAGTTTGCTGTCATCACTCAGAGGGCTACCTTTGTTTGACAGGACTGTTGTGTCTAACACTTGACATGTGACAGTGGTGATGTGAGTTTCTTACATTTGTGGGCAAATATTTGCTGAACCATCATTAGGTTTCTTTAGGATAAAAACATGCCATTAATCATTATCTATTCTCATCCTTTTCCAGTCTTAATTCATAGCCTTCATGTAAAAAAAACAGGGGTGTTATGTTTATTTAAGAACTCGTTTTATATCTCTCCAGGCTATGCAATGATTGAAAACAAACACGCTGACAACGACATATGGGAAGCATAAACTCTCCTTGAATTGTCACTTCCTTCCTCTTTATTTTCTGATGAAGAACTACGGTCCATGTCCATACTTCAGCGCCCCTGCCCATTAGAAAGGTTAACTCAGGTCAATTGAAGGGTTGCCTTTGGGCCAGACGTAGATTTGTGACCAATCGTAAAGCAACAGGATATGGCTTGCAAAGTGAAAAACACTAGTGCTCGCAAGGGAGCAAAAGCTCAATGTCTACACTGTTTATATAGAGTTGATCTTTTGATTCTTGTATTTGGCCTCTGACTCAATCTATCAAAGTATCAATCAGCACTCTTGCGTTTAGGTAAACATATTAATAGTTTTGGATTCCTTTTTTCCTGATAGGGTCCCCTCAGTAAAAAATTGCAATCATCTCTGAGGTATCTGGTAGCAGGTAAAGTTCCCATCCTAGAAAAACAGTGATTAGTTAAATAAGCAGTTCAGACCTCATGAAAGACTTAAAGGTTCAGCTTCATCCTTCTCGCATCAGAGTAGGAAACAACACATTTTTATTGAAATGACTCCCAGAGGAATTTCAATAGCAACGCACATCCATCAGATATTTAAACAAACTTTTTACGTGGTTAGCTTTCTGGATGGTGAATGTAAACTGCATTTTGATATCAAAGTTCACATAAGCATTCTCCTTAGAGAGTATTTTGAAGGCTCTATTGTTAATATACTATAAAACGAACAGAGGAGTTTTCCTTGTAAGTGATATCCTTGGCCTACTGCTACAACGTGTGCACGTCAGCTCATAAAAAAAATAAAGTGAAAGATGTATTCATTTATTTTAAAGCTTGTTCTCGTAGTTTTACCTTTAATTTGACCCTTTTCTTGTACCTTCTTATAATTCTGACGTTGTAATAGCTCTTACGTCTGTTATGAAATGTTTCCTTTGAAAAATGAAAATTGTAAATAAATCTTATCTTTTTTTGGCAAATATTTATTTTTTTATTGTATTTTGTTACTTTTGTTGTTTTAGTACCTGGAAAATAACATCATAAAACCTCAGCTGCAACTACAAATCCCAAAAGAGTAAAAACGGATGCGATGTGAATCCAGAGAAGAAGTAGAGACGAGGTAGAAGATTAAACAATCTCTACCAGTGATTATTAATGTGCGATTGCTGGTTAACTCTCCAAAGATTGAGTTGCTTCAGAGATGTTTTTAATCTGCTGTATGACAGACCACTAAAAGAAACCAACCATTTGGCATCTGCAACAAATTTTTAAATAAAATATACGTTACTAAACCATTTAATTTCTCTTAATTTTGGAATTAATAAAGTATGTTTAATTAGTTTGAATTGAATTGGTGAGCCACTATACTCTAGACAGAAATGCCGCCAGCACAGACTGTTTTAGATGCTGTTACAACTTTTAAAGAATCCATTCCACCATTAATTTCTTCACTATCTCAGGGAGTGTAGGGCAGTAAATTAATTTCATGCCCTACAAAAATTGATGCTCTTGTTCATAGTATTACGTCCTCATTGTGTATTGCATTAGACAAGGTAGCCCCCATAAAAAGGAAAGTGATTACTCATAGGAGGTTGGCTCCCTGGTTGAATTCAGAACATCGTACCTTGAAGGAGAACACCAGGAAATTGGAGAACAAATGGCGGTCTTCACTTTCAGTGGAGTCCTATTTGTCCTGGAAAAACAGCGTGCTTCTTTATAAAAGGACCCTTCGCAAAGGTAGATTTGTAAAGTTTACATTATTAATAGAGGAGAATAAGAACAATCCTTGGTTTCTTTTTAATACAGTTGCCAAAAGAAATGAAAACTCTGTTGTGCCATCCATTCATCCAGCTTTTGGCTGTAATGACTTTATGAAATTCTTTATTGATAAAATTGAATCAATTAAAACTAAAATTGATGGCATCCTAACAAACATAACTACTACCTCAGTGAGCAAGGAGGCACTGAATGTGGCTCTGGAGCCTGATCTCTGTTTGAAGTGTTTTGTTCCAGTTGAGCCTTCTAAGCTCTCAAATATTGTCTACATCTAAGCCTTCAACTTGTTTGTTGGATCGAATCCCAACCAAATTGTTTAAAGAAGTATTTCCTATTATTATTGTTTTGGATATGATTAATTTGTCAATCGTGAATGTACCAGAGGCTCTTAAGGTAGATGTAATAGCTCCTCTAGTTGTACAGCAGAGACGGGGATGTTGTCATTTAGCCATGTTTCGGTGAAAATAAGCACACAGGAGTTACTTACAGTTCGTTTTGCTGACATAAGCAGTCTAATATGGTCCATTTTTTTCTCCAATGATCGTACATTTTCCAGTAGGATGGTATGGCTGGTCACTTTGGGTTAGCCGCTAGCCTAGCCCGTATACCTCCGCGCTTGCCCCTCTTTTGTTTTCTTGCGCACAGCTTGCGGTTATTCCGGGGAGTCCGATGCTGTCACATTGGTGTGTATAGATAGGTACACAACAATAGATAGATAGATAGATAGATAGATAGATAGATAGATAGATAGATAGATAGATAGATAGATAGATAGATAGATAGATAGATAGATAGATAGATAGATAGATAGATAGATAGATAGATAGATAGATAGATAGATAGATAGATAGATGGATAGATAGATGGATAGAAACGGAAACAGAAACCTAACTCAAAGTCAACAAAGGAAACTACATTGTTCTTGCTGCTATTGTTCTACATACATTTTTCATTTGTGAGGGTGTTTCCCCCAATTCTCAGATTCCCTTTACAGTTTACCCCACTCAACTATTTATTGTTGCTAGAATTAGTAACTCTCTAGTGCACTGCAGCTATGATTTTTGCTGCCACCATGGTGGTCTGTTAGGTTTAATTGCTACCTTCCCAAACCAAATTCTGCAGTAAAAAAAAACATATATTTAGTGTTGTTTGTGTATTAAAAGCAAAAGCAGCTCAGAGAAATGTTTTCACTTCAGCCACCACACACCTCTGGTCTTATGAGTAGTCAAATTGTAGGTCTTCATAAAGACTTGTTTAACATTTATCTCACCTCTGCTTGGGATTAAAGATGCCTTATAGAGTAATGCAGGTGATTAAGAAGCTAATGCTTTTATACAGAGCAGACTCAAGCTACTCTGGTCATAGAAAGAGCTAAAAACCACCACAACCACATGGGCTGGCTTGGCTCACTGACACCTCCTAATAGCATTTCCAGAGTGGCCCCTGGCTTGCTGGAATACTTATAATATAAGAAATGGGTTTTAAAATAAAGGAAGTATGCCGTAGCTCCAGCTGTGTACAGTGAAAAAGAGTTCAACAGAGCAAAACCATAGATTTGTTTGATATGAAGCAACACAGGTTTCCTCCTGGGATCATAACGACCGTATTTGCCCAGGAATTCACTTTGATGTTTCCCCTCCTACATGCATGTACATCTCTCTCCTTTTTCTGATTTCCACTGTCTTGACTCTGCCTGTCTTCATACTAAGAAGCAAGGTTAAGAGCTTTATCCTAGTCATTTCTTTTTTAACCACAGCAGGAGATAAGTGGACCGCAGACCTGTCCAAAGGAAGTAAACGCTGTCATCATATTCTCATTCTTTTAGAGCCCAGCACACTTCATCACACAGACAGCAGGTCCCAGTTTTCCCAAGCTGAAGTCAAACACATGTTAGACTGTGGTTTGATTGACAAGTAACCCCTCCCTGAAAAACACCACATATCTTCTTTTTTATGTTTAAGCGTCCATCAGCTCCGAGATTTCCTAATAAACAGCCCTGTTTTAAACTAAACCTTAGCCGTGCATTGAAAACATCAAAATAACTCTTGAACAAGCACAATTAAGGATAATACCAGTCCTTTTAGAAACACAACCTGTTAAAGCAAAATATATTAAAAAGCTAAATCGCAACGAAATCAGAGGGTTGCTGATGCAATTTTATTTTACCTGCACATTTTATGTACGGGACATTTCTAAGTGCTTTACATAAGCAAGTTACAAAACATGTGTTAAATGTATGAGTTCAAAGGCCAAAATCAATAACGCAGACAAATATCAAGCAAAATAAAATAAAAGTAAAATAGTGACTGGTTAAAAAAAGTAAAAAAAGTGCATATTAATAAAATAAATCAGATTTCATATTCATGGCTAAAAAGAAACATTTTCAAACTGTATTTAGGTATTTTTAGAGTCACTTCTTCAGAAAGAATGTAAAAAAAATAATAATACAAACCTATACGTATTATTATTATTATTATTTAAAGAAAAAACCTTCAGCTAATAAGGTCACTGTGATTGTAAACAAAGATTTAAAATTAATTTAAAAAAATTACTTTGATAGTAGAGCAGTATTATCCTACCCCAAAAAACATTTGTTTTGTAAAATTGCTTAGATAACAAAATATCACCTTAAGCAGAGGGCTTTTATAACAACAGGTGAACATTGTGATGTGACTGAAGAAGCCTCTAACAAGGTAACTGGTTAACGTCATTGACCTCATAGTTTTCTTCCTCTGTTTCTGCTGACCTGCCATAACTGAATGGTAACTGATCCTGTTAGCTTGATATCGACTCTGCTGGTACCATCAGCTCGTCCTCCACCTCCCTGCTGGAAGCACTGCTCCTATTGATCTTCTTCCTTAAGTGTTACCATAAATTCCCTCCCCATTAGTTTAACTGGATGGTGTTTCATACACCCCATAATTAATCCAGACATTGAGAAAGCAGCATCCTCGGTGTGTCATCATCTTAAACTGCTCTTCATCCCTCTAAATTTCCTGTGTTCCTTCATCTTACATTACCATCTCTCCTTTTTTCCCACTTATCTCTCATGCTTCTGTTTATGCTTTATGGATTTCTGCAGAACAAAGAGTCTCTTCAAGACAGATTTAATGCAACCCTAATTCGTTTTTGATGTCACGTATCTTATTTATTTGCATACCGGATGTTTGGCCACCGTCTCCCTTGTTGTTACTTGTTACGTACTCAGTGTACTTTTAAACCATTTGTTTAATTCGCAAAGGGAAGCAGTCGGTTTACAGCAATCAGGCTCTGACAGAAAAGCTTTCCAATGAAACCCAAGTACTCGTCCCAAACAGGCCGTCTAATGGACTACAGATGAGTTTCAACAAGGCGGACCATGACCCTGGGTGGCATAGCATTAACAAATACATTTTGTGCTTCTTTTAAGTGCGCTTGAGATGATCATATCAAAATGTAAAACCTTCAAATTATATTCCCTGCTTTCTGTTATCATTTAAGTCTTACAACCACATCTATGTTTTGAAAATGTATTTGCATTCACAGGAAGGAATGAGACCAACATGCAACTACATGTAATTAGTCCAGAGCCAACGTCCACAAGCTGTTTGATAGAGTTTTAGTGCATACCTGAGTTGTTCTTTAGGTGTGTACATGCAAGCACAAGCCATTCCTTATTCTTCATACCATAATCAAGGCCTAAATGTTCAGTTTAAAACAAACATCTTCCCTTGTCTGTGTACGTACTTAAACGCCTGACCGATCTGGTGGGGCAAGCTAAATTAGTGTTCAGAGATCAAGGCAGTAATGCAATCTTTAAAATGTGCTATGTTACGCAGAAGTTTTTGATTACAAAGCCAGTAAATCTATGTTTGGGAGTTGAGCTCACCTTCATGGTAGCCAACTAACTGATTAATACCCAGAGGACCAGTAGATAATCTAATAGTGGTGCTGTGCAGGAATACCTAAACATGGGCCGGTATAATAATAATAAAAAAAACCTTTTTTCTTCAATGTTTGGACAAAGTGATTTATTTTAACCCAATTAATAAATGGAAAAAAACCTTCTCGTGTAATTTTTTTTAAAACCTTGTATGATATCTTGTTTGTTTCGTTCTTAACCTGTTACATAGTAAACCTACACGGTTACATCTTCATCATTATGCCAGACACAGCTGCACAAGGAGGAGATCATGCATTGGTTAGGTTAAAAGCATTCTGTGCATTGTAACATTTTAGAAAACGCACTAGTTTTCAAAGTGATTGTCATTGTGTTATCTTGTTAGTTAAAAAAATGTAAGTCGTGACCGTGCATGTTTTACCTTGCTGTAACAAAAGACAAAGAAATGTATAAGTGGCCTTCCATTTAAATAGAAACATAAATGTGTTCTTGGTTTTTTGGAGGATATCTTACCTTTTCCATGCACCACACTACCACACATTCGTTTTTCTTGAGTTTTGTGTCATCTGGGAATCATTTACGGAACCATTTTCTAAATAAGACCTGTCATCTATGTCTCAAAATTACACAAACCTGCCAACAGTTAAACTTGATCACACCATATCTCATATTCTAAACTTTGAAAAAAAAATTACATCAGTGAGTAAAAGAGTATAATCTCATGCAAACAGAAAAAGTGTTTGTAGAAAATTTGCTTTTAGAGTACTGAAGGAAATTACTCCCAACTAAAATAACTTTAATCTTCACTTCATCCATCATATAATTAACTGCCTTTTTAGACATTTTATACCCGCTCTGGGTATCAAACGGTTTAATAATTTGTTTCAGTCATGAAGTATAGAGTCACTCCAAATGCCTAATCCTCCATCCACCTCATTAGGTCAGACAATCCAGTCTTGTACCTCCTCTTCTGCTCAGATGTCCCCTTTCACAATATCCTCCTGATTTACAGCTGAGGATCCTTGTTCAGGAGTAACTTGAACATCATGAGATGCAGGTTTAATCCTTTAGCTTCTATGTTAGGGTTTGACCTCTACTGCAGAAGGAAACAACGGTGGATTGCCGGTCTCTAAAGCTGTGATTCATGAATTAAATGTTAATGAGTATTTAATCTACTTGATTTTAGAAAGTAATGTTGTTTGATAAGGTCAGGCTTAGTGTAATGAGGTGTTACATGCAATTAAATGTTTCTTAGTTAGCTGCTTACGAATGTTTTTGCTTCAAACTACTTTTATTATTATTTCAGAGGGCATGAAAAGAGAACATGCAGGTTTAATAAGGGCAATAAACTAAATCCTGTACTCAAAAGTATTTCCTAGTATATATATCTTTTTATTTCTGCTAGACGAAATATATATATAGTTATATATATATATATAGTTATATATATATATATATATATATATATAGTTA
>JAVLVB010000145.1:855848-875714 GCA_032876305.1 Orestias chungarensis | reverse complement strand
CCACACTGAATCGTAGTAGACGCAAAGCTGAAAGTCCCAGCAGTGCAGAGGTGGTTTCACTTTTACTTCTGTCTACCCAATTGTGATGTTGGAAAAGAAAAAATATAATAATCTTGATACAAAGTGGCAGCCAACCTATGGTTATGTGTGAGCCACACACTTGAGGCCAGTTAGTCGGCTGAGAAGTCCACAATCCTTTGCAGTAGAAGAATTAAACGAAACCAGTTCTGGATAGAGCTTGTGCATGGGTGCTTTCTACAATTTGAAAAACAGAGTTGATACTATAAACATTAAAAAAACATAGTGATTCCCTTGATCCAAACAATTGTCAAAATTTTTTATTGCTTATCCAACAACCAGACATTCTTACAAAATGTGTACTAGGTTTATGGGTTGTTACAGAGCATAAGGAAGATAAATGAGTCCCTGCTCAGCTGAAAGAGTCCAATTTCCGGGCAAAAACAATGTGTTTTCAATAATTCCTTTGTTTTTATCTCTTCCAGATGTAAAGCATTACAAGTCCAACAGCATCAGCTGCAGAGCAATAAATTACAATACGTCTGAATGATAAGGGTTTTGCTGTAGGGTGTGTCTCACTCTACTTGTCCGCCAAGAAGAGGTGTTGGAAAATAAGGCTCCCACGGCTGTTTGCTTTCTTTCATATGCCAGTTTCTAATCATTTCCCATCTGCATTTCTGTCAGCTTGAATTGTGCTCTTCATTAATTCTGCTGTCTTTATTAATAAACTCCCCACTCGTATCAATACAGGCAGATAGAACGGTGCTAGCTGGACTGGTTTATGTGCTTATGTGTTAACTGCTGCTGTGGTGAATGATTTCCTCATGTGCCCCAAACTTGGTGCAGAGCTGGTATTCACGGCCTGCTGCCAGCTCTCACACATAGATTCCTGCAGAAACTTGAGCAAAAAATACTGATGAAATCAGATAGATATCTCCGAAAACGGCCCATATATCATAGTTTTGACTGCAGCTGTTTGTGTTGCATATTTGTATATTTATCCCGACTTCTTGTATGTTTATCCGTCAGGCATTTCAACATAAAAGCAAACAGTTCCTACACTGAGAGACCCGTTAAATATTCTCACAGATGCCTCTATTGTTTCTAAAAATATCCCACTTCTCAGTGTCAGCACACATTGCTCACAGATGAAGGTTGCCTAACTAAGGTTGCTGTCCAAAACATGTTGGGCATGTGTGCTTCAATTTTACAGCATTCAAGTTGTTGTTTTTTTATAATCTAATGAACTTGTGACTCTGCAACAAGTGACTCTTAATGTAACACTTTCCCTTTTAAAATGTTTATTTATAAAAGAGTTCATTTTGGGAGCATGTTCATTTAGGTTAAAAAAATGTATTTAGATACAGTACAGAGTACAAGCAGTTTACAGCTTGTCATGGTCACAAGTAATTAACAAGGAGTCTGAAGGATATGATAGTTTTTATAAGTTAAAAACTGTTTTACATTCTGAGACTTATTTGGTTTTGCATTGATTTTACTTTGCAAAAGATTAAGGGCAAATGCTACCAAATATCAATTGTTTTTGTTGGGCACTATGTTTAATAAAACGAGAGACTATTTTCAGTGTTGTTTACTACAAACAGGATAAAGGTATATGACATGTTTTCAAAAAATTTAAGTCAATATTACAGAATAAATACGTAGCTTTAATGTTGACATATCTACCATTGAGACAGCTTTGTGAGAGCTGCCATTTAAAATTTTGGCTGAAGCAAACCAACACAAAAACTTTGACTCTAAAACCAAAGTATGCAAGTAATATGTTTTCTTTTTATTCGTACAGTGGACTCCTGACTATACAAGGTTTAGTATTTGCAAATTTGTAGATTTTTCAGCAGAACTGAACTCCAAAGCAATAAAGGAAAATCCCCCTATTTGCAAATTAAATTTAAAAAAATCTAAAATATTAATAAGACAATGGAACATAAGAGGATAAAATACGTATGCCAAATGCTATATGATGTGTTCGTGGCTGACAGTTGTAAAGCAGCCAATTCATACACTGAATAGTGTGGATAAAGAAGACTGTAGACATCGACTTCTGTAGAAGACTGTTTCAGCTGTTCAAAAATGTATATTTACCTTTAATGGGGAAACTTTTATTCATACCTTTATCTAAAATAGATAAATGCATTGCATTACTTTGATCTTAAACTGGTCGTATAGATTGTGGAATTGTTTAAAGCTTTGTGCAGTTCATGCTGATGAAGCTTGATGCCCTGCTGGGTAAGGTTAAATGTGATTTCTTATTCTGTGTCTGGCAATGAAAAATATAGTTTTAGAGATCACTAATAAAAATCTAAGCAAACAGCACCTCAAGTTTTCTTCAAGCAAAGCTGGCTTTCAAGGTTTTTTTAAGAACTATTACTATGAAATTAATATATTTGCATTGTTCAAAACATGTTTCTATTGTTCATCACTTTAAAGCATGTCTTTTTCCTTTTATCATTTCTTTGCTTTCATCTGCAGTGCCAAAATCTTGATTCAATGGGACAGAAAAACATTGTTTTGATTTTTCTCTCCTAGCTGATTGAATTAAAATTCTAGGTTTGTCTGTAAATCGTAGCCTGTTGGTTGCATCGAGGATTCCAATGTAAATCAGTCAGAGAGCGGTAAAATACTAAGCACAAAAAACTGTTCTTCTTTTTCCTACAAACTGAAGAAATACTGTCAGAAGTTTATCTTTATTGCACTTTGTCTGTTCTAACATCATCCTAATTACTTTTTGTGAGGTAGTCATCGACGAGGATAGGTCAAATAGAGAGAGGGAGCCTCATGGACCCCGAGAAGTTTAAGTGGTGAAACAATTGTTGTAAACCAGAGTCCTGAACCTTTAGACAGTCACACATGGTACTGCTTTTAACTGTGTTTTGGCAGTGGCTACACCACTTCATACTTTCTGGTTTCTGAGTTGTATTTGCATTTTCTTGACGCTTTTCTCTCTTTTTTTTTGTCTTTAAAAAAAAGTTTTTAGGATTTTTTCATGCAAAGGAGTAGTACTCTCTTCAGTCCAAACACAAATTTCTTGGGACAATTGAACAGTTACTTCAAATGTTAAGGTGTAGAGTTTACCTTTTGCAATAATCATACTTATGTTGGTTATAATGACACTAAAACTGGATAAGTTTATCTATCCAGAACACAGTTGTTAAATATAGCTCTATAATTTCATGAATTAAAATGAATGCTTTAACCATTATCAATGCCTCTGATAAGTATATAACACCTTTAAAAAGTATTCACCCCCTTGGATGTTTTACTCCTTTTACGCTGTTATGATGAATAGTGATTAAGAATGTCATTTTTACAACATAAAACTATTTCATGTCACGCAAAACTGATTTCTACGTAACGAATGAATCGTTAGGGTTTGGGTGTTCTCCCTGTCCCTTTAAGTCCATTGGTTTTGTTTTTGTTCTCTGATTTGCTCCCACAGTCCAACAATCTCTGTTTCATAGGTATGAGTTTTACCATAGATAGTTTCCTCCCCATTGATATGATGTTGGTATGGATGGAACAAAATAATTCCATAGAAACACACTATCATGCGTATTCATTAGATATTCAGGGAGGCAATTCAATTAAACGAATTGAATTGCCTCCCTGGGTCTCTAATGTCTGGTTTTTCTCCTTGTGCCTCAAATTATTGTGTTTTCTACTAAACCTGAGAGATCTGCCGGAAACTCATCTCGAATATAAACCACCCAATCACCTCTGAGCAATAATCCTCACCTGTCAAGAAACCCTGACTGGCAGCCGCTCCTCCAACAGGCTCCATACACCTGGTCTGCCTTCAGCTGCGCTCTTAGACCTCCAGCTTTCTCTGTGAGCCTCCCTGGATCTCCACCATCACACTTCCCCTGCCTCACATTCACCTCCCCGTGGCTTCACCATCCACCAACCACAAATAAACCTGCTTCTGAACAATCTCAAACAGCACCATTTTCCTATCATTAACTCTGGGTTTTTCCCACCCTGTTCCCTGCAAGCGGCCTCACTGAAGCAGTTATCCCAGTCGTCTGCACAATATCACTTTTTTAAATAAAACACCTTTTTACTGATTCAGTCTCCTGCGAGCTTCTCTATACTGACAGTTGTGTGTTTATGGTAAAAGTTTTGTGATCACCATGGAAAAAAATCGGACGATTAGTAGATTTTTGTTGACTCAAAGAGATTGGCAGCAGTTGCGTTGCTTTAGAATTCATCCAAGGTCATCCCGGCCGAAAGGTTATTGCCACTATTCAAAATGAAAAAGGTAATGAATGAATATACAACCAAGAGAATTAGATAAGCTTATTATTTGAAAAAGGGAGCCATGAGGATTTATATCATGGAAAACTACCAAATCAAAGATACCAAAGATATCTCATATTTGTTTTTCAAAGTTGAGTGCTAAATCCAGTTACAAACAGATGGTTCTTAGTTCATGCAGCCTAAAACAATATTGTTGTGGCTGATTTATTTATTTATTTATTTTTGCAATTTTCTATGTCTTGAGACTTAGTACAATTCTGCACCACAGGCATATTTTGGACCAAATTTCCAAATAGTGTACTCCTTCAAGGCCATAATGCATCAATTCATGTGAGCACTGCATGGCTTTGCATCAAATCCACTGTCCCAGACGTAATGAGCTGAATCAATGCTGCTTCTAGCAGATTGCAGGGAGAGAAACCATGAACCGCCAACAAAGATACATTCACTCCTAATATGTTTGTGCTGGCAACATGGGTAGCTGGAGCACGAAAGTCTTGTCAAAAGCATTGATTTTTAAATCTGCAGTAACCTGTAATAAGAAATATCTGCATATGAAAAATGTCTCACGGTTTTATTACAACATGGCTGCAAAATATATGAAAACAAGCCTTTTTATTTGGCATTTAAGGAAAATGATGCAGTTTGCTTTCAGTACACAGTTTAGGACTGTGTAAATATAAATAAACTGTCAGAAAATAAATTGCAATTGCTACATTATAAGGCAAAATGTTTGATTACGAATGATATAATTTGCAAACATATAAATTAATAATTTGTAAAAATTAGTGTCCAGTGTGTTGGCTCCTTTTTGCTTTCATTATTATTTTTTTTGCAATTCATTTTGCATGTCTGCAACAATACAGCACTGCTGCTGTGTTTCTGCTCAGTACGGTTGAAGACTAATTAACTGAAAAGCACTTTGACTGAAATCATTTTGTATCCAACTTAAAAACTTCCATAAAAGATTTTAAAGTTGGAAGACAAACCCAAATCATTACACCTCCCCCGTCATGCTTTACGATAGGTATCAAGTTATTTAATTATTTTGTGTATTAGTTCTAATGTTTGAGGATCCAAAAATCAGCCAGACACAACAGTGAGCATTTAACAGATTTATTAAAACATTTCAGCCGCAAGAGCAGGATCTTGATCAGCAACCAGGTCAGGAACCACTGGGAGGGAGATATCAGGTTTGTGGCTGAGTTTGATTGAAATGACGAAAGATCAAAACACATAAAAGCCAATACCTTCTAAGAATCCACAAGAGTTGGGGAAAACTGAAGTTTGCCTCCTCTGCAGGACTCAGATCAGAACAGGAATCAGAGATGACATGACTGGCAGCTTTACTTGCTTTGAGAGCGGAACAGCTGAATGGAAACAGGGTAAGCTCGCTCCATGGGGGCGTGGCTTTAATTGCAATTGGCAGATCTCAGTACAGGTTCCAGAAACGGGGTCAGAGCCATGGGATTCAGGTACATTATCCAGTGGACGAGGCAGGAGTAAGTAGTTTGGGGGCAAAAATGAGGTCCATGACCAGATGAACAGAACGCATAGAGTACTCCGACAGGGGTGAGGCATAGGCGAGGAAATGATCAGGCAGAAACAAGGTCGAGATCAGGCCGGCAGGAAATGAAGTAACAATGGACATTTACTCACACAAGGCTTTCGATAATCTGGCGGCTACATTGGGGAAAAAAGGCTGTTTATATTTGCATAGAAACAGGTGAAATCTATGAGCGCTGATGAGTGGCCATGGTCGAAGGGGACAGAGCGGAGAAACGGACAGAAGTCAGTCTAGCTGCCAGGATCATCACATTAGTCTTATTCAAACATGTCACCACTTTAGTCTTATCCACCAATCGAACTTCCTCATGCAAAGCATTTCAAGTAAGCCATACTTCTTCTGTAAGAATGGGGCAGCCTGACTTGGAACATTGTCTCCATGAAAGGTTGGGAACTAAATAGAAAGTTCACTTGAAAATATTCTTTTTCAATGTCCTTGATAATCAGAAACAGCTGGTATTCTTGGGTCATTCCAAAAACAAAATATTCCTGTATCATCAAGCCAGACAAACAGAATATTACTTATCCTATTTTATGGTGGTAAACCTTGCTGATGATTAAATGTTTAATTCCATATGATAAGTAGCAGTTGCTGCTTTACTTCCTAAATTGTATAAAACAAATACACACGCAACTCACCTACGACAGTTTGGAGGTACCAAATAACCTAACAATGTTTTTATCTGGACTAAGGGAGAAAGCTAGAGATCAAGAGACAACCTTTGCATGAATGGGGGGAGAACATGTCATAAAATATGGATGGGAAAAAATATATAATTATTTTTGTATTTGAACATGCAAAATCTCAGATTATCAACAAAGACAAACTGGACAAATGGTGCAATTAAATATTTTTATTGTGTTCTTAATTACTGTTCAGTTGCACACATTTAATTTTTTTTTCCATTTTAAAGCATGTTTTTCTGTCTTGTATCAATTCTAAGAAATTTACATTGACATAATGCATTGTACATTAGTAGGTAACTAGATAGGATATGGAACTTTTTGGGGGGGGGGACCAGGTCCTGATGTATTTGTATCAAGTATTAAAATCTCAGAGAATCACAGTGAGCCTCCCAACAGACATCACTATGCTGCAGATTATATCTCCTAGTGCCTCTATAATGGAGGTACTTCATAAAACTACTGTACATGCAATAAATCTGTACAGTAGCACTCATTTCTGAATGGATAAACAATCTTGTGGGAGTGTCAAAATAGACAAAGCTGGTGACATGTCTATCTTTTTCAAATGCTACATCACCCTAATATATCATACTAACATATTAATTGGCAACCTGTTTCTACTGTAAGACTATAATGATGCCATGTTTGTTGTTCTACAGTATTCTTCAGTCTCCAAGGCTCCATATTTGTGACTTGAATTCATGAAAATCCTTCATTAGTTCGATAATGTAAAAGGATGCACATAAAAACAGAAATTGAAAAAATAAATGCAACAAAACAAGTCAAATAGTTGATACTGTACACAGGCACTTGAACTATGGTACACTCTGAGTATGATCAAATTGTATCTAATAAGTGCTCCAAAATAATGTAACTTAGAAAAAAACAAACTTCCAAAATCGTTGTACCCTTCCTAGTGAACATCTGGAAATGTACTAAGACAAACAATTCATACAATCAGAAATGGGGCAACCATGAAAACTATATGCAAGACAATGTCTTATACCCGGGCTGCACATTCTGACAGTGCCTCACTTCACAAGCTTTTAGGGAAAAGGGAATACGTCAGCTTCAGGGAGGACGGCTACGCGGCTGGAGGGCTGATTGGACCGCAGAATGGTGGATGGAGGTGAGAGTTTCCTTTTTTTTCACCTTCAAATTTGCTCTCTGGTCACTCACACAAAGTGTGGCAAAGTCTGCTTTAATGTCAGTGCCACATGCAGGACCAGGATGAATCATTCCTGCTCTCAATAAAGGAGTGAATCATACACTTCTCTGTGTGTGCGGTCACGTGTTCACACCAACATCTGCTACAGAGCCGCAAACTACAACAGACTTTTTTGTTTGCTTCCATTTATTACACTGTGCCGATTCATGAATCAAAAGTGAGGAGACCAGGAAGTTTAATTGTCTGGGGGTGTTTGTGACCATGTGATTGATCCATGCAGCACCACCACCAGGATGTAATGAGTCATTTCCATTTTCTTCCCGCCGCGAGACATTTCCGATCTATCACTAAACTCTAGAAGTGCTGCTAACAAGGAAAAAAAGTATCTGCTGTTCCTATTTTTCTCTCTGCATTCTCAGAGATTAAAATGACAAAACTAATGCCTATTGTTTAATGTTGGTGAAAACGACTCAAACCAAAATGTGTCATATTTTAAATATATGTGGTATTCTAAATCACTTCTACGGATGTTATTGCAATATATTGATTTATTTATTTTTTCTAAGGATTCTAATCAGATTATCCATACATAAATCTATACCAATCCAACGACTAATTTATTAGACATGAGGTGATCAGTCTACTCATTCAAGTCTCTGCATCTAATGCAATAAAGCAAGTGTTTTTAAACTTTTCTTACCTAAAAATAGTATCGTCTACACACCAGCGCACATTATTTTCATACATATGGGTTAGATGAAACCTGTTCTCTCTAACATAGTAAAAAATGAAGAGAATAAATGTACAGATTACTGTAATTTGCTCATCTCAGTAAATTATATATTTCTTAGTTTTTTAGGAAAGATAATTGGGAACATTATCAGTGGAAACTGATTTTTGCCTTTTTGTATATTTATTAACTAAATATGTTCTAAAGTTACAGGGTTTAGGTAGGGCATTGGAATGATTTGTGAGCTTTAGATGCTAAAACAGCCCAGTAAAAATATACTCTTCCTCTTTGAGTTGTCCTCTCTCATTACCATTTTCTTAGATTTAAGTATTCCAGATTAAGGGTTCTAGATCTGGACAAACATTTAAATGGAAGATAAAGACCTTTTTTCTTTTTTATTATTATGTCAGGCAGATTTTAGTTAAGAGTTTTGCTTGAAGCCTAATGTCAGGGGATGATCAGGCCTGAGTCTTGATAGTGAAGCTGAACTTTTTGCAAAAACAGCTCGATCCTAAATGGAGAAAATTATTTGTTCACAAAGCTGTTTAAAAAGATTTTGTCGCACTCAAAGAGGTTACGAGCTGTACCTAAAAAAGAAAATGCTTCAAAGGGTCCTGTATTCTAAAAACTAGGATTAAATTTTGCAGTAAATCAAGCAAAAGGGCAAGTCTAAGTGAAACAGCCTGCAAAATGGTAAATAAATATTGCTTACTTTTTCCAAACACAAATTTTTTTTGTCACTTTCCCATCACCTGGTTATTGTGATTTAGTAAAATGACCACGTTCCATTTTGCAATCCATTAGCATTACTAATAAGCTAATGGACTGTGGACGAACTAACATCTCATTCTAATGGTCATGAATGTCTATAAATAACTAATGCATAAAATGCCAGAGATAGAGTTTAAAGTTAACTCCTTTGAGATTTTCGAGCCTTGAATTTTTTTCATCTGAAATCTAGTTGAATCTAGTTTGCTTCTAAATAAAAAGATCTTAAGAGTGTTTTTTTTTTACGGCAGGTAAGATAATTACTGCTTATAATTTTGGAAAAACAGAATTTTATTATAAACATATATTTTTAATATGTAGGGTTTTTAAAAATGTGTTGAACAGGGAAGCAAAAAAAAATCTACTACCCAAACGCATAAATTTGCACCGATAACATCAACAGAATGTAAACAACCAAATAAAATAATGGATTTCTGTTTTTTTTATTGTAATCTTCTAAATATCTATTTAATCTCAGTTGTACTAAAACAAGTTCAATCCTGAGAATATATATGCCGCTCTAAGCGATAAATGCAGTCAAGCGCGGCTACAGTATGTGTCCTTTACATGGTATTTAAGCTCACTTCTACAGTTGCTGAAAGCAGCATGAAGTGGGCGGGAGGAGGGGTGGCTTTAAAGGGACTGTACATAATAAAAGATACGACCAACCTCGAGATATAAACCAGGACTAAGTGCTTAATTTCAGCCAGGAAATGTAGTAAATGTCAGTGGGTTCTGACTTAGAAAAGGAAAATTTGACTTCACACGGAGGCTTCAGCAGATATTGTGTTGCCAGCAAAAGGTAAATTAAGTGAAAACCCTGAGGTAATTACTACCTGCCTCTCAGGTAAGCCTTGTGTAAGTAATTCTGCATGGCTTACTGTTGCAATGAGCATGAGAAGATAAAACCTCCAGCTTCCTCTGAGGAATCTCCCCATTTTAGGCAAATAAGGATTGTGGAGGGGAATCCTCCTGCAGATTTTTTTTTTTTAGTCCCAAACTCATTTAAGAAGTTTAATTAGCAATAATTACCCGTTATGTTATCGTTGTTGATTGTTTTTTGGCTCTTCAAATGGATTCCCTCCATTTTCTTTCACACGACTCATCTTGGTGAGTCAGCACAGCTCCACAGTCCAGAGATTTTCCTCTCTTGTTGCACATCTAGGCTACTTTGAGCAAAGTGACAGCAGCCTGCTGATTCGGACGTGTAACTGAAGCCACAAAATGAAGGTAGCGCACCACAAACAGAAGAAAAACAATTTGAACATTAGGTTGCTGAAATACAATCCCTGGAGGCACTGCTAGAGAGGGAGTGTATGTGTTTTACACACAGAAAGAGCCATCTAATTATCCCCAAAAAAATAAAGTTAATTACTGAGCAGGCAAAGCAAGTGAAGCTTCATCAAAACATGAGTCATTCTCAAACAATGAGAAACGTTTCATAAAAAATTTGGTTGTTAAATGACAGAGAAAGAACAGATGTGACACATGGTACCCCTGCTGTTTTTGTATCACTGATGACAACTTGTGTGTAATAGATTGGATCCTATGAAAAAGAGCAGGGGATATCCGAGAGTGGGATGCCACAGGGAAAGACTAGAGGGGGAAAACAAAACCTGCCTTCTGGAAAAAAAAAAAAAAAGAAGGAAAAAAGCATGAAAATTATATGACATCTGACATTAAAGTAAAGCTGAGTAGGTAAATGGGAAGCATACATTAAACTGGCAGCTCCTAAAAACTATCTTGCATGTCGTTATACTTCCTGTGTTTGATATTGCCATAGTTTTTTTTTTGTGTGTGTCCAGGCACACTTCATGACAGACCTTGACTCAACATGCAGAGATGAAGAGTCTCAGACAGTTGCTCCAAGCACACGGGAAGGTACGTGTTGGTTCTGCTGCAGCCACTTGAATTATGAATCAATGTCTGCTTTTACATTCTCTGTGTGGCACCCCCCCCTTCTTTCTATGCCTGGACCTTGTCATCTCTTCTTCCACCTTCCTCAGATTTCAGGTTGCGGCGAATCCAACTGAAGGCTTCCATCCACCTTCACCACTGCAAAGAGGAAATAATGAGAACTACGTGACAAAGAAAGAGTTCATAGTTGTGCCATCACAGTTTACTCCTAAAAGGCAGTCTTTTATAAACAAACTCTTCCCTGAAGGAGGCTCTGTGGTGTTATGGATCCATCCGAACCACTTAAACTGAAACCATTAGCTAGATGTGAATGGGAAACAAATGTTCCGCTTTCCCACAAACCTCTCAACCTGTCGTATATTGAGGGGAGCCAAGGAAACGGCACAGGAATGGAGAGACGATTCTGAAGGGGACCCCGAAGTGCAGTGGGTGTTTTCTTTTTTTCATCAATGCAATCCTTGTGTCAGGGTTTGAATTTTTGTGACCTTCTTTCCCCTGTTAGCACTTCATGAAGCATCCAACACAAACGTTTTTTTAACATACATTTTATGCAGATGTCTCCACTAAGATTAATAAGTAAGTTTACATCTTTAGCAATTCTAGCCATTGATGGCCAAAGTCCAGCTCTTTTCTGCCTGCTTAAAGCCTTGTATGAATTCGTTCTCAGCAGTTTTGGCTGCACCTTGTTTCAGATGCAGCCACCAAATGAACATCTTCTCAGTTTGCTGTGTTTAAGAGTTGAAGGTCTTTATTGCTTGTTTCATTGGAGTTGCTTAATCAGGTCCAAATAAAAAAAAATCTTCAGTCACTTTTACTTACTATTTTAATATTCTACAATAAGCACTTATAATCTTGTAAATTTAAATATATAAGGTCATCTTAATATATCATTATTTTTTTACATTTTAAAGTAGATTTAGACGTTTCTTCAAAGTCTAAACTAATTAATTCATCGCCTATGTGTGCAAATTATATTGAAGTTTGTTATTTATGTTAATTAGACATGTTTTTATTACTTTTCCAATTAAATAAAAAGTACATTGTTTCCAATAGTGCAGTATAAATATAGAAACATACTGTTAGATTTATTACAGTTCACAAATACAGGTTTTCTTTACACTCATTAATATCACGACAATATCAAAACACAAAAAGGGAGTTTAACATTCAATCCATTGAAGCTGTTGTCAAGCTTAAGTTTATGGTTTTTTTGTTTTGTTTTTTACTGTTTTTACATTACTTAGAGATGATTTTGTGAAGCTTGCCATCTTTGTTTGTTTGTTTGTTTGTTTGTTTGTTTGTTTAAGTTGGCATCACTTGCAGTTTTGGTTGTATTTGCTGGTGTAAAGCTAAACAAAAAGTTTAAATCTCAGCTACAAGTTCACATATTATTGACTCTTCCCTGCATGAGAGGTATGTTTAGCTTTAAACTGAAACACTCCTCCCCCTGTTTATCCCTTCTGATGTCTGACGTTTTACAAATATTTAAGAGTGAATTTTCTTTCTATTTCCACTAAATCATCAGGCAATTAGTAACAAGCTTTAATTATAAAATCCATTTCTTATTGGTCCAGACCAAGAAATAAATCAGATCTATTAATAGGAGGATTTCTCCTGACCAGATTCCAGGCATGAATCACCCCTTGTGTATTCCTGAAACTGTATTAGTAATTGTGCCATGACAAAAGCCTTTTTTACAGTAGCTTGTAAAAGGATATCGTCATGTACATGTTACTAAGCTTCTGCTTGTATATCACATTCTGCAACTCAACCATATGTGAACTTTTCCTGTACCCTCTTAATATAAGCTGATAGCAACCCTCGAATATTTTTCTTCTGTGTAAAATATATCAACACATAATTTTACTGCTTTAACTTTAAGACCATCAGTTTGTTTTATTTGTTTTATTTGTTCTAGCCTGGAAGCCATTCGTGTTCAATTTTTATTCAGTGTTAGAGCTTTAACACTCCTCTGTACCCATTAAGATATTTCAAACTGTTTTGAAGTGAGCTTTCATTTAGTTTTTTAGGGGTCAAATATAGGAGAGGGAAGAACTCAAGAGCATTAAAAGAAGGCTGGTGCTCTTTTTTTACATTTTAAACATCATCTATATGCATGATTGAGAGTGGCGGGGAAGTGAAAGAAGGGTGCAAGGGGGTAGGGAGAGAGGTTGCAAAGATAGATGGCTCTTTGATGAGCTGACAGAAATAAGGCCAAGCACCCTTTGTGAATTATCTCTCTCCGTTTACAAGGGACTTATGCAGGGAATGCCCCTTTCTGAAAGCTGTCAGTCAGAGTGAGAGACATTCCACTTGCTCGATTTCTTTTCATAAAAGCTTATTTGACATGTCATGAATGGAACTGCTCACATGTCTTTAACCCTCCAGCAAAGCATGGTTTACTAGAAACAGGAAACCCCCCCCCCCCATGATTATAGTGGATTATAGTGCGATTTCTGTTTTATTACATCCAACTAATAGTCCAGTTGGTTGTGGAGAAATATACTGCCTCTTTTACGTGAGCGTTTTCTCCTTTTTTTAAATTGCTTTTAACCAAGTGGCGCTAAGTGCTAATTATCACCTGCTAAACACCGATGCTACATCCGACTTAGAAACCGAAGAGCGTGGGCCTGGATCCCATCTCGTAACACCTGCTAATGAGCCAACGAGTTATCAGGGGGACAGGGTTAACCAGTCAGACGTTGTTTCAATGAACCAGTGGCAAGTTGAGTTTCCAATATAAATTCCTTATTGTTTTTTTCTTTCTTACTGAGGAAAGAATGGAAGGAGGTTTGTTGGGAGAACCTCAAACAATCTTATACCAAGACTCAGTAGCATTGGTTAGTTGTAGTCAGTTAGTCATTAGCCATAACAATTCTTATTTCTTTATATGCAAAGCTTACTTAATTTTTGTCAACAGATCAAGGGGAAGTTCTTATTTTTAATGGATTATATTTTTTATTGGAGTTTTGTTAAGAGTTATTATATATGTATTTATATTTTTGATTGTTGTTTCACTTATAAAATTGTGGTTGATTCACTTTTCTCACGCAAATCTTGTTCTGTGATGTTCTTTTTTTCTTTTGACAGAACCTAGTTCTTTCTAACTGTCCCTACTTTTATGGTGTTCACTCAGATTTCTTAAATACATAATTTTTATAGCTAATGTTACAGTACACTATATTATTGCAGCCAATAAATGAACAAATGCGCTAGTAAAAAAAAGGATTTTTTTTTTGTCAATAAAACTATTCATTATCTTTTCACAGCCATTGAGAGTGACAGTCTTTAAGACTATCCCGTTACAGAAGACCCTGGTTGTTTTAGATAAGTTTGTTTTAAGATTACACATTCACTTTAAAGTTGATGAAAAGTCAGATTGTGATTTATTGATGTTTAATGCTTTTAGGATTTTAGCGAACCTGGCACTTAAATATGTTGTTTGCCGTTTTTGCAAGGTACTGAAGGTATTTTTAAAACTTACTAGAGACCAGAAAAAGAAAAAAGATCAATGGCCTCAAAAAGAAGAGCTTTGCAAAATAATAAAAAAAGAAGAAGAAAATATGATGCAAAAGTTACATATAATATGTAAACAAACTGCTAAGAAGTAAAAATGAATAAAAGACAATATAAAACACAGAACAAGCCAAAAATTTAAAATATGAGAAATGTAGCTCAATATTCCTAGATATACAAAAATTTACTTAAGACAAATGAATCTTAAAGGAGCAAAACAAACTTAATGAAATTACAGAAAAACGTATAATGCAGCACTCTGCATTGTTTTTGCATAACACAACATTAAAGTTTGCTGCGCGGACAATTGCCAATGAGGACATGAGCTTTTACATGTATGTGTTCAGCTCTTTGGCATAATCTTTAATGCACGAATGACAGAAAGCGAACAAACCACCATACCAAAAAGTTAATCTGTGTTTATCCCTCTTAATACACTCAACCAATAGAAGCAAATTGAGTGCATCATAGATTGCTTTATAATAGATCTGCAAAGTGCATAATTTTGTTTCCATGCCAGAGTTCATTTACTCAGTTCATCTTACGAAAACCTTTTTTGATTTTGTCTAGCTTGATGGCCAATCGGACCTTAAAACTCTTTCTAACATCCCACGAGACGACTATAAACCGATATAGATCAGACATTGGTACTGTGTACTTTTCCCTACGAAGTTTGTCTTATATTTACAGACTAAAAAAGACAGTGTTACAGATTTCTGTCAAATGTTTATGTTTGGGACTAAAGGAGCTCACATAGAGCTCCCCAATCACTCTATGGCAGCTGAACGGAAAAATCAGTCTTGCCCCTATGTGATATATTCTGTTTAACATTAATCCAACCACAGAAACGCATCCCTATCCAGAATAAAATGTGTGTACAATGTTGAGAAAGCCAAAACCAATTCCTGTGGAGTAGTCTGATGTAACAGATGATGACTTTCATTGCCATCTTCAATATCACAAAGTAAACAAGGAATGCAATGACTCTAGTGTGCCTAGGTTTCTGCGATGAAATGTCAAATATTACAGAGTGAAGTGGCACCTGAATCCCATTATTTGTTTGGAATATAGTGAAAATAAACTTCAGTATATAGTATAAAGTCGAGGAAAGATCGGTATTCTAACCTTAATATTAGAAGCACCTGTAAATACAATGCCATTTCAGTGTTGTATTTTTTGGCTTTTATCTAAGATGCTGAAAATATTGTCTCCTTAATGCCAAACATGAGAGCTTACCTATTTGCTCTTGTGTATGTGAGCGTGACGGCTGAGGCTGGGCTTCAGGCTGTGCGTGCTGCTGCTGCTGCTCCTGCAGACTCTGGGTGTCTACTGAGATGCCGCTGTCACTGTGCAGCTTTTCTCCCTCCGGTGTTACCATCTGGTCGTTTGTAGCAGCACGGTTATTAGCCGGTTGCTTGTTTTGCTTGCAGCTATTCCACCTGTGAATGAATAGAATACAAGATAGCACTTAATTCTATAAGAAATTTGATTAAGGTCCCTTTAATTTGTCTAGATCAGAGATTTTTTTCCCTGCCTTACAAACTGAATTCTCACTGAAAAATTCACTAAAACTCACACTAAGATAATTCCCAACCATCCCCTGTTTGGAGGAAAATATTGAACAATTAAGCCTATCTACAAACAGCATAGACTTGTTTTGAGGGGGTTCCCTGTGATTACAACCACGTCACAACCATATAAACTTTTGTATTATTTTTATTACAATGCCCAATGGTAGGTTTGTCAATTTGTTGTTCATGATGTGCACATAAGCAAAAAGATAACTCCAGCCGATATGACGATATTTATATATGTGAAATGTAAATTATTCTATTTCTCCTTTAAGAGGGTTTCAACATGACATGTATTTACAAAGTTGAAATGTTAAGTTGAAAGTTTATATTTTTTATTAGATATTTTTCTATCTTTCAGCCAACTAAGACAACAGTCATATAATGTCACAATAAGCTTAACCTGTTCTGTAGTTACGTTTGGTTAATACAAGTCTCTCACAAATCAACAACAGATTTTGTATATTTCTTAAAGGTCAATGTCTGTAACGTTTTTCATTTATTTGTTTGTATAAGAAAAAAAATACAAGTGGCCCTCACATTTCCCTTGGTAGGCATGTTTTAAACGATCAATGATTTTTTGTTTTTCATTTAGTGGGCGCTTTTATCCAAAGTGACTTACAAAAAGAGGGTTCAACATTGAACTGCAACACAATTTACAAATTATAAGTTACAATCCTGGCAGAGCATATACGTTATTCACCTAGAACATTCAACTAAAGCGCAGATTACACAAGTACCATACATTAAGTGCTATATGATATCAGGAAGTAATAAAAGCATAAAGCTTCCAGGGCAAGAGATACTCTCGGAAGAGCTGGGTTTTCAATGATTTCTTGAAGGTGAGAGAGAATATGATGCTCCGATAGTGCATGTAAGATCGTTCCACCAACTAGATTGACCTGTGCGGGTGTTGGCTGTGTTAGTTACTCTTTGGACGAACAGAGTGGACGGGAGTTGACAAAATGCTTTAAGAGGGTGTTGAGGCAGATGGGTGCTGATCCGTCAAACAGTCTGTATACTTCCATTAGTGACTTGAATTTGACGGTAGCAGCTAGGGGAAGCCAATGGAGTTCAGTGAACAGGGGTGACAGGTGCTCAATTTGGCTGGTTGAAAACCAAGCGGGCTGCAGCTTTCTGGAAGACCGGTTAGGAGGGAATTGCAGTGGTCAAGGTAGGAAATTACTAAGGTCTGTACTAGAAGCTGTGTCGCATGTTGAGTTAGATATGGCCTAATCTTCCTGAAATTAAATAGAGAGAAGCGACACAATCGAGCGACAGAGGCAACACGATCCGCAAAGGTCAGCTGATCGTTAATCATGACAGCCAGGTTTCTTACAACCTTGGTTGGTGCCACAGATAGGGAGTCTAACTGGATGCTGATATTGGTGACAATAATTGGTTTGGCTAGGATGAAAAGCAATTCAGTTTTGGAGAGGCTCAATTGGACATGGTGATCTTTCATTCATGCAGATATGTCTGAAAGACGGTCGCATTGACACTGAGAGGTCGTCTGGAGGAAATGACAGGTAAACCTGGGTATCGTCTGCATAGTACTGATAGGACAAGCTATTTGAATGAATGATTGGGCCCATCGAAGTGGTCTATCGCAAAGTGCTATAACACTGAGTCTTGGGGCATCCCTGTGTTGAGGTGCTGTCATGTCTATGTTTACCCTTGCCAGTAGGCCTTAAAGGATTGTCCAGTGAGGTAGGATTCAAACCAGGAGTGTGCACTGCCCTCGATGCCCATATCTGCCAGCTCATTAAATAAAATCCTGTGATTTACAGTATCAAATGCTGTCAATAGGTCCAGCAGGATGAGAGCTGAGGAGGTTATGTTGGGAGAGAAATTTTGCCATCTGCTTTGAGACAGCTCTTTTAACTGGCTCACTTGCTTTACATGATTTTCAGCCTGAATGTGTACCTGCTTATTGGATGGATATGCTTTGTAGCCTCAGTAATTGTCGCTATCTTTAATGCATTAGATTTTAAGTTTTTTAAAGAGTACTTGTTTAAACAAATTACTTAGTCATTCCAACCATAGTTGGACTGAATATTTCTTCATTTTAACGTAATTTTTTTTCACTGAAGATTTACAGGCATAATATCCATCTTACAGTGGTATTCTCTGTAAGAACTAGTATAAAAACGTAATTGTACATCTGTACTGTCATAGATAATTTAGTTATAATTTCTTTCTTTTTTTTTGTACAGAAAAAGGTTTTGACTGACCTCTTAAAAACGATGTATGCCACTAGGCCGACCACACCAGCAGCCAGGATTGAGCAGTAAATTGGTATGAGGTTTTCATTCAAACCTCTGCCAAGAAAGTGGGGAGCACCGCCACTAGATGTGGTTGTCTCTCCACTTGGCGATGGGCTGTTGGAGCCATCCAGGAAGGGGTAATCAGGGAAGGAAGATCCAGACGGATCGTTCGTAGGAGGATCGTATGTAGGAATGTTTGGGTCTGTATAGAAGAAAACAGATAGATAAGGAATTATTACATTTCAAGATATTCCAATTGTAAAGGTAGAGACTATGTAGCAACTTGCTGGTACAAGTGAAAAAGCAATATTAATAATTCACTATAAAAACCCCAGTTTCTTTTTTTTTTTTTTTATAAAAACATATGCTTTGGTCGGATTAGATTGTTTGAAACCACAAACAAATGTCATGCTTACTGTTAAGCATGGATTAGATTTGCGAGTTTGCCTGTTTCTTCAACCAAGGCCTTGGAAAACTTTTTAAGTAAAAACAAAAACATTTATGAACTCTTTAAAATACTAGAATACTTAAAAACAAGCCTAATCTGGTGTTACAAAATGAAAATTGGTCATCTCAGTCTTTCAACATGAACATGATCACAAGATGATGGCCAAATCAACACAGTAATATAGTACTTCACCAAGGCAAAGATCTACCCTTCTATATGATCATTTGAACACCTTGATATAAATCCTAGAGAAAACCTTGGTCAAATATATTTCTGTTTTAGATAACTAAGAGTTGATTTGCTGGCAAAATGGGGCTCTAGAATTGACACCAATAGTGAGAGCCCCAATAATTGTGCTTGAAAGGAACTAAAAATAAAGGCTACATTTTTACTTATATTCCAAGTAAAAATGTCAGAGACATTTTATTGTCTCAAAATGCATAAATTTAGTTTCTAATACAGGGGAGTCAAATCACCTTGAATGTTTATTGTTTCCTGACAACGTACAGTAGAGGAGAGATGTTTAATCATCCAGAAAAATGTAATGTATTCTACACAGATGAATCTGCATTTATTCTCACCAACAGTTTTTATGAAATAAAAATCTTTTTTAAATGAGAATTTGCAGAGAGCTTTTTGACTTGGCTGTGATTAGTTTCCAACCAGATGTCAAATGCGCTGCACGCATGCAGCAGCTGCTTCTGATAGACAGATGGGCTTTGGATAAGTTGCTGTGAGCAGGAAGAAGGAATACTTCTCACCACTGATGGGAGGGAGGGGGTGGCAAATTTATGACATTCACCAGCACAGACCAGACCTGGAATGGGCCATTGCATGCTGATCTGTGTGATGTCTGTGCATAGCACGGCCTTTAAGGCCATATGAATTTTTTAAAAAGTATTTCTGGGGCTTGAACGTTTTTTTTTTGGGGGGGG
>JAVLVB010000145.1:815397-844977 GCA_032876305.1 Orestias chungarensis | reverse complement strand
TCCAAGAGGAAGGGTCTGGTAAAACCGATTAACTGGAGACTTTTCTGAGCTCTGTTTCCCTAACTGATGTACTATCAAATATAGCATTTTGTATTTGTCGTCACCTCTTGCCTCGTTACCATCAGCAGGCAGAAGTAGAGGAGGAGAGCAGCGGTGACCGAACAACCCAGATCTAGATAAACAACAGACCTCCAAGGTAAACCATTATTTGAATTTGTTGAGCTTGAAAGCTTTTGTTTTCTTTGCAGTCGAGCTGAACCGGTAAAGCTCCCTTTCTCATTGATATCAATTATCCCCCAGCATGCCGGCTGCTTCCTAATTTTAACTTGTGTGCATGAGGCCCCTTTTTCCCAGTGTTTGCATGTAAACATTTATAAATGTGACCATATGCAGCTACTCTGGGAGGTGTGCCGACCCGGTTTATGCATCAGCGATTCTTTTAAATAGAGCAAAAAGAAGAGAGTTAAAGGCCATCAAGATTCAGACAGGGAGTGCCTTCTTAAATAAAATATGAGATTGTTTCTAATTGGCCCCACCTGAGCAATAAATCAAGCTCGCTGATATTTAGTTTTCATATTTAGCCATAAAGTCGGTTGATGGTAAAGTGAGATGTAGCTGTGGGTGGGCCGCAGGCTGCACTTAAAATGTGCCACTTCAGCCCTCATCCTCCCCCATCCTGACCCCCATCCCCCACTGTTTACCTTCCCTTCTGACGCGTGTGTTTTTTTAAATCCCATTAGTGTCATTAATAATGTAGCCGTGGATGTCCTTAAAACTGCTCAATAATCTACACAATCAGCTCTTTTGAGTCAAAGCTTTTAGCGACAGTGGACTTTCCTGCCACCCCGTGAAATGTCAGCATCCCTGTTTAAGAAGCTGGCAGAATCTTCCTCCTACATGAGAGTCAGAACTTTTACTCAGAGAAGAAAACCTAACAATGTTTGCAACGATGTTTCCAAATTAATTTGTCTTTTCAAACTTTTTCATCCAGATTAGATATTTTTTTAATTTCCACAATTATCAAGAGGTCTCTACAGAGAAGATTCTGTTTTCACCATTAATATTTACTAGGCAACAGTAAAACGAAACAACATTTCTGCCAAAGCAACATCTGTCTAGTTAAGGTTAATCTAGTTCGGGATGACATTACCCTATCTGGTTAAGCTGTTATTATTAGCCCTGAAAATAAAAGTTAAGTTCTAACTTAAATGTTCACCTTTTTCCTCTGGGGCTCTTATTTTAAAGTAAATAGAAACATAGTTACCCAGCCATTGATGTCATCAACACCACTTTAAGGAAACTTTGATAGTTTAAGTCATTACAACTGTTACTTTCCGTTTGATATCAGAAGAGTATTTGAATTCAATGGCCATTTAATCGAACCATGTGTAGTTGACATTGTGTATTGTAATGCCTCATCATTAGTAGACTACCACTTTGCTCCCACATCCCGTTTGAATATTTTGTTTCAAAACACGCAAACTTCAAAGCAGAATCTCTGCTTTAAAGTAAAGATCTTCTCTTTATCCTGACATAATTCATCTCCATCCAAAGTTTAGAGCAATTCCTGATGCTCGGCTTCAGACTTCTACCAGACATGCCTGTGAATCCACTTTTCCTCCTCCTTAGATCCCCAGAGATCCACGGTCTCATCATGCGTTTCTCCGACACATTCAGCCAGTTTTCAGCCCAAACCTCTTTGAATGGTTCACTAAGTGAGGCAGGTTCAGTCATCCTGTTTCCCTTAACCACAGAGAAAAGTGGAGGAGACTAATAAATATTTCAGGACTACTGATGCACATCTCAAGCCAGGAAGAATACGGTCAGGTGGCTGAGGGGGTCTAACCAACAGGATGTGGGATGTTAAAGGGGTCTCATGGTAAATACAGATATGTCCATGCTTACTATAAAACAGGAAATGGATTTGTCAAATTTTACTCATTAATTATTCATTTTCCCACTTTAGAAAATGTATTTATGGTGTCAGTTTATTTTTGTTTTGTTTTTATAGTAGGTCCGTTTTTATCCTTAACATAAATCAAGCTCAGCCTTAACGTTGTGTCAGCCAAGCATGCATTAAGATTATATCTGCTTTAAGTAGAACACAGAAACCCAACATATAAAAATGCGCTAACACCGGAAATTGGGTGCAATCTCTCGGGTATTCTGGCTTAATTGTCAAGTGTTTATCCACCGTGACGACCATTCCAGCACAACATAGCGGCATAATTGTTCACCATTGGAGGCACAATTGGCTTTTCAATATGGTTTAATTAACTGGATCAAATGGGTAAAGATAGACTGATGTAACTGTGTGCATGATAAATGAGTAGATTGTGCCCTTTGGTGCCTGGCTTTTCTAATACCATCTTATCCACTAATACAGAGGATGACTCATAGTTACTGCAAGAAAGGGAGGGGGGGGCGGTATGGTGGCTGTGAAGAGGGAGTACAGCAAAAGAAAGGAGACGTGACAAGGGTTGGTGGGATTTGGTGTGAAAAATGTAAATCAAGGGCCGATTTGAGAATCACCCCACAGTGTAGGAAACAGGAGCATTACTGTATAATCTTTGCATCGTTAGCCATATCATCGATGACGAAATGACCAAACGCTGAACATGAACAGCTTAATGATGCTGGTTAATTATTTTTACTTATTTTCAACGTTATCAGTGCAACAGCGTAAGACGAGTGCTTCAATCTGGAACCTTCTCTTACACGGCAGCGCTGCTGTTTGAATTTTATGCCCATTATCTTTTCTAACACTGACTACGATGGGGTTGTTTAGTGTGAAATTGGCTCACAGCATTTGTGTTCTTTTTAGTCTCTACCCTGTGGCACTATCATGCTTTAGATGCTGGAGAAAAAAAATCCTTTCCCTAAAACTTTTTTTCTCCAACCGTCGAGATGCTAGGAATTGGAAATGAGAATGTTGAGTCTGTTTCTTAAAATAAAAATATCAAAATAGAGGCTTTTTTTTTCTTGACTAAAAAACACTACTTTTTAAAGGGAAGAAAGAAGTAGTTTCATAATTAAACAGTGCTGACATTATGGTCAGGGTTGGATCCTAAAAAAGTGTTTCAAAATCAAATATAGGATATATAACTGTTTTAATGTATTTAAAGATGCCCATGAACAGAAGACGGTTTTTAAGTCTTGTAGTGATGCTTCTGTCCTGAATTTTATTGTATGCTCAGACATAACTATTACACAGCAGAAATGGTAACTATAGCTGCTAGGGTGCAACAAAGAGAATCCAGAAGAAAACATTTGATTTTTCTCTTTTTTTCTCCTACTTGAACCCATCTGGTTTCCAAACTTGAAACCATAGAGTAAATGCTAAGGCACTGCAGCTTAAGTCAAGCTGCAGCCTCATTTGAACCAACTTGAAACAATCTAACGGCACGATCTCAAAAAATAAGGAGCACTGAGATACTTCTGAAAAAATAAAATAAAATAAAGACATGCTATTGAGTTGAAGGTAGTATAATAATAATAATAATAATAAGCATATTTACAAATAGTAACAATAATGCATTTAAGTAAATTCAAACTGGTACAACACAACAGTAAAAAACTTTAATGGAACATAATTCCTGTTTGGGACTGTAAGGAGGTTTTCCTCATTATTGATTCGCAATTGGTCAAGAGGAAGTAGTTACTGATGATCAAGCCCTTAGAAATCAATCTGTTAGGACTTGCTAAGGAGACGGTTTTTCGCTGATACGGCTCAAAACAATTGTTACGCGTGTTGAGTTTGACTTCAATGAACTGACATGCACAAAAGAGGTGTAAACCATGAGAAATATTTACTCACTGTCCAAACACGGAGCGCAGACAGTCTGATTGGCGCCACATTCCTTCACCACTCCCTCTCCAGCCGGACACTCCAAGCAGCATACCCCGCTGTTAGTGAACTGGCCAGTGATGCACTCAACATTTAAGGCCCGTTCAGTCTTGGACGCCAGCACCAACATTGCCTGGCACAGCGGGGGGTAAAGATTTAGTCCTTTATTATCACACATAGGCAAACTAATGAAAATTACTGACAGGTGGCCAATCTGGTTTTGTTTTTGTTTGTTTGTTTGTTTGTTTTGGCCGGCGCGGGGGGGGGGGGGGTTCAGGGTTCACTATAAATCATTGTGAAATCATAAATCTTTTTTTTTCTGCCTGTTTTGGACATACTTTGCACAAACCTGCCATCTAAACTGGCTCCCCTAAAGGCACGTCAGCTCTTATAATGAAAGAACCATAATTTCATGTATGCACATTATACACATCCTATTTAATATCTAAAGGTGAACGCTGATTTGATTGTTAGCCTCTGCTTATGATTAACCACTGTGTACAAAAACACTTCAACTTCAATAAATCTGGGAAAGTAATGCATAGCAAATAAAAATTGTTGCACGCTCGCTTCTCTAATGTGATTTCCCATCTTAAGTCTCCTTATCTATTTTTGTTTCTCCCTTTTCCTCTGACATATTTACCAATCAGCCTACTTTCACAACAACTGAAGCTTTTTCTTCAAAAAATAAAAATAAAAAATATTTGCAACTAGTTGCTTCAGAACAAAATTGAACGTGTTACACTGCATCACTTTTATGTCCTATGGCTTTTATTAAATAATAAGACTAACCTCATTTCCAGCTAACTCGCATTTGCTGAGACATCTTTTTTTCCTCCGTTTCTCATTGGTTGCTCTCTTTCTCTCTCTGCTTTCATTCAGAAACAGATGTACCAAGCAACCAGCATCTCACTCCCACCCCTCCTGTCTCTCTTTTCTGCTTCACATGCTCAGTGTTTCCTGTTTTCTGTGCTCTTCTATCCTCATCGCTCCTTAGCTCGTTCTCACCAGCAGTTCAGCCCAAGTCTCAGCTTTTATTTTAGTATGGAAAGAGACAATCTACAT
Organism: Orestias chungarensis; assembly: GCA_032876305.1. Taxonomy (NCBI): domain Eukaryota; kingdom Metazoa; phylum Chordata; class Actinopteri; order Cyprinodontiformes; family Cyprinodontidae; genus Orestias; species Orestias chungarensis. The sequence continues at coordinate 840,065 of JAVLVB010000145.1, read as the reverse complement.
GTATTGTAATGCCTACAAGCATTGCTTTATGCTATATACCTGGGATTTCACTCATTTCAAATAGATTTAGGTCAAGTTCAGCAAATGAAAACAGGAACAGGAACCGGCATAAAGCCAAGACGCAACACAGCTGTGATGTGCTCGGTTTGTCCTCACCTCAATTTCATGGCCAATTTGTGAGTTAATTTCTAAATTTAATTCTATCTCAGTGCATAGACTGCTGCCACTCTTTTGCACCGGCTGTCATAACAAAGTGTCCCCTCACATCCAGGGCTGTTCACATGATGACTGATCCTTGCAGCCCAATTAGTCCAGCTGTTATGGACATGCCAGCGAGCTGAGGGGCTGTGCTCCCAATTTTACGCTTCATTTATTAACTTTCTTGATTATAAGCCCAAAGTCTCATTATGTTTTGTTGAAAAATAAACCTTTCCTAAGCTCCCTCTTAATAAATTGGTCAAAAACCCCAAATCTGGTGAAATTACAGATATAAATGGATGCTAGATCAAAGCTTCAGGCTGAAACACAGAGCAGCTCCTGGGTGCTTGGATGCAACTCCAGCGTTTCATGCAGATAATTCAAAATTCCTGAGGAATCCCCAGCTGCACAGCTTACGTTTGCCTCCCTGCATAAAACGCAGCAGAGAGGCTTGAGTGTACACAAATAGCTGAAAGGTATAGTATTACCTTGGCGCAAAACCTCAGTGGACATTAAACTGCATGAGACACCTGCAGGATTTACCATAAGGAAAGCCAGAGCTGGGGGAAACTTTTACGCAAAAACTTTAGTAATAAGTTTATGACTGCATCACTGCCCCGTGCATTTTATATGTGCATATTAGGAAATGCACATACAGTAAAAAGTATCATGAAAGCATCATACAACTGTGAGGTTCTGTCAGAAGTCAGACAGCGGTGCTGAAGGGAAAGACTCACCAAGGCGCACAAGATCACCAGCGGTAAGGTCGCAGTCATCCTTCCTCGTATGCAGGAGTACCATCAAACAGATCTGGAGCTGAGAAAGGCGGTGCTATGTGGAGAAGAGCCCCTGAGCAGGATTTCTCATCTTAATTCCAGAGTCACAGATTGTTTTTTGTCTTTGTTTTTTTTTTCGTGCAGTCACGCGTCTGTGCGGGGAAACCTCCGCACTTAGTAAGTCTGATGGACGGATCTCCACAGCCTCAGCTGCACTGCTACTGATACACCGGCACACACGCAGAAATGGGATAAAACAGAGGAGGAGGGGGTAGAGGTGGAGGAGACAGCCCTGTCCGGAGAGCGGCTCAACTGCAAGTGCACTGCGGAGGAGAGAAGACAGAGGAGAAGGAGGAGGAGGAGAGTAACGTCCAGCCTCCGCTTTATTACTCCTCCTGATACAGAAACTGATCCCCTCATCCTCTGTGTTCTCACCTAAGCTTTGCCCCATTGCAACAGTGGCTCTAACGAGCTGATGACTGCACTGTTCTTTTTTTTTTTTATATTGCAGTTGATCCCTATCCGTTTTTATCTGGCACTTATATTACAGAACCTCTTTTTATAACTTCACTGACTATGTGAAGATCCTGCCTTGTTTGGAATAATTACATACAGATTACTGAGAGGATCCAGCAGGTCAGGGGGTCAGGACACAAGGGCTTCTTGAAACAAAAACAAAGACAAAAACAAAGCCTGACATTCATTTTTCATTCCCCCACTTTATCACCATCATTCTTTAATGTCGTTTATGTGATTAAGTAAAATAGGAGACAATAATTTCCCCAAGTTTTAGTATCTGAGTATCTGAAAAGTATGGCAAACATTTGTAATCAGACCCTTTGGTCAGCAATGTTTTAATAAATACACATGTTATTAATCCTCTTGTACTGTATAACAGCCTTAAAAATGCAAACCTAGAAAGGTCAGGAAGATAATTTTATTGTAGAGTTGTGTTACAGAAGCTTTCTTTCTGTCTTTCCCTTATCTCAGACATCTGCTCTGTGCCTAGAAGTCCCAGTTAATGTATAGCTATCTATATAGGAGCTTTTGGCTAATGCTGCATTCATGGAGGCTGGACATTGTCGGAAGTAGGGTAAATGCAACTACCATTTAAAACCAGAAAGAGTACCAAGGGCTATTTGGCCAAGGAGAGCCTATAAATCCCGGTAACCACTGCATGGACGAGCTGCAGTTATCTACAGCTCAGGTTGAAGAAGCATACACTCCACAAACCTGGCTTTGATGCAAGACTGTTAACCCATTGTTGAAATAAAGCTTTAAAGTAATTTACTTTGTGCCACAAGCTGTTACGTTTACAGCAAAGATGCGAAAGAAAGCGCTCTGTGCAGATGCGACAAAAATAGAATTGTTTGGCCTACATGCAAAAATGTGGCAGAAAGTTACATTTACATACCCCCTCTGAGCACACTATCCCCATGGTGAAAAATTGATGTTGGCAGAATCATGCTATGGGAACAATCTTCCTCTGATGGAGCTAAATACAGGTTAAACCTGCAACAAATCTTAGAGGCTGCAAAACAATTGAGATTTAGCTGCAAGTTCCCCTTCCAGCTGGACAATGGCCCTGAACATACAACAAGAGGTACAATGGATTCATTTCGACCAGAGTATATATTTATGTCTTGGAGTTGCCAAGTCCTAAACTAAACCTAGTCTCTATTTATGTTAAAAAGGACTCTCCATCAAGTTTGAGTTTTAGAAACATTATAAACTGGACCAAAATGTCCACCTTTCATGTGGGACACTGGGAATTATGTACCCCAAACATCTTGCAAGAAAAACAGTTCTGCAAAACATTAATTCAGAAAGGAATGCAAATACATATGATTTTATTTGTAAAGATTCTGAAAATTGTTTCATTTCCTTCCGCTACAGATTTACACAACCTAATGCTGCTAAGTAATATAATTCTAATAAAATACACCTAGATTTGCAACTTTTACATGAAAAAGTTGAGAAAAAACATCATAGAGATACCTAAGAACGAGGAGATGGAAACTATTACGAGAGGATATGATGAGATATAGAGACACTAAGTGACTTCAGAGTTAGAATCTTAAAAATAAAAACACAGAACTAAAAATAAAAACAAATGTGATTTAAAATGATCTAAAAACAGAACCACCATGAGCCCCATGTGATTTAAAATGATCGGAGTTAGACATAATTAACCTCAAAGAGAGAAAAAAGTGCAGAGTTAAGATCTAAAACAACCCAAAACAGATGCAAAATGACCACAAAAAGACATATTTCCTTCAAAATGAGACATAAAATAATCTCAGTTAAACACAAAGCGAACACCCAACACAAAATCAGACATTGACTGTAAAGAGAAGACATTTTTTCTTGATTACTAAAGACTGCTGCATGGACCTCATTAAGTTAAAGCATGTTTTCAATGTTTCTGTACTGAAACGAAATTGGGGGGGGGGGCCTTAGTATTGGAAACACCCGTCCATTTAGTGTACAAATCTTGCCTCAGAACCTTTCTTCACAAATAACTGAACACAAAGTGATGTCTCAACAAAACATGTGCAGGTGTTCTTGAGTTTGAGATTATGAATTATTTATCTTTTTTTTTTTCTATCCTTCAGAATACCACTATGCCATATTACATTTTCCTTGTGGGGGCATGCAGGGCCTTTAAGAATCACAAGAGGTCCACTGAGCTGTGCTTAAACTCAAGATCTTCAGCTTTATAGTGACAGAGTGTGTTGTTCTTAGGGTTTTGGTTTGTTGTGAATAAAACCCAAAACTTGTGTTTAGTATGAACCTGTAGTGATTTCTAGCATTTGTGTCAAATATAGTAAAAGTATTTTTCTTTTTGAAAACTGTCTGAGGTTTGATGAGTTATAAGACACCAAAAGCAGGTGCTTCATTCTTTTTTTGTATTTATTTTGTTTCAAGATGATCTTGAAAAATACACAACTCCACGCAGTAGTACTTATGTTTGATTTTGATTAGTCTTTTTACTCTAGCAGAAAACAATATTGTTGGATATTCATTCAAACTACAGTTAAAGAAAGCCGGTTTATCTCTGCTTCAACCCCCCTAATTTCTTTTCAAACAATCGTCCTGACGTCGTCTCCATGCAGATTATCAGCAGAGGTAACAACCACCATCTGCAGCTGCCACATGGTGATTAGGTTTCAACGTAGAGACCTGAATGCCCTCCAGTATTGATCTGGGCACACATCAATTTTCCCGCTGCTTCTATCCTCCTTTAAGATTATCCATAAATAGCATCCCATTCTGATGATGTTGGCATTTCTATCGATGCGGTTGGTTTACTTGTAGTAATGTAAATATAACATTTATAACATTCTAACATAAGTTACACCAGTAACAGTTGTCCATTCATTAAACTAAATGTATTCATCAGACAACCAAATATAGATAAACTGCCTTTAGAATATGAGGTCTATAAATAGAGAAATGGATGTAACGATATGCGCTGACAAAGCTTCAGTTAGGTTACCTTCTCTGTATACATCCCATTTTAGCAGCAAAATCAAAATAAAATTGTGTAAGTTTCCCAACAGAGATGAATAATTTGATAAAAAGGGATACTTCATATATTACTCTATGGGATTTTTTCTGTTTCCTCTGCTCCATTTGTGTCTTCTGTCTCTTTAAACCCCTTGTCAGTCATGGCTGATGGCTGCTTGTACAGATATAGGTTCTGCTCGAGGTTTCTTCTTGTTAAAGGGGAGTTTTTCCTCTCCACTGTCACTACATGTATGAGGGATTACTGTAAAGTCAACAACAACGCAAGCTATAGTTTCGGTGTGCAATCGCAGAAGTGAATGATACTTGTCAATGACTCGATACAATCTGCTGGGTTTCCCTAGTTTCCCTTTATTTTCTTGTAAAGTGCCTTGAGACGACTTCTGTTGTAAATTGACGCTATATAAATAAACTGATGCTAGATTCATCTTCATTTAATATTCTAATTCAAAATTTTCTTTGACATCCAAACCAAAGGATGTTTCAGCTGTTTGGTAACCTTTTGTTAAGTGGTAAATGACAAAACACAAAAAGTAACACGTGTAACAAACTGCAAACATGCAAACACTTTTCACCACGTGTTTTGTTAAGGAGGGTTATTTATGCACTTGTACGGACTGTCATCACCTGTTTTTTAAACTCAGTACTTATTCTAGGGTCAGAGGGCATGTCTTTGCTTGAAGTGGAATTCAAAGACCTTGGTGTGTTGGTCATGAGTGATGGTAGGATGGAACTTGAGATGGAGAGAGATTCCTGGATAGCAATGGTGCTCCTTGGGATTTCATAGTGAACCGCTGAGTTAAAAAAGCAAAGTTCCCTGTTTACTACATTGACTTTGATAGTTTTCATGGTACATGCCAATGGCTTCCACGACCCGTCTAGGAAAAGCTAAAATCGGAACATATTAAGGGTGAATCCAATAATCAACAAATCCCCAACAACCAAAGTAGTTATCAGTTTCAATAATGAGTTTGATATATTAAAATTGATTGATACACATTTTATTTGACAACAGAGGAGATGCTTAGGCTTCGGAGTGAACCAAAGCCGAAAACAACAAAAAAAGTAACTATCTCCATTAATAACACTTACCTAATTAATTTTAACCAATAAAACATATGACAATAACTTACCTCCATAACTAAATAAACTGACGGAAAATAGTGAAAACATAAACAGTTCACTCGTACGATCTCCTCAACATAATGTTTACTTTTACAGCAAAGCAGCAAAACGGCGTGAATGGTTGGGATGAGCGGTGAAAAGGGATAATCAGCAGTCTGTGTCGTCTCTCTATATATGCATCATCTCTGCTGGTCCACCAATCTGACGTCTTTAATCTTCAGGATCCAATCAGCAATCTGCAACTGCATTCTTTGATTTTTTATTTTTTTTTAAACCTTACAACTAGATTTGTAAAAGTAATAAAGATGTGAAAGTACTGGAATTACTTTGTGAATCTTTTAGAAGGAATTAGAAAGTGTTCCCAAAGGGAAAGTTTATTAATTTCCCTTCTGGATATCTTGGTTTTGCACATGGATGGATGGATGGAAATTTGGACAGCATTTTATGCAATAAATAGAAGAACAACTATATTAGTGTCAAAACTACATTAGCCTATTGAATTATTTTGCATTTAAAGCATAATACCCTTTGTCTTTAATATCATGTATTCAGATAATTGAGTAATTTTTTATCAATTATGTGGCTGCAGATGTACAGTGTACTACAGCAGACCGGAGGCTAGAATTTATTACCCCCTAAACCTGTTATTACTACCGCTTCAGACTAATATCTATAACTCCTGTATTATCTAATGTAACTATATCACAGAATTGCTTTTGATCATTGCAGATTATCTGGAAAGAATCTTCTCAGTGTTACTTCTTGAATGATCCTCATTCAATGCAGAGATATCTATTTTTTCTCGCTCCGTCAGGATTTCCCATTTTATATTACCTGAACCAAATATATGCAACTACACACAGACAAAAAATCAAATACATGAAATAGAGACAGCATGAAATAGATGCTTTTGGTTTCAGCCATCATCTGTGTAAATACATGATTTGACCCGCTCCTCTTGGCTTCTGGTTCCCAGGTATGCTGAGAGGGGTCACCTGTTTTACAGCCTCCAGTTTTCATGCTGCTGCTTCCCCACATGGTCACAGCAGGGGACCCGAGATGCGAATCCTAAGGTGAGCACCTTCTGACCAACCGCCATGTAAAGACAAAAACAGGAGGAGACTTTTTTTTTTCTCAATTTTTAAGTCCTGAAATATAATGGTGCACCTGTTTGCCCCTCATGTGTTTTCTGTATGGTTTTAGTAGGTATGAACGGTGTTTATTGGCTGTTTGTGATGGGTCATGGTAAATTCAGTGAACCGACTCAGGAGCTCTCAGATGTTTTACTGCAGATAGGCTTTGGATGTCTGTGAAATCCCACTCGAAATGAGCTTTCAAATCAAAAATGATCCATCTACACAACAGGCAGTTGTCTGCAGTGAGTGTGCTAAACTGGTAAATTAATCATCATTATCCCAAATGTTAATTAATATTCATGTAATTGCTACACAATGTTGCGATGACTCATTTGCTTTTGGAGCTGCATTCTTAAGATTCTCTTATCTGGACCTGTTTAGCAGCAGGGTTTTTCGCTTCTACCGAGGTACAAAGCGTTTGTCCCCTCTTAGTTTTCTTAAATTTTAAAACCAGGTTAAATGGAATGTTATGTAAAAACATGAATTAATTTCAGTTCAGACACTATAGAGTCTTAAGCAAGCCATTCTTGTTCAAATGTGGATTTATTTTAACAATTCGGAAAAGTAATTAAATAAAATTAAGTTTTAGTTGTTAACTTGAAATATTAATTAAAAAGTAAAGGAGCACTATTCCTCTTTTCCACATAGCCAGATAGTATGTCACGAGTTTTCAAGCCATAACAGCCACTTTGTATACCGTTACAAACAAGAATAGAACCAGAAAACAGGCATTTAATGCTCCCCTTTCTAGGCACCTTCATGATCTGGGATTTGCAGCACTCTGTCTGGTCGTTTTCATACCTCCCAAACCGTTTAATCAGATATTAACACTAGCTTCACGCTGAGATCGGCCAGCTGTGTTAGAGCAAGGAGGGAGAGAGGTTTTCTCTCTCTTTACCTTCTTTTAGCACTGTGATATGAGACCATTTCCCTCCTCAGTGAAGTGCAACATAATGCTTCAAGCAGAATTAAACATTTGACATACCAGTTTTGTCCATGCCGATCATCCTTTTGGAATGTTTTCAGGGTGCTGACTATGAGAAGATTGCGAATGGATAATATTGTTTTAATTTAAATCCAGTTCAATACAATTACTATGTATTTTTGAGTGTCTAATAAGAAGAAATACGGTGATTGTATCTACTTGTCTCAGTCGGCTCTTCTAAGCATGCATGTTACAGCAGGAGAGACGAAAACAAAGCTGTTGGAGAAACAGGACCACATCTTCTCATAGAAGAGGCTAAGGTTGATAAGAGGATTTACCTAGTAGTGACAAACGGTAGCTGAAGATGAAAACATCCTCAAACAGAAGTGGATCAGAACTTAAGCCTGATAATGAAAAGGTACAAATAACAGAAAAGTATAAATGTAACGCATGTATATTTGTGGTGCCTCACTAAACGTCAGGCCTGGATATCAGGGTCGGACCACGCATTAAGGAACAGGAATGGCAGGGAAGCAAACTGGGACTGACAAAACACAGGTGGAAACAATCAAGGCAATTACACAGTCAGACAAGCAGGGGAAGTAAAACAAGACGAAACAACATGCCGGGACCCCCGAAACAACACAAGGGTTAATGATAAGGCAAAGAAAATGAAAGTGAAGTGGAAAAGTTGACAAAAGAGGATGGTACAGACAGGGTGAGACGGAGCAGGCGTCACATTGTGTTGATCCAGAAGGAAAAATAGCAGTGTACAAATGTTGTGGGCTCAAATAAAAATATATCAAATTCATAGCACCTGTTAAAATAGCATCTTTTAAGGTTACAAAATGCGGCTCGTAATAATAATTAAGGCACTATATTGTTTCCGTTATTGGGTCACTGGTCCAAATCCTTAAATCGAAGTGTTTCCGCTCACAGGCCTATAAAATTCACAATCGCACACGGGCTACGTCTATAAACATTGTTGAAAAATGGGATTGCACTCATTAGGTCAGTGGATTTCATTGTGTCACGACAATAAAAATAAATCAATTTCCCTGTTACTGAATATTCCACAGAAACCCGTAGCGGCCTTATAACAAAGTGGGTGTCACGTTATTGCGATCAAACAAAAACCAAAAGAAAGCAAGGACGGGACCTGAGGAGAATAATGAAGGGAAAAGAACCAGGACAGAGAATCAACGAGCAAGAGGGGAAGGCCTACTGGGAGACGTGGAGGAACAAGCAGGAGAAGGCGCAGAGAGACGAGGTGGTAAGCAGATGCTCCACTGGTGAGTGAATGGGTAATCCAGGCTTAAATACTGAGAAGCAGGAGGTGGAGTGGTGGAGATGATGATTGGATAATTGCAAACAGATGTGAGTGATAATGAAGAGAGAAAACACAGTAAGAAGAGGGACAGAGCAGGGGAAACTAGAGAACATACATTTAAACAACTATTATCAATTTATTCAAATTTATACAGATGCATCAAAAATAACTGGAAAAATAGGAATAGGTTTTGTAGTACCAGAATTTAATATAAAAATAGGAAAACGAGTTACAGACGGATTATCAGTATACACAGGAGAAATGTTGGCAATATTATTAGCATTACAATGGGTAGAAGACATAAAACCATTAAAAACAATAATATGTTCAGACTCCAGTTCCGCATTATTAAGTTTAAAATGTAATAAATGTGATTGTAGGATGGACATCTTATTAGAAATATTTCATACATTATTCAGAATACAGAATATAGGTTTAATAGTTATATTTGTGTGGATTCCAGCACATATTGGAGTAGAAGGTAACGAGAGGGCAGATAAAATAGCAAAGAGGGCAATTCAAAATCCTATTAGTTTTACAGTTAAATTAAGTAAATCTGAGGCAAAGAGTATTGTTAAAGAATAACTGATGAAAAAATGGCAAAAAAGGTGGGATGAAGAGAAAACAGGAAGGTGGTTTTATAAAATTCAGAAGAGAGTAGGAGAAAAAAGAAATGGTAGAAGAAATAGAAAGGAGGAAATAGTAATAACACGGTTAAGGTTTGGGCATACAGCATTAAATTATACACTTTTTAAAATGAAAAGACATAATACTGGCAAATGTGAACACTGTGGAGCGTTAGAAAAAATTGAACATGTTATATTAGAATGTCGTGGGTATGAAAGAGGAAGAAGTAATATGAAGAGGGAATTTGAACATATTAAAGAGAAGATTAATTTATTAAATATATTGAGGAAGAATTTGGGGACTAAACAAATGCAAATAGTTATTTAAAAAGGACAAAATTATTTCATAGAATTTGATTATAATAGATGTGTGTGTGAATGTAAGGATGATATAGAGGGGTAGAATAAATAGTTATGTATAAGTGTTTGTGTGTGTGTATATATTGTATTTATTTATAGACCATCACGAACCACACTCCATACCAGTAAGTGGCGGTAATGCTACTATAAGTTTGTTGCCAACCGCCAATAAAATCCAACAAGAAAAAGAAGAAGAACTAGAGAACACAGAAAATAACAAAAACAAAGACTAAACCAAAATAGAAAATAACCTAAAGAAAACAATAACTAGTGATAACAAAGTAAAACAAAGCAACTACAACACATTAAACAGCAAAGTAACAGAGAACAAAAACACATATCATGACAGTGGGAGCGATTTGGAAGTGCGGCCACAAAGTGAGGCAACCCCTAATGGGGTGACAGGAACTGTGTGATGTTCAGCGGTTCCAACTTTCTGCAGAGCCGTCAGCAAGACCTTGAAACTTCATGCAGGCTTTAGATTAGTTCAAGAAACGAGAAGCAAGAAAAGTTTTTAAATTGGGTTTCCTTGGCTCAGGTGCTACACACAAGCCTTACATCATAAATTATAATGTATGAGTCAAAAGTAAGGTTCGGCAAGGAAATAAACTGTTTATTATTCTTTTTTTGTGATCTCCTTTCACAAAAAAGAAAGAATAGTCAAATTAATCCTGAAGTGGGTCACGCTTACATTTTAGATCAGAGGTGGTGAAAGTGCATTCTTTGAACCATGAATGGTGCTTTAAACAACTCACTATTCACCACAGATAAATCATACAGATTTTCAAGGTAAATGGCCAAAGTTTTGTGAACATCAGTTCCTTAAAATAGCATCACATTGGTATTATTTTTATTAATTATTAAAGTTTATTAAAAAAAAAAAAAAACGGTTACCTGAACATTATGTACATTAATTTGGTGTTTATAAGTTCTTGCCAAATATGAGCGCAGTATGATTGTGTGTGTGTGTGTGTGTATGTAGTAGAAGTCTGTATAAACAGATGGTTTTAATAAATGTATAAAAAAATATTACTATATACACTGCTTTCCAGAAAAATAATACTTTGTTACTGATGTTCATTTCTTGCTTTAGTTCTTAATTGTTGCGTTGAAACTTCACAGGAATTTGTTTGATTTATTATAAATTGTTGTTTCTTTGAAACGACTGCATGTCTGTCTCATTCTTGGCATCCAGTGTAAGATGTTGGCAGCATGTCTGTGCTTCTGAACCATCTCTCAGGAATGTGACGAGAACAGAAGGTTTACAGCTGAGATCAAAGAACAAAACCGCAAGATTAATAAAAAAGTCTTTATTTTGGTCTCTAAAGATTGTGTGCTTTACAATAATTGCTTGAATTGCTTCATGAATATGGATGTTGCAAACATAAATCCTGAGTGAGCAGTTTTTACTACGCAGGCACAGATTCACGCCAAGGAACACACTGACGTAAGAGAAGCAGGAATTAGGCTTCCTTGAGCTCTGGATAGATCATCCTAATTCATTTAATGGAGGTAGCTGTGTGTTAATGTACGTTGAGGTAAAACATATGCCTCATATAATTAGCTCTAATTCTTTTTTTCCTCAGGTAAAGCCGGAACATTTGTCAAGGACTTATCCAGCTATTTGTCACGGGTGAGAAACATACCAGATTTATTATGACACTTTGATAGAACAACCTGAAACTATTTTTTTTTGAGTGACCCTTAAGGGACAAATATATTTTCTCTCTTTGGGACATGTAGTTTTTAAGGCAGTGTTTCCTAAGTAACTTTACAAAACGGCAAAGGAAATTCCTAGTTATATAAATAATAGAGGAAAGACAGTCTACGAGCAGAAAACTGCATATTCTACTGCAGCTTTTACTCTTATCCGGCTTTGGATACTGGAAATTATTTATGAAAGTTTAGTGCATCTCATCCTCTCTGCTGAAGAGAAACAATATTTTCAGTTTTTAGATGTGTAACCAGTCACAGGTGTTCTTATCCTTGCCTGGAAGTCTGCTAAAAGCACATGTGGTGCTCTTTCGTAGCACCCCGCTACCTGCAGGTTCCCCCAAAAAAAAACAGTTACTGAAACGTAGACCTCAGCAGCATGAAGATCGAGAATGACTGAAAGGTTATAACACAATACTGAGGTCATGCTGTTTTCAATCTCCAGCAGAGCAGTCCTCTTGTCTTGCCTTCTCCATGTCTTTGACATCTGTGTTTTATACACACTCAGCTTGAATACTTACACATTTGCTTAGATCTCAAGCCATGTTTCAAACAAAGTGGCGGTAACCTGTGTTCTGTTTGTCCTCTTCATATAATCAGCGAGTGAACCAGAGCCAAAAACAGATTGATTGTTTGGATCGGTTTACTCTTAGATCATGAAACCTACATCATCTTTGACCCTGACAAAGATACTCTGAATTCTTTCAAGCACAGGTGTTCATTTCTTATTTATTATGCATTTTAAGGAACCTTTTTGGACCGACACTAAAATGAAAAGAGATGCACATTGGAGCCAGATCTTCAGAAGGCTGGATAACAGATTTTGTACAAACCCTAGAGTAACAGGTCCTACATGAAAGACGAGCTGGCTACGATAAAAGGACTACTGCAAATTGCTTTTCGTGGTAGAGTAGGAAATGCTTTTGCAGGAATATTCTAACCTGAAATTAAATTAGTATTTTTAGTTTTGTCTCTGATTTGTCTATTTTCTAAAAACTCTTGTTTCAAGTGACCATAAAAGATACTCACCCCTTTAATCTATTTTTTTTTTTACTTTCCTTTAACCGACTGTGATCAGTAAAATTTTGACAAGAAAATTACTAAAGTTAAAAACTGATCTCTACAAAAGAATGTCAGTTAAATAAACATATGTTACATAAAATTATTGATAGTATAAATGTTCACCAGATGGTTCCCCGTCAGACTAGGAAGTTCTACTCTGCGATTTTACTATTTTCCTTCATGCCAAACTATTCAAGCTCTGTCAAGATGCATGAGAATCAGTGGTGAACGTCCCTTTTTGAGATCAGCCACAAATTCCGTTTCAAATTGAGGCCAGGCAACGTCACAGCTTGCATCTTGTTGTCTTCGAGCTATTCCAGTGTTGTTTTATACTTGATGATTTAGGTCAATGTTTGAGGTCTCAGATTTCAAAAACCAAATATGTGTCCTTTGGCAAATGTTAGTGTATCCTTGATATGAGTTTTTTTTTAACAGAAACATTTTTATTTAAAAATTCTCTGACTTAAACGTCTCAATTACAGTTTCTATGTTTGTTTGGAGCCTAACTTTGCCCTCGTAATTGAAATGCTTTTTAACCAGTGGACGGATCTTCTAGACACAAGTGTCTTTATCCTACAACCACAATTGCTCCACTCAGGTTATCTCCATGTCATTTCTTGGACAACTACCGATTTGCTAGACCGCTGTTGATGTAAAGCGTTCACTTTAAAAGGAGTGAATGTGAAATCCCTTATTTTACAGTATGTTAGATATTTTTATTTAATCTTAATAAATAAAAAAAGGGTAAGGCTTCTCAAAGGGTAAATAATTTTGATAGGCATGTATAATATATTTGTTCATTACCTATGAACCAATTTTCAGAGGAAACACACTGTCAAGTCCAATTGGAACCCCTTGACTGTAAAGAAAGTGTTGCTTGAGCCACAATTTATTATTTTCAATAAAGTTTGAAGAACACTCTTCCATTCTTGATCAAAAGCTCCGGAGCATAAAATCATTTCTCATTTACTGACAGGCACTGACATAGTCTTGAAACCTTCCGATTAACCTAATGGGCTGGGTTTAATTCCAGAGATTGAAATAAACCAAAGCAGACAGGTTGGTGGAGATTAATTTGGGTTTAAGTTAAAAAACGATATCTTAACCACTGAAAACCTTACAGAACACGTCACTTTTAGCCAGCGACCATTTGCGGCTGGATTTCCAGTAAGCAACAATATTGAGGTAGAGCAAGGTGGAAGTAGCATCAGGTTTATTAGATGACACCACATACAGCATTTGCCCCAACACTCTGGAGAGGACAGAAAAGACAGGTGAGTTACCATGTAGCACCACAAGACTTTTCCTACACACTTAACAGATATACACAAACATTTGCTAAAGTTTCTGAACAGTAAAACCTTCTTTGCTCTGAAAAAACTGTTCCTTTTTCTTCACAGACGACCACCACGCTCCATAATGAGGAGCAGCTGTGCAGAGCCTGAAACAAAAGGCTGCATTCCAACTATTAAAATACAAGCAAAACCTTTTCAATAAATACTTCAAACTTCTTGTGTGCAAATGTTTCTTTGTGTGCAAATCCATGCTTAAAGTGCAGTGTGAAATCAAATGCTTGTAAAAGTCCAAAGGTAAAAGTTTAAAAGTGCTAAAGTTATTTCAATATAAACAGTCACCCTCAACTATAGAATATATGTGGTAACTGTGGGAGAGATGAAGAGATCCACACCTTATGGGGGAAAACTAGAAATCCACAATACAATGCTCACTTGATCTATTACTCCAGCACTAACAATATGCACATATATGTATAGTTATAGCTTGTTAAGTTATTACTTGGTACTAATTTTTTTCATGTCCAACCGTGTTTAGACTCTTTTTATGCACTAATTATGCTAAAGCAAACTCCTTGTATGCCCAATAATGTACTTTGCAATTAAACTCATTCCGATTCTGATATTGTGCACTTCACAAATCCTATTAAAACAGATTAAGATTTCTGCCCACAACATTAAGTTGTTTGTTACTTTTGCAAGTGATTGAAGTATGTTAGGTATCTGATTTACTGGACCATTTATTTTTTAACATTTTTCTACTTGTATTATTTGTCTGGATGAACTCAGAAGTGTGTAGCAAAGGGGAAAAAACTTGTCAGGGTCTTCAAGCTTTTCTCCAGACCAACCCTGCCTGTGATTCCTTACCAATACTGAGACATGAAGCATCCTTACATGCAGGTACTGCGACACATCATTAGCTTTATTTTTTAGATGCCAAAACACAAATGTATTTCATTTATTAGCTGCCAAACTTTGTTTTCCAATAATATTTTGTATTCGTTGATTTCTTTCAATTCAGTTAGCTCATTCACTTGGTCCTATTGAATTACTTCATTGATCATTCTCTTGAAAATCAGGAGAACAGGAAGCAGCTTGAAGGGTCCTCACCGTCTTTTATTTATCTAAGCAAGGATAATATCATTTTATCTACTTTAATAGGAGAGAAGATGTTTATTTGCTTCCTTCTCTCCATCCTTCTCATAACGACACCTCAGCTAACCACAGTAATCATCTAAAATGATAAGCTGCTCTCACTGGCTGTTGGTGAAGGAATAGTGATGTGATCGTTGTGGTTTGGAAACTCAACAGAGGCCAGAGCCAGCAAATGTGCATTTAATGCTGTTAATCAAATATTGCACTATTATCTACTCCTTGCCGTTACTGTATCAATCACCTACCCATGAATGTCAAACATGAACACAATGGCTTTTCAGTAACTGCTTGTGAGAAAACAACAAATACAAGGAACCAAGGAAAACATCGCTTTGCGAAAGTATTCATGATCCTGACTGATGCAGAAATTATGAAGTTAAAGGAAAATTATACACACTTTGAATATCTCCTGAACTTATAAAGGTTTGTTGCAATTTTTGGGGGGAGACATGGCAAAATTGTTGAAATTGTTCAAAGCAAGCTATAAAATGGCTGTCTTAGTCTATGTGGGGAACACAGGAAAAAGTTAGAAGGAGTTCTGCACAGATGAAACATAAACTTTGTGGCATAAATCCAAGAGACTTGACTTGTGGTGAAAAACTAAAAGTGCACATCAACGACAACAGAACTCACCTTTTGTGACGCATTGTGTTGGCAGCATCATTTGAGATTTGTCTCTTTTCAAGGGACACAGACATTTTTGAAAAGATGGAAGGAGGTACATTCAGAAAAACATTGGAAAAGGATAAAAAAGTGGGGAAAGAATTATAATTTTTCACTGAACATCCAATGGGACTAAGTTTGATCCACTTTGCAATAAAGAATAAGTCAAACATTTTTAAATGCACAAAGCCGATGGACATTCAAAGGATGAACAGCCGGATTCAATTCAAAAGACTGACTCGGGGGGAATATTAATGCATAACAACCAATATGCAAAAATATTTTATAACCCTGCTTTCCTATGATGTCCTACTTTGTTTTGATCCACCACTTAACAACCTCGTAAAATAAAAAGATCTTTCTGGTTGAGACAAAATCTGAAAGAGTTCAATACACATTAGGACCTTTGCAAGGCACTCAATGCAGATATGAACTGATCAGTAAACTGGAGTAATAATATTAGTCAGAGGGTAGATATTCAATTGTAACCCTTTTCCTCTATCTTCATTCAAGCATCCTTTATCTGCAGAATACAATCTTCCTGTGGTCTTGAGTTCCACAAATAACTCAGTTAAATTAGATAATTCTGAATAATAAACGCTTTAATTGCTTTTCGAACATGCCGAATTGTGTGTACGTTGGTATTTCCTCCTCTTGATTTGATTGTTTTACTGCAGGAGTAATTAAGATGAGTAGGCATCTCGGTGTGTTGTTTGTGAGGTGTGTAGTCATCGTCTTTCTGCATCCAATCATGATTTCTGTCCCTTTGGCACAGATCAAAGGCCATAACTGCTCATGTTTACCCTACCAGGGTACTTGGTTGGCCTCTGATTTCCTGGTAATCCTCAACATACAGACTAAGTAAACATTGGTATTTCAATCTCGGCTGGTATTTGTGTGTGTGTTCCTTGTGTGTGTCTCTTTGTAACAAGATGGATATGTGGATTTACCATAATTATTTGCCCTAAACTGACATGGTTTTACATTTGACTCTGACACACAGCAGGAAAGCAACTCAGGAGACCAATAATCAGGTAAAGTGAGTTTATTTACAAGAGTTAGATTGTTTTCAAGCACGGCATCTGGTGTAGACTCAGGAAACCAAGCGAATGGATTTGTCAGCGCCGTGGCAACGGGAACTCTGGAGAGGGACGACAGGAGAGTAGATGTTGCAGGTGAGTATAGATGATCTTGTTTTATTTCCTTACTTGAGACAGGGAGATGAACCGCCAGGGAGAAATAACTGGATCTAAAAGGGTCTGGTTGTGGGGTTGCTGTTTTGTGTTGTGTGGAAGGTTGTTCAGTTCTTGAATTGTTGTAGATTCTTTGCTGGGATCACTGAGAGTTCAAACAAGAAGAAGTACCTGGGTTGCACACATGAGAAGGGGTTACTAGGGACACGGGTAAAACTGCTTATACAAGGCATGGGACTCGGCAGGAAACCTCAGAGAGGCTAGGAAGTACAGTGCAAGGGTAATGACCAGGCACTGAACGACTGCATCCCAACTCGTCTTGTACTCCACAAGTCTGATTGCAGATTGGCAGCACCTGAGGCCAAGGTGCCGCCAGCTCAACAGTTAACGCGAAGGAGCAGAATCCAGAATGCTCCTGGTCGAAAGAAGAAGAACCACAACAATAAAACCAGCAGAACAAGCAGAACAAACAAAGCTAAGACCTCGCCTCTCAGGCAGTCCTTTTTTTTTTTAAATAAAACACAAATGCTGGCTGGCCACAATGTCAAAATCCCACTGGCAATAAAAGTCATTCATCCACATATAAGGTTTTTGACTGTAATCCAGTCTTTATTGATGGATCCTGTCATGTGTAAAATAACCTGTCTTTGGTAGCTAAGTTGTCACAATCAATAGCTTATTTGGTACTGATAGCCACTTAGAAAGTGGTTTCCAAAGTTAAGGTTGTGACAGCTTAAACCAATTTATAGGATGACTCATATCACAAGAGACGTGAATTGTCATAAAACAATTTCCACATGACAGACTTGTAGTCAGACTTCTTTTAATACACAACAATGTAGTCTGCACTTGTCCAAACTTGTAGAAACATAAAAGGCAGCTTTTAAATGGTGAATCAGTTTATCGAGGGGAAAAAAAGGTTTTTCACACCAACCAGGACTTTATCTAACTGCACCCCAACTAGTGGTAAAAATTGCAGTCAAGCAATTGCATTAACAGTTAAGGGTGTGAGGAAAAAACATTTTGTCAAGAAATTTGTTTCAATTTGCAAACATTAGTGGGTTTTGAAGAATGAACAACTTACTTGGGGCAATGCCCCATCATCCACCTTATATCTAGACTCCATTTGAAAGCCTACATCAGGGGTGCCCAACCTTTTTTGTCCCAAGATCTACTTTTCAAGTAGCCAACTCCCTGAGATCTACCAGTCCAGTGTCAACATTGCAAACCCCCACAAATCGTTTCCATCCTGCAGTAACTACCCTCACTACACCTTTTGTTGTTGTCATACAACCATTAGACATCACATCACAAACCCGCCCTCTCTCAAACACACAGAAGTGCTGGAAGACTATGACAAGCTATTTTATTTAGCCACTCTGGAACTGCTAAGATGGTTTAAGTCTTCAACAGCATTTCTCCTCCCAGCCCATATAAGTGTTTGCTAAAAATGTGAAGAGGAAATTGACTTCAGGGTTACAGGCCAGCCCCAGCGAGCCTCGGTTGATCTACTTGGAACTCTTCTTCTGTTCTTTTAAAATGCATTTGTGAAGCAAATGGCATCTACGTTTTTAGAATAGAACTGTTTTGCTCTTCCTCTTTCATGGCCTCCATTTGTGGGGTTAACGATTTAACAAGGCAGAGCTTCTGAGAAACAGACACATTTTCGGAATGAAACTGCAATTTCAGCCGCTGGTCTGTACTCATTTTCACTAATTGTTTCCTGAACTTTGCCCTTGGGCTTTACCCTAACCCGTCAAGTCCTGAAGAGGTAGAATGACAGACATGCATTCTGGTGAATGGAAAACAAACGGCTTGTGTGTGCGTTCTGGACGGGGCCAGCTGGTAGCAAACTCAAATGTACCTCATTTACTTTTAGCCTACACTCGTCCATCACTCTCCCAGGAGCGAGGCCACTCCTAAACTGTTTCTGTGAAATTTGTTCCCGCAGGCAAACTGTGTTGTTGTAATGGAGCTTCAATGAAGCCAAAAGATCCAACATTGATTTCCTGGATTTCCAAATTCTTGGGAATCGTAGATGAGGGTGTAATACTTCTGAGGACAGAAGTTTGCCCTGCTTTTACTTCAAAAAATATAAAAAATAAGTATTTTTAAAATTAAGAACTTCTGTGTAAGATCATATTAATGAAACACATTTTACACAAACAAGAAATGCTTTTGTCATAATTTAAATAAGATAGAGGGAAACAATGAAATGAAAAAATGAACAGAATTAGTGTTGATTTTTTAATAAGATGTTGTTTGAATGTAATAGTTGTAATGTTGACCAGAACAAGACTCGAAGGCTTTGTCACATACCATTAAAAACATACAGTCAGCCTTTCTGATGTTTAATGAGATCAACTACTTTATAAATTCCCCTCAGTTTAACAAAATATTCGAAAAACAGTCTCTGTCTTGTGACAAAGAGCTCTGCTCAGATAGGCAGGTGTGAAAGCAGAATCACCAGCATCTGCTAATATCTTGTGTGAATGACCAGCCAACATTTTCTGTTGAATATTTTCTTGCAGATTTTGTAAATTGGGTCGTTTGGTGTTGTGTCACTTAGTGTAATTTTTATTAATCATCTGTTTAATTTTGTCTGTCTATATACATTAGTATGTTACAGTCCCTGCCAATAAATTATTGTGTTCGGCCGGCCAGAATTTAGGTTTTTTATTTTTTATTTCCTAAACTATATCTTTGGCACCCCTTTTTCCTGAAACCATTACATTATTTCCTCATAATGAACTTCAGATTGTTTCTCTCAAAGGAAACTTTATGGACTGCATACAGTAAAACAACCAGGGGAGTCCAGCTTGTGAATACTTTTCCAAAGGTGTAAATCTTCCATCCTGTGCTTATCCGCTTTACTGATTTCCAGCTCCTGCACTTTTCTGATCCCAGATTCCCTCTTCTCACCTGGACAAACAGAAGGCAATGAAACATGATACGGGGCAGAGAGTGGGTGATGCAGGCAGGGGTTATGCCGGTCGGTGTGCTGTCCTGCTAATAGAGATGAATGTGGGCCGGGAATTTTCTTCAGGACGGCCTGAACTGCATCACACAGAGACAAAGAGGGGGGATACATTTCACCTTCACCTCCCCCATCTTTTACAGCTCTCCTGTAATGAGCGGGTGGACTGAGCCCTTAAGATTTGATTTGTGGGGAATGAGAGGAGACCACGAGATGGAGCCCTGCAGAGAGAATTGAGTGGTAAAGGGAGAAAGAGAGAAGAGTGAACGAGCGGCAGGAGAGTAGAGTGAAGGAATGACATGCTGACATTAGTGGAAGATGGATGATAAGAGAGCAGGGAAAGAGCTTCGACGGAGTCATGATGTCCAAATAGGTATAATGCAAAAAGAAAAACACAAAGATGAGGGAAGATAGAAGCCGTGTCTGCAGACCAGCATCTTGTTTATGTTTTCAGTTCTTTAAATGTCAACATCCTTTTCTATCACAGAAAACTTGAGGGTTTATTTTTTCATCAGAGCATTTTGGGAATTCTGATCTGACAAAAAAAGATGCCATAGAAGTATAAACTCATTCATATTTGGAACACATGGCATTCCAACGTTTTATTGTTGACATTGGTTTTCTGAAAATTTCAGCAGAGTAGATGGCATGGTACGAATGGAGTCATTCAACAAATCTGTTCAGTTGTCTAGCTCCCCACAAATACAGATCCCAAAGGTGCAAAACCGTAGAATCACAAACATGGCAATAAGATTTCAGGAAGCCAAGCAGTTTTTTATTGGTATTCTAGTAAGAATTAAGGAAGGAGTCAAACTCCCAACATACATTTTTGGGGGCGCAAAACTGTCGGTTGATCTGTGGTACTATTTACGATTTTTCTCTCAACTTTGCTCTTGAGTCAGACGTTTTTGAATATACACCCTTCTGAAGAAAAGCAGAATACAAATAACCAGGAAATCCGTGCTGGCTAACTGTGAAAAGCAGCAATGAGAAAGATTGCTTAAGTTTCTCCACCAGAAAACAGGTTTACAACATGGAATACGTTTTTAAATTAATATTTTTCTAATTCACCATTTAATCTCACTTAAAAGACCGAAGCCAATATGTAAGCAACCCTAATCTAAATACAATAGGTCTGAAATGCTAATGTAATAAATACAAAAACAGAGAATAGGGCTGATTAAGCATCTTGTTTGTTGTTGAGGTAAAGTCAAAGACTTTCCTCAGTGTCAAGGATCTTATAGAGGAATAACCCCAAATATGACAAGTCTCAAGATTATTATAGCTGCTACAGGTTCCAGCTTTTTAGTGCCTGCTGAAGTTGCTACAGCCCATATGAAGAGGAAGATAATCTTAGCATTAGTAATCTTGTTACAAAACAACAGTTTCTTAATATAGTACCAGTTTTCCCCAACAAATATACTTGTTTTAAAGGTTTGATGGGTGTTTGTTTCTTTTTTTGTCTTTGTCCACGAGGCAAACATCCCTTATACTTTTAAGACTATGCCTAAAGTTGTTCTTTTAGATAAAGCCTATTTTTAGACTGCCTTTTTGAGCAATCACTGTAATTGTACTGTTATTAAGTGAGGATGCTTCCTTACTTTAAGTTCTCCCCTCCTCTTCTTTTCTTTCGTTGCATAGGTATATTCACATTTCTCTATTTTGCTCCTTACAAGCGAAATAATATCCTGAACCACAATGACTCATACCTATGCACCATCACCAAAGACATCACCTCTGTTTGTTTCCAGTGTCTCATCACTCATGCTGTTGTGACGCCATTACCTTGCAAAGTTGCCTAGAATGTAAATAGAATAAAGAAAATGGCATCCCAGTGATTAATAACCCAGCATTTGCTGCCTTGATTTCAGCTGCTGTATGTGTGCAGAAGTATAAAAAAAAACACTTCAGACACAACAGGTCAGCGAATAAAACTGTCCACTGGCTCTTCGCGTTGCATTCAATGCGTATAAAAGGCAACGCAGCCTTGAGAGCAGTGGACCGTTAATATTGTCCTTTGAAATGGTGCTTTCTGCAGGGAAGTTTTTCTGTGTGACACACTTGAAAGCCTTTGGTAAGGCGAGAAGGAAACCAAACTTGAAACTGGCACACATGTTTTCTCAACAGAAAACAAATAACGCGGTCCGGATCGTCTTCCTGTTTTCAACCACTGCTAGACCCTTGGATATTTTTAGGGCTCTATTGGTTGCTCAACAAGCTTCCATCTCTGCCACAAAAAAAAGCATGGACTGCACTATGCATAACTGCTAAACATATATTGTGAAAATGGCTGTAGATAACCTTTTTTTGTCTAGTGTTATGTGTGGAGTAGTTTTTTAAGGCATTTATTTCTTTTGCACATAATTAGTTAAACAAATGAACACAAAAACAAAGGTTAGGTACTGAAAACTGCCTCTGAAAAATTGTCTCTGATTTCATCCAGACACGTTTTATATCATCAGCTTTTACAGCTTCTTGGTGACTTAAGCAGCCCTAAATGTATTGTAAAGCAAAAACAACAAAGGCTGTTTTGTTTGTGTTGAGGAACTCCTGAACCAGAAACAAAGTTATAAATTTGTTAAGCAAAAGAGGAAATAGCCAGTCAGCTTTTTCTTTAGATGACAGTAAACTTTGAAATTCTTTTGGAAATCGGGTTCCCAGATTATGAAGGAGTGAGCATTGAAGGCATTAACAGTGTATTGATATTAATTCCAGCAAGCTGGCATTTCTGCATTAAAAATTATTTTTGCATCGGTCATCTGTAATGTTAAAATTTCCTAAGCAAAGACTTTTTTAATCAGAACAACACATTTACATTTTAGCAATTAGACTTGACCTCAGTTTTGAATAATTGCTATAATTTTAATGTGCAGAAAGAAAGATGCTTCTTAGAAACAAATATGTATCTCCTTTCTTCTTCCCAATTTCTATTGTTATATTATATGATATTAAAGTAAAAGCCTAACTTTGGAGTAATTTCCCATTTAAAACAGATCATTCTCTGATTAATTAGCTCTTTGTTAAAAATCAACAGAACAAGCCTGAAAGTTTCCATTCAATTAAAGGAACTGAGAAAGTCTCAAATACCAAAACATTTAAACAGATATTTGTTTAAATATTGTGTAAGCAACTCAACTTTTCTGGACATTTTGTTGCTGTTTATCACAAAATTTCCTGTCCCATCTAAAAAATATCTGTATTACATTTTATGGGGAAAACGCCGTCATTGCACAGATCAGTGGACTTTCTGTTGTACAACATTGCCATCTTGTGGTAAAACATTACACTTCTCTTTTTTTTTAAATACATTTAAATTCAATATTTTTGCATAAATTGTGTCGTTAATGTGTTTGATCGAAATGCTCTAATCAACATTCTTCTCAAGTTTGCCTCTGAGGTCTTGTAAGGCCCCCCAGTTGCAATCCAAACTCTGCTTCAGTTCTGCCAAATCCCTCCGGATCTCCTCCAGGAGCTCCAGCTTTGTGAGTTTCCTGTCAATGGATGAGAGCAACTCCTCTTCTCCCACTCCCCTGAAGACAGAATCCTGCACGGTGGCAGCGGAATCATATTCAGATGGCTTAAATGACCCCATAGTTTGTTCCCACACCATTTTAAAGTAAGAGTCAATGAAGTCTTCCAGCTCAGCCAGGCTACTGTGGCCCCACTGGTCAATAAGAGCCTGCAGACACCCAGAATCAGAAATGCTGTGGAGACTGCGTTCTCTCAAAGCTGGATGGCAGAGCGAATGGATGCTGATGATATCTTCCTCTGATGGCATGGTGGGCTGACTCTGACCAGAAACCAGAAGCATTGTTTGACCTCTTGGTGAGGGCATGTGGCCATACGGACATGGGAACCTCAAAGGTAAATCTATTGTTGACCAGCTTTGTCCTTGTTTGAGCACAGAAAGGAACACTAAGCTGTTGCAGTCCAAAAACACATATCCAGAATGTCTTCTCATTCTTCTCCCTGGTAACGCTACCACCTGTGTGATATTTAAGTTCTCCACAGGTTCAACCACTGGAAATAAAAATGATAATAATGTGATTTTTTTTTTTTCTGTTTGTGTTTTTTACTGCAGGGAAATCTCTGCTGTTTAGTTATCACAAATTTTCACATTACTCTGTGTTACATTTTTCTTCTTAACTGGTAATAGTTACAAGTTATGCTGTCTTTTTTTTGTGTGAATAAATTATCTAATTATCCGCTTAACTGTGTTTTTACTAATATGACAGTGATACTCACTTCTACAAAAAAACATAAAGCTTTCAGTATTGTAAACTAAAACGTAATAGAATTAATAGAAATAAATGTAGTTTAACTTCTAGGAAACTTTTTTGTTCACTAGATCACCCTTAAAATTTACTTTGAACAACAACCTTTTTTTCAACACGGTCTTCCTCCCATAAATTTCAAATTATTATTGATTTTATGACTTTGATGTGTGATATAAACACAGTTTGAAAGAACACACTATCTCAGAGACTCAGATTATAAATATATATATATATATATATATATATATATATATATATATATATATATATATATATATATATATATATATATATATATATATATATATATATATATATATATATATATATAT
>JAVLVB010000145.1:760075-806938 GCA_032876305.1 Orestias chungarensis | reverse complement strand
AGGACTAATGTGATCATATTTCCTGGTTTTGGTCAGAACTTGAGCTGCAGCATTCTGGATGTTCTGAAGCTGTCTTAAGGCCCGTTTAGAAAGCCCAGTGAGCAGGCCGCTACAGTAGTCTAACCTGCTAGAGATAAAAGCATGGATAAGTCTCAGTTTAGATACTATTACTCTGATTCTGGCAATGTTTCTAAGATGGTAAAAGGCTGCTGATGTTACTGATTTCATTTGGCTGTTGAAGTTCTGGTCAGAATCGAGTATTACCCCAAGATTTTTGACCGGATGTTTAGGTTCCAGAGAGAGAGTCAGAAGGTAACGAATGACACTTTCTCTTTGTTTCTGTGGGCCACAGACAATGATTTCAGTTTTGTCTGAGTTTAACTGGAGGAAGTTTTTCTCCATCCACAGACTGATCGGTTCAATACAGTGACACAATAAATAAACAGGCCCACTTTCACCTGCTGTCAGCGACACGTAGATCTGAGTGTCATCAACATAGTTGTGGTAGGACACATCATGGTTGCGTATTAGCTGGCCCAATGGATTCATGTACAGATTAAATAAAAGGGGTCCCAGGTTCGACCCCTGGGGAACCCCACAGGTTACACCCATTCGGTCGGAGACGCAGTTCCCAATTTAAACAAAGTAACACCTGTCTTCAAGGTAGGACTTGAACCAGTTTAGAGCCATACCAGTGATTCCCACCCAGTCTTTTAACCTCTGTAATAAAATCAAATGGTCAACTGTATCAAAGGCGGCGGTCAGGAGCAGAACTAGGACAGAGACTTTGCCTGCCGCTGAGTTTAGGCGGATGTCGTTTGTCACCTTGATCAGAGCTGTCTCAGTGCTGTGGTGGGGCCTAAAGCCTGACTGGAAAGCATCAAACATATTGTTAGACAGAAGAAAGTCACTCAGCTGTTGGTATACAACTTTTTCCAGCACTTTTCCTAAGAATGGCAGGTTTGATATAGGCTGTTAGTTGTTCAGTACTGTGGCATCCAGACTGCTCTTCTTTAGGAGAGGCTTAATAACAGCAGTTTTTCAAGGCCTTTGGGAATATTCCAGTCTGATGTGAGATATTGACTAACTGAGCAGGTTGTGGAAGCAAACTGCTCAGCACAGACTTTAGGAATCTAGTGGGTAACTCATCCAGGCAGCAAGTAGATGGACTCAGGCTGCAGATGATCTCTTCAACTGTTTTATCTGAGACAGGTGTGAAGTGTGTCAGCTCCAAATGTCTAACTGAGGGTAGAGGAGCTATGTCTGTCGTGGAAACAATTGCATTTTTAATGCTTTGAACTTTGTCATTAAAGAATAATGCAAACTCCTGACATTTAGATGTAGAAATCAGTTCCAATGGAATCGAGACTGGTATCATTTAAAGAGTGAGAGGATCTAGAAATTTGTTCATATTGCTTAAGATGATAAAAATAGAAAGAAATTAAAATAATGCTATCAAATAAGTTTGTTTTATGCACTATATGTCCAGTCTGACTGAATTTGGTTTGCAGAGCTGTAAAGATATCTGACATCATTAAAATCTTGTGCCATAAGCTAAATTTGAGCTCCTTTGGTGTTTTTACACTATAAAATGGGGTGTCAAATGGTCAGCCTAAAACTTAATTGCAGGTAATCGCCCATTTCAGAATAATTTGCTTTTATAGTCAGATTTTTTAAAAATTAAGCAAGACAACTGTTTTATTACATTTGCAAAGTGCTCTCCAGCTAAACCTGCAGCTCCCCTTGTGTTGGCTGAGAGACATAAAAGTAAGGCCAAAAATGAAACTTTGCTGGGACAAAGACCTAAATATATAGTCAGATCCATGGTAGAACTGCTACTATCAAAAAATGGTGATATTTGAATTGATCTGTCAATATGCTGACCTGAACCCACAAGATGTAAATTGGTGTTGACAGATATGACTCATCCAATCTGACTGATGTTGAACTGTATAGCCATTGTAAAGAGATGGAGTTGTGGCTGGGTTGGTTGTTGGTTTCTTCCCAGGCTCTCCACCAGAAGGCGTCTGGAGCCAACTGCTGGCCTGGGTGCAATAATCACCTCGTCACCCTAGAGGAGTGGCTCACCAGTGCTTCAGTGCCTCAGTGCCTGAATGTTAATCAGTAATGGTAACTCGAGCCCTGTCTGTCTTCCTGTGATTATCTTTGCTACTCAGTTTTCACGTCCCTTGCCCGTCCAAGTCCTGTCCCTAGTAAATAACCTCTTGTGTACTAAACCCAGGTTTCTCCCCATTTGTGAACTCCAATTAATCTAACAAGAAGTCAACTTCCATCATCTTCTTTACCTCATCTGCAGTTTACCCACACTCTTGTCTCCTTTCAGAGCTCCCATTCTCCCACATCACTGTGTCACCAGGATCTACACAATTACTCATTCTGTACTTTTCTTCTTTGTAATAAATACCTTCACTAATTCACAGTCCTCCTGAGAGTTCTTCCTCTATGTGGGTCAGATGATTAAATAAAACCATGACAGACATGAAGAATAGAGGAAAGTCACATCAATTCCTGTGCAAAGCTGTTACCTCTAAAGTTTTGCAGATGTAAAATTGGTTCCACAAAGTATCCTCTCAGCAGGATTTAACTTAAAAAACAAATACAATTTTTAGCTTGTTTTTTTATTGTAATATATTGAAAACTATGTTTTATGGAAAGGAGCAGAATATTCACCCTTTGTACGGCCAACACTTTGATTACTCAAGGGGTAAGAGTGCTTCTTTATGCTTCTTTATCCTTCTTTGAATTGACTGACACCACAATGTGGTGAATAGACCCTTACCATTAGTTTCTGAAATAAAGTTTTCAAAGCAACACTGAAGGACTTTCAGTTTTGGTCTATTTTGGCGGCTCAGTGTGGACAAAAGTGGTAGTTTTTTGCCTGTAGGAAGACTGCATTTCCCATGAGGACCAGCGCATAGTGTTGTAAAATCCTGATCTCGCCTGCAGTGGGTTTGAAGTACATTTCTGTTTCCAGTGGCTGTGGTAAGAATAAATAGTGATGAGGTAATAAATCTAATTTTGCCTATACAATGTCATATGATGTTGAAAAAAAGAAATGGAGGAAGTGATGTATGCTGTAAAGCAGTCAGCACATATTTTGTTGTTTTGTGTGGTAGGGTTCCTGCCACCTCTTCCAAGTTTCCTAGTGCTGGTTAAAGCGATCCTGGGTTAGGGGTTAGGGTAAGCTCTTGCTTCAGTGTGTTCATATCATACATATGTGCCACTTTTCTTTTGGTGCCCATCATGATTTCATCTATTTTGGGAAATGTACCAGTTCCCTATGCAGAAAAACAACTAAACATGACACTGTAATTTTAGATGGTGTTAGAGGGTGTTGTCTTCTTTGCCCTACAGTAGCAGCAACTTTTTGCTCCTGTGCATCTTTTTAATAAAAAATATGAAAGCTGAACATGTATGTGAACATATAGTTTCAATACATGTTAATATTTGTGTATATCCACTCCTGACATTAAAGTTCTAAAATGTAAATATTTTTTCTCTTATTGTTCTGGAATTTGACAGATATAAATAATCACATAATACTAATTAAGCTGAAAAAAAGGATTTTTTAAAATCTTATTTAATATAAGAAAAAAAGTATATGTCCTTTTATACACCGTATGTAAATATCTGGTTGCAATTTTCTCTACTTCTTTTTAAACCTTTGTGCTTTTTTTTTGGTTTGAAAAACATTCTGTTCTTAATATGATGCACCTATAAAAACCATCCACAATCATCAACCTCTAACATACTAACTCAGGGAAGGATAGTAATCTTTTATTCATATCAAGTCCCCCCGACTTACAACAACCCTTGCAGTCAAGAGGATGCATGCATTCCTCAACAAGATAATACAGTTGTCTTCATTTTCACTGTAACTTAAAAATCATAGAAGTGGTCGTAGTGTCTTTTTTTACTCAAATCAATGAGTTCAACAAGACATACATTAGTATATTATTTCAAAGACAATAGTTATATTAATAAAAATTATCTATGATATACCATGAGGACTTTGAACACAATCAAATTAAAACATCAAATAATAAAAATAGAATTAGTAATTCCAAGAAAATAAATAAAAGAGAATATGGCATGGTGTATATTAATTAAACATTAGCACTAAAATATACAATAAAAGGCAATAATCTAAAATGCCAAACATTGAGGAGGTCACATCATTACACATGACTGTTACTCGCTTACTACTAATGCTTTGTTCTTCACTATTGAAATCAAATTACCTTTGGATTACCACCATGACAGCAGGGCTCCTTGTGACCTACTGACAATCACATGTCTGAATACCCATACCATTTCTAATAAAAAGTGTATTTTCTTTTTTTTTCATGCAGCTAAAAAAAACAATTGGAGCTTTTTTGAAAGCATTCTCCTACATCTGTTCAAATGTCCTCCTGCTAGTTATGATGAAAACAAAAACCTTTGGGATTTGTAACCTAACAGTTATTACTCTTAATCTGTAAGTAAAGCATTTTAAACATTTTTATTTACTGAAAGATATTTGAAAGATATTGAAAGAAATTGCATCAAATCCAGTCCAATGCCATGTTGTTATAATAATGGGTAAAACAGTTTTGCTGTATGATTGTAAAACAACGTCAATGTAAAATAAAATTATGGGAAAAAAAGCAATGACACTCGAAAGAAAATAAGTCAATAAGATGGGAAAAGAAAGATTTCTTTTACCATTTTGATTTGCAGCTCAACATAAAAAAAATTATCCCCAATTTGACTCAATTTCTCAATTAAATCTGAGAGTTTTGATTCCCAACATTCAATCTTCAGTTTCATCTGCAGTTCTCCTCAAAAATTGTTTATAATGTGTGTTAATACCTCAAGGGAATGACTAGGTATTGAACACAATGGATCATTGAAACTAATAAATAAATGGATTCATACTGTATATCTCTGCCATCCCTTTTTGAGTTAAGATTTGAGGAAGTACAAAACAGTCTCCCTTGTTGTCTGGTTTGCAACATACATCTTGCAATTACGTTTCACTGGAGGCCAAAGTTCTTGTTTAACTCTGATAATGTGTCAGCGCTGTGCTTGAAAGTATAAATGTAAAAGTTGACAGAGAAACACAGCTTCTTCAAACAAGAGAGCACTTAGCAAAACGTACTGTGGTAACTGTATCAAGAACGCTACATTATTTGAAATATGATTTATATTTGGGCTTGTTCCTGTAATAGGATACAATCTCTATGGCTGCATTTTCCCTCTACCTTTTATCAAGATTATGGCTCAGTGTGCAAATGAGTTGGCTCATAAATTTGCAAATACACAGGGAAGCTTTAGATCCCTGAAGGTTTCAGTGGCCTGTGTCACACCCATATTACCTTGGCATTAGAGAACACAGGAACACATCATTAAAAGCAAAACACTGGGGGAAACAAATGTGTGCATGACTCCAAAGATACAATCCCTATTCTGAGAAGTAGTGGCGAGGATTATGTTCTTCAACAGTTAAACAGGAGCTGGCTAGAGTATATTACAAATTGAATGTGGCTAAAACAGTGCCTGTTATAAAATCTGTTAGAGGCCGCAGAAGAATTGAGACAGAGGCAGAGGTTCACTTTCCAGAAGGATAATGACTATTCATGGAGCCAAACCTATGATAGAATGGTTTACAACCAATATAACAGTCAAAACATTGTGATCAAATTAAGGAATTTGTTGCATGACTTGAAAATCAATGTCCACACATCTTGGTAGAAACTTCATAGAAACATTTGGATCCCAAAGGAATTGTAATTATTATTTTAGTTATGGGTGGATCAACAAAGTGTTGACCCATGGAGCAACTTTTTTATTCCTAAAGAATTCTTAAAACAACTCATCAGTCTTTTCAATTTTCCAGGTAATTATAATAATAATAATAATAATATAATAGTCTTTAAATATCTTCAATATATAGATGAAACACGATTTAAAAGGATCCTAAAATTCCTGTTTTGTTCCTCACAAACCGAGGGTCTGACTTGCTAAGTATTTAACAGTTCTCAAATGAATAAATAAATAGCAGAACAACTCTTCCGGGTTTGGTTTCAGGGAGGATTCGATTGCACGCATGAGTGACGTAATCACGTACCCAAACTCCTCCCCCCTCACCAGCTCTGCCTTGCATAAACTCGCTCACAGAGTCTGGCGTCACTTGTGGAGCAAGCAGACAGCCTGACAGCAAACTGCGAAGATGGGGGTGAAAATTAACGTCGAATACTGGTAATGATCAGTTATTGTGCCTTTTTTCTATCATTCCTTAGTTACTACGTAACTCTTTTATCCTGTATTCTTTTGTGTCTAATTTTAAGCGTTGTTATGCTGTTGTTTAGCAGGTGCTAGCATCGTTAGCTCACAGGTTATTAGTTACGGCTGTCTTGTTTGGACTTCACTTTATGGCCCATGCTCTCTCTGGTCCCTGCAGTGGCGGGTGAGGTTACGAGCCCCGCTATCGGGAGCTCGCTCGGACTGTGAAGGCCGAGTTTCCCGAAGCGGACGTGTCAGGTTGTACGGGAAGGAGAGGTAAACCCCACCAGCCACGCTGACGAATGAAGCTATTTGAAGCATTCCTCTTGATGTGCCCTATCTTTTTCTTAAACCCCACCTCTTTCGCCTTTTTTCCTCTCCTGAAATTCAAGGTTGCTTCGAGATAGAAATTAACGGGCAACTGATCTTTTCCAAGCTTGAGACGGGGGGCTTTCCCTACGAGGAGGATGTGAGTAATCTCCACATTCAGCCTCCGATTAAAACCACTGCGTTGATTTACGATGCGCGTGTGTGTTTTTCTCTGGTAGATCATGGACGCGGTCCAGAATGCCAGCGACGGGAAACCTCTGCAGAAGATCTCCAGAAGCCGCGCTCCGTGCGTCATCATGTAGCTCCCGTCCGCTGTGACATCGGCGGCATCATGGAGGACGAGTCCCTGCCCCAGCTTCATCCAGCCGGGACGAAACGTTGCTTTCTGCGCGTCCGTCCAGCCACGGTTGTGTCCGCTGGCTCCTCTCTCCTCTCCTATGCGTTTCTCCAGGCTGTTAATGATTGCTGTAACCTCAAACCCTTAAGGTTATGGTATGATGTATGCCTTCCTGGAGTAACATTCATATAAGAGCAGAGAAAAGGAGAAGTTGACATGGGTGTATGGAGGACCGCTCTTTCTTATGCTTTACTATATGCCCTAATTGATTTTTTTTTTCTTTCTTTCTGTTGTATGCAGGTGGGAAATATTGAACTCAAAATACTATGAAGGGGGAAATAAGTAGTAAGGGGAACTTGTGTCTTTGCACAACTCTGTTAAGCAATTTCTTTATCTAACAGCTAGTAAGCTGTTTTAGTTATGGTTGAATGGCTTTGAAAAGCTTTAAACTATAAAGTGAGTATGAGCCAAGTACATAATTAATCTGGTCTAAAGCACATCTTTAGTTCAAGCCACGAATACTCACGAATATCCAGATTCAGCTGTATACCTGAGAACCATCATTTGTTTGATCATTTTTCCACATCAGTTGATGTTAAAACTGCTGAAGTTTTTTTTTTTTTTAATAAACTAAAACCTTGTTGACTACACCAGTTGTCATCTCGATAGTTAACGTATGTACATTCAGTTCTTGCAATTCCCTACTTGTGTGTTTATTGTTCGGGCCACTCCTTTGGGCAGCTGCTTCTGAGTCCCTTGACATGCGTTGATCCCGTGGAACAGGTTTTGTTTAGCTTTAACAGACAACATGACAACAGGAACTGGATCATAATCTCTGAGCTATAACATTTAAAGGAGTGTCATAGAGTAACGCACAATCTCTCGAATGAACGATTTCTAATTACTGCAATTTAATAAAAGCCTGCAATGCCGCTGCTTAGAAATAGCCAGTTTGTTTTAAAAGGCTTGGTTTATGAATATACCAGTGTATTAACCCTTTAGTGCCTGATCCCATGGAACAGGTTTTGTTTAGCTTTAACAGACAACATGACAACAGGAACTGGATCATAATCTCTGAGCTATAACATTTAATGGAGTGTCATAGAGGAACGCACAATCTCTCGAATGAACCATTTCTAATTACTGCAATTTTAAAAAAGCCTGCAATGCCTCTGCGTCGAAAAAGCCAGTTAGTTTTAAAAGGTTTGGTTTATGAAGATACCAGTGTATGAACCCTTTAGTGCCTGATCCAATAAAAGAAAGTCAATTTTTTAATCTGGACTCTATCTGGCCCTTAAACAAAATATGGAACAAAATTCAACAGGAAACATCTTTGTCTATCAAGTATTACGTGGTGATAAGTCAAAATTATCGTTGTGTAGTTACCTGCTTTTTTTCAGGTATAGCTGACTGTGTGCAACAGGGCTTTGAGCCAAGCTTCATCATTAAATGATGCAAAAGCTCTCCGATGCATTGATGTCATTTCAGAAACCGTGCGTATCAAAACAAATTCTGAATACTTAGATAATTACTTAGCAAATGTAGATGTGCTGTACACTAGTGGGCGCCAAACTCAAACATGGGCTACAAGTGGCACATTAGTCCCCAGAACAGACCCAGCCTTCTTTATCAAATCCTCCTCATCCTGCAAGAAAAAAAAAACTAATACCGCTGCAGCTGTTTTCGGGACTCGTAACGGCCGTCTAGAGCAGCTTGGGCTGGGCATGCCTATGGCAGGGCAGTGAGGGCAGAGGGACGGCCTGTTGTCCGGAATATGTGACCGGCCACGGTCGATCTTTATTATTATTATTTTGGTCATGCACACACACACACATAAAAAAAACACTGACAGAAGGGCACTTTGGGCATCAAGGGGAAAAGGGGTAGACGCTCAAGCAGCTTTACTGAACTCATCCCAGGAAAAACTGATGTTTTTCATTTCAGTTTAACTTTTGAAAAACATAAAATAACAGCAATATCTAAACAACATGTTATACCAATGTGTTCACACAGATTTGGATGCTCCCAGGTCACTTTCAGTAAGTTGTTGAATATATGATGTCCTTCTAAGGATTCAAGGAATTTTATTTGTCATCTTATCACATGTGGTACATGAGGAGGGACGAAATTTCAATCCCACGGTCCAGTTTACACCCTGAAAACAATTTTAAAATAGCTAAAAATAAGAATAATATAATAAATAATAGTAAAGAAATATAAATACACAATATGTGGAAGTCGGAAATAGCAGCAATGAATATTCGGAGTGCAGATCTGCTGTAGCAGCATGGATGGTCATTAAAGTGACATATAAAAGTGAGACACTAAAGTGGGACATTAACTTGAGAAGTGCCAGTTATTGATAAAAGTGTTTTGTTTTTTGTTTTTTTGTTTTTTTTTGTAATTGTCCATCCTCTAGTGTTAACTTTCTGTTACTCTTTCTTATGTTAACGGGTCAGTTTTGACCCGTGTCTTAAATCACCCTTAAGATACCCTAAGAACAATTATTTATCCTACAATTTGTTTCTTACCTCTTAGTTACCATGTTAGGCTTCCTCATCCATGAAATTATTGGTCTAAACATTTTTGGTTGTGGCCCTGTGGGCCTTCCTTTTGAGAGAATACCCCCATCTTCAGTATGAAAATATAGCCAAATGAACCTCAAGAAAATAATATAGATTAAAAAAGGTTGTTATAGTACCTGACTATTACTGAAGGGCATTACAACACATAAATGTAAAAATTTTTTATATATGTATATATTTTTATTTTTAGCTATAGTAACATCTATGGTGTTACGGGTCAATTTTGACCAATATATATAATCCCTTCAAGAAGAAGGCAAAAAACAGGAGATATTTTATTGAAATAGAACTTTAATACAAATACAAAATGAAAAGCACCAGTAGTAAACAATAAATAACTAGTATTAAATAATAACAAATAATAAACCTGTTCCCTTTGCTCATTGTGTGCCTTGACAAGGGATCTTCCTAGCTTCTCAAGAAATATCATTCGCTTGTTTGTTTTTTTGTTTGAGTTGCACACTTAATGAATTTGGTTCCACAACACAAATGCATTGTATCCAGATATATCAAGAATGTTGTAAAATACAACCATTGGCCATCTCCTGGTCATTCCCTGGCAAGTGTAGCTTGCATTCAGCTTGTCCAGGTTATCCTCTCCTCATTTGTTTTTGTTGTGGTCCAGGATAATTATGGGCTTTTTGTCACTTCCTGATGACACAGCTGCATCTTTGTGTAGAGTGGACATCAGAATCACATTCCATCGTTTTTTGGGACAGTACGAAACCGCAGTGGTGGTGTCTGTAAAAACAAACTTTGGGGAACGTATAACCTTGTCTATTTTTGTTTTTTTCAGGTATGGCACTTGCAGACTTGCCTGTGCAAATTTGTAAATTCCATGCATAGCTAGTTTTTGCATCACAGGCTACCCAGATTTTTATTCCGTATTTGCCTGGCTTACTGGGCATGTATTGCCGGAACGGACATTTTCCACGAAAAGGGAGAAAACATTCATCAACTGTTACCCCTGGCCCTGGATTGAACATCAGTGGAAGGAGCTGCACCCATTTCTCCCTAACATCCCTGATGGGAGCAAGTTCGTCTGATTTTGCTTTGTTGTCTCTTGTCAAATCTGAGGACTCTTGATATCATATGAAAATTCTGAAGTGACGTTGTTGCCCGGAATATATTCCTGCCTGTCAATGCATCCCAGAGACTATCGGTGGCCTCATTGCTGGATTTGTACACTCCAGCAAGGAGAAGAACACCAATGAAGGCATCCAGATCTTCCTCGACTAGGTCATTCCACATGTTGCCATGAACTTTCTTTCCTTCAAGGTTTGTCATAGCAATAATAACTTTTTTTTAGTGACGATGGCATAAACAGATCAAAACATGTCTTAATGTCACTTACTCTTGTCACAGCAAACCTTGTGATCCAAGGAATCATTTTGATAACATTTGCAGCATCTTCCCTGCCATGTATGTCAGGAGGTACTGAGCTCCAACAGATACCACTTTTGGATTTGAATCTTTCGATAGGAGCGGGAGCAGCTTCAGCACCGGTGACCTCCTCATCAGACTGTCTTCCGGTTGATACTCTTCATCGTCTTCTTCCTCAGAAACCTGCTCATCTGTATCAGATTGCTGCTATGTGTCCTCTGATTCATTATCATCGAATATATAATACAGAACTTGGCCTAAATCAAATCTTCTTCTCATTGTTGCATGCTGTGAGCTGGAGATGTATACTCTGCAAAGCACCAACGCTGAACTGATTTGGCTGCCCATGCCTGGGCATGTCTGTCCAGAAGGTCCTAACTCAACCTCAACTGTTTGGAGGTAGAGCTGGCTGTGGGTTGGTGGTTTACAGTGTGTTTATTATTTCAGGTTTGGAATTTATTATTGTTTTCTAACCTTAAATAATACCTGGGTCAAAATCGACCCTATCAACAGAAAGGTCACAATTTTATCAGGAGGATTTTGTGATTTAGTAAAATATATTTATTTTGTTTAAATAAAATTTCTAGACAAAGTAACAAAAAACTGATGCAATAAACACATTTATGTAGTATTTTTATGCATTTAAACTTACAAACGGGTCACTCACGACCCTTACACTAGAGGAAGGTTATACCAGGAAATTAAACAGAAAGCAAAACTTATGATTCTTAAATATAAATACTGTGTGCTATACCTCACATTTCAGGAGGAGTTTGCTTTGTTAGACAATCCGAGTGAAATCCTTTTTTAACACGCCTGCTAAGATATTTTGTGTTGATTTTACCCCAACCCTTGTATGTCTCAGAAACCTATACGACAACAAAGATTTGTAACCGTCTAAAACGTTTATGTGGAAGGCCTTAAAAAAATAAGAGTCAGAAAGCTTGATTTATGGTTTTACTGAATAGTATCTACAGTTTTGCCTAACTTAACTGTGTTTAATGTATTTGAAATACAAAGTTATCTATAAAAAGTCTGAAATAAGAATGCACTGGTAAGACATTTAACAGCAATGTTGTTAAATGTCTTTCCTCAAACTGCAGATGGTAATATAAACTTTATTTAATATAAGTATTTTATTTGTCACGTAAAATATTTAGGATTGCCTCGCTGCTTACATGTGCGACGTGAATAAACTTCATTATGTATGTACAGACATTAGAGACAACACTGCAGTTAAGATAAGATAATATAGACTTTATTGATCCTGAAGGAAATTGTTTAAATTTCCTTCGGGATCAATAAATTTACATAGATGTTTAGAGTTACATAGATAGATATAAGTGTTGTTCATAGATTAATCTTGCCTGTTAGACAAAAAGAAAATGGTAAAACTGGTTCGCTATAGTCCAACAAAACAACAAAATTATGAGGGTACAACATAACAGAATACTTTTTAGTCATTTTGCATATTTAGAAATCAACAACCTCCAGTAGATGGCAGTCTTTGCTACATTACACTAACTGTTAGTATTAAGATAGTCCCCCAACCTTCAGGTTTACTAATGATTACATCAATTTTCAAATCGGTGATGCGTCTTAATTTTGATCATAAATTGTTGTAATTATGTGATTAACAAGCTCTTCTGATTTCCCTCTGGTTTTCACTTGCAATTCCCAAATACATTTTAACACCTTATTATGCTAACCGGGGAAAATTTGATGTTGTGTGTAAGTAAAAAAGCGTTTCAACCCAACATGGACTTCTGTGAATTACATGTGAATCTCTTTCATTATTGTCATTTTGTTTGATTCTCCTCATCACTTCCGGCTTTTTAATCCATACTTGTAGAACTTTTAAAAACATCCGCATATGTAGGAAACATAAAACCTTTTTTTTTGGGGGGGGGAAATTACTTCAGAGTACAGCGACAACTTATTCAGGATATCACAAAAAGAATTCTGGTCATCTTTAGCTAACCGTACTTGCCTCAGTTAAGGCCAGGGGTTTATGATTAACCTTTAATAAAGAGACTTAGCTAAAAATAGCCTGTAATGTAAAAAAACAAACCTCAGTGTTGGCCATAAATCTTATAAATGAATGCATACAACATACAACATTTCACGTATTAGTTATCATTTTGATTCCAAAAAGCTGCAAATAATGATTATGTAATAAACTGCTAAACTGAATCGAAACAAATGAATGAATGATAACATGTGCTGTGTTCCCTTTTTGCTGAGGGATTGTATTTATGCACTGTGGATAGGTGGGTCATTGATTCTGGCTCTCGGTGATAACTCACACCACTCCGCTTGCTGAGAAGCTGATAGAGGTCATATTTGCACCTTAGTTGTCCAGTGAAATAACTGCATGAGAAAGAATAAAACGTGTGTACTATTTAGATTTATTTTTGCTCAGCTACTGTGTATTCAGATGGATGTGACATACAGGAAATTCAGAGAGTTTCACATAGATCAAGTTTAAGACTTTAAAACTCATTTTTATAAAGGATAAAAGTTCAAACCTCTCTTGATCCACATAACTGACATTTAATTTTCTTTTACTTTGTTTTTTTGTTTTTTTTTTTGTTTTTTTTATCGCGCCTTAGTTTAAACATTTAATATGAAGATGCGCCCTATGTGGAAACAGGGAGTGTCTGTACACTGTAGCTAAAGCCACATGGCCACCACAGATAGCTTCTATGAGTGATAACAAGCTTTACCACACTGTGTCTAAAATTGGGCCCCACTGTCTTTCCTCAGGATTGATAACATTATTGAAATTGGCCTCACTGTTTTAGATCATACTTCTGATAATTGACCAAGTTTTAGAAATTATTTTGTTCTTCTGATTTAAGCTTAGGATCAATATAATAGTCAATCTGTAATATGACCTTTTCCTAAACGTCCATTGAGAGATCGTGTCAACTTAAACAGAGTTGAGATACAAGTATTATGTTATAAAATGTCCTAAAACCCTAAATGAATACAGATCTAACGACCATGTACACCAGGATGTATGGGAAATAAATAAAAAGTGTGGAAGTTCTTTGTTTTAAATTAAAATATACTGGCATTTAAGTAATTCACTAAAAATCGCAGGAGATTGCCTTTAAAATGTTCAAATGCAAAATAGAATAATTACTTTTACAATGCAGTGGCACGTGAAAATGTAATATTTTAGATTACTGTATTAATGAAATTGAGTAAAAATTTAGAATTTACTGACTCAGAACTTTGAGGCCTACAAAAAAATATTAATGAACACTTTGCAAACTCAAAACAGCAAAAACGGACAGCTGACATCTCCCGAAAGTGGACTTTCCTCCACAGTCACACAGTCTGTACTCTTCTAAACCAATCCAAACATTCCCAACGTCATAAGAACCCTTGTGACATGGTCAGGTAATGCTAGGATAGCACATTATCAGCTCTTGAGGAGCCTATGCAGCTCCACTCCTGCAGTTTTTCAAGCAAACATGGGACAAAACATTTGCTGATCTTTAAACTACTCATGTTCTTCGTAGAGTCACTCGAAAGGCTTAGTTTATTTCAATCAGAGTCGAGTTTTCTTTTTCCGTTCAAATCATAGCTAATCCAGAACAGAGATATTCTAACCGGTGTTGTCCGTCCTTGTCGTTGTCCGAGCCGTACCTCGGCAGACATGCAGGACTGCAGATCTGAGTTCATCACGGCAGTAACTCCAGGAGGTATGTTCTCAAAAGAAAAGTCTTGAGCTTGTGTATGTAAAGCAACTGTTGTAGTTGTGGCTGTCTAATGGCAAAATGCACAATGAGCACAATCAAAATGATTGTTTATTAGATTATGTGATTATGTTAGTGTCTGGTTTAGTGTTGTTACTCTGCAGCTCACTCACTGCGGAGCTTAAACTGACCGGCTTGCACCAAATGTTTCATTCACACATGATGACATGTTTCTTACAGGTTGCTGTTTTTCCTACAACTGAAAGCCTCAAACAATGAAATAATTCACAGGTATGGAATTTTACACTAAAACGAATTGACATTCAAACTGAATTTAAATTTTAATAGTTATTCTCAAATTGATGTTAGCAAGTCAAGCATTACGTCAAATAATGCCATGGAAAATATTCATCCCTGTTTTTTGGCATTGAGTTTTCGAACTTAAAGTTCTGGTGAGAAAATTACAATATTTTAAAGAAGTGAAATGATGTGAAACCAAACCAGAAGTCCTCTCTGCTGCAGAACGGACTTATGCCCCTACAATTCGGGAAAACCTTATCAGAATGCAGAGTTCAAGCATCAAATTGATTCAATCATGGTCTCACTGCTGCAGGAAAGACTTGAGCCAAAATCCTTTTGTTAAACTCTGAAGTGATTATTCCTGAATGGTGGCAATCTTATCAAGGTTTACTAGAAAATATGCCACCTCTGTAGTGACTTGAGGTTATTAAGTTCAGTGTAGTGAATGCTAAAATCACCTGTTTCTACAAGATAAGACAGCATAATAGCTTCGAACCTTAAAAATCTTACAGACCTATTAGCAGATTGCCTACGTAACCCAAATTGGAAAGCCTCTACCAGCAGCGTGCAGGAAGCCATGTTCTAATATCTAAATCACTTAGAAGTTTCAAAGACCTAATTCATTCAACTTTGAAAAAAAACTTTTCCCCCAGTTTAGTCCAGACCCTTTGGGACGGCGACAAGAATAAAATACCGCTCCCATTCTGTTGACATAGCTTAGCAGGTAAACTTGGAAATCTGAAAATTGCTTCAGAAATTAGACAGTGCCACTGATTTGGTCCTCTTGTGGATGGAAACCAGCCCAATCGTCTTGTTTGTTATGAACCTATGGGCTAACATATGCAGAGATGAAGCATGCCAACAGATTGTTTTAAAAAGTTGTAAAGAAACCATTTTGATTAATTTTTTTCCTTCAATTTCTATCTATCACATAAAATTAATTAATTAAATTAAAATTAATTACGTGTCAGTCCTTTTGTGGTGCATGGACACTTGTTGTTAATTTGTGTATAAAGGAAATTAATTATTACATATATTCCTTTTTGTGTCAGAATGATCAATTTTATTTATTTTGCCATACAAGTTGTCATCATTATACTATACTTGTTAAATTCCCGACTTTTTCCAAACTGTCTTGGCAGAAACTGTTGCAGACATTTTAGGTTGTTTTGTGCGCTGTTATTTTTATGCATTATTTACATGTTTCTCTCTCTTTTTAACCAGGGTTTGGAGCATCATGTGCCTGTGTGTGTTGTCAGCATACAGCTACACCTCCAGCCGGCAGAGGAGGTCTTGTCCTGTTGCTCCTGTCCCACATGCACTCGAAAGAATCCAGTGAGCATGAGTGTTGCATATGTAAATTTTTTTTTTTTTGCATTTAGATAGTTTTTGTGTCACACCACTTAGAGCTAGCCCTTTCCATCACTTATCAATATCACAAGGGAATCCCCAGTTCGTAAACGAGATGACGTAAACAGAGGTTCTCCAAACAGCTCAACAAGTTGCCTCTTTCTCTGCCCTCTTGGCCCCCATTTGTGCCCCTGACATGACGATGTTCATAGCGTTTGGTTCTCCCTAGAAGGGCGTTGCACGCAAACTAGGGCTGGGGTATCCCTGTCTCAAGGTGTTGGGGGCAGATAGAGTTGTTTGTGTGTCATACACCCTTCTGGGTTGTGTAGTACCGCAGTTTAGCGCCGACGTACTTCCAGGTGGGTGTTCCCGCTCACTTTGGGCCCCTTGATGTACTCATCTTTTCGTCTGTCTTGGCTCAGTTTGTCGCCGGGCTCGCTGAATTTGACAGGGCAAATATCATTCTGTTTCCAGTGCTGGAGATCAGGAGGGATTACCTGCACTCAGGTAGGGTGTGGCCTCCTCTGACCAGGGGTTAAGAGATCCCCTTTTTTAAGACTAAGGTGATACAGCCAAATCTTAATAAAGATGAACGTTTATGTATAATGGTGATAAAACGCAGGAAGTCTGAGTTCTAATTATCTTTTGCAAACTTAAGCTATTTCAAAGAAGGAATACTTTATTTTTGACAAGACTGTCAGCAGCATGTTTTATCTACTGATTTAAAATGAACCAAAGGTGTGTAGATAGTATAGAGAGGTTAGGAATGCACATCACTTTTTGATTTTTGATTCATAAAATGAAACATAAGAGCTACAAAGTAAAGATTTGTTCTTATATCATATATTTTCTGTATTTATTTGTGGATTTTACAAATGTGAACACCTTTTTCAAGTGATGTCAGCATGTGCAATATCTACATGTAGGAGATGAATTTAGAATGCTGGCTTTGCTAATGGGTTATGTTTCTCCAAAATACACAAAAAATATTGAAGCTATTATTTATTTATTTATTGTATTTCATTATTTAACTTATTGTTATGGTAGCTCTAGAAGCTAAAAGAAAATACTGGATGGCCACCGAGGAAAACATATGAGCCTAGCTGAAGGGCGTAACCTAAAGATAAGGCTCTGTAGTCTTCTATTTAAACTATATCATACTTCAAATTGTCAACGGACAGTTCATTATCTGACCTCAGTGGCAACTCAACAGACAGACTCTAGGTGCAGCATGTTATGTCAGATGACTATATTTTTTTTATCAAAATTGTCTGAAAAAGAACAGAAAATGTTTTTTTATTTGTCCCTTTTTTAATTATTATTTGGTTTTAGGCCAAATGTTTTTTTTTTCATAGTACTGCTAAAATATAATGATTTCAGAAAATTGGACCTCATGATGTTATTGCTGCAGAAGCTTATACATTTGAGAATATCATGTGTTCAGCATGTTGTGTGTGTTCCTTCTCATGATACGCTC
Source organism: Orestias chungarensis (assembly GCA_032876305.1). Classification (NCBI taxonomy): domain Eukaryota; kingdom Metazoa; phylum Chordata; class Actinopteri; order Cyprinodontiformes; family Cyprinodontidae; genus Orestias; species Orestias chungarensis. The sequence continues at coordinate 789,184 of JAVLVB010000145.1, read as the reverse complement.
GTCACATAACCCCTCAGGTTTAACACAGCTGGACCTTGGTGAGCAGTTTGTTGACTCCGAATTATCAGAGACAACTACTGTGAGTCAATTCATTTGTTTTCTGCTCCAGGGAATGTATTAAGTAGCTGAACGTTGAGGCAATTCAACATCCATGGAGAACAATTTCACTTTTGAGGAGGTTGGTCTTCTTTTTCCTTTTTTTTTAACCAATCCAAACGTATCATGAGACAAAGACTTGTCGCTGTCAAACTATTTTTTTTTTACAATCAAGTTTATGTCCATCCAAATGCTTTAATTAATTATTTTTCTAACTTTCACCTAACTCAGGGCAGCGACATGTCATATGAAGACAATGATCCAGCCTTCCTTTCTCCTGTAAAACTGTAAGTCCTTCATCTTCTTTAGGCATCCCTCTTCAGCCCTATGTCCCAACGGTGAACTTCTCCACACTGTTTCCGATAAGATAGTGGGAGCTCATCACTCTAGTCCAAGTTTTTAAGTTATTGAGTTCAAGTCCTCTGTGTTGTAAGGGCATGTATGATACATTTTATACCTTAATTTATTATTAATATGTTTTACTTTGTTGTGGGTATTAATTGATTTAAGATTATAAAACAACATGTGTAGACTTTAAAATGACATCTTATGCAAAGCAGTGGATAATTTAATTATCTATTGATTGTTCATTTCTTTATGGGCTTGTTTTTCTGTGAATGATGCTTAAAATAATACGGATAGCTTCCCTTTTGTTTGGAATGTAAGAGACACTTCATTCTTATATTCTTCTAGAAACCCATCCGCAAACATTTGAACTTAAAGGTCTTCTGGGCCAATCAAAGATAGGAATGCAGTTGATAAGCAAACTTCCAACGTGCTGCCATCCTGTGGTGATGTAAAGCATAACACCAATTCAGCAATTTCCTTTGGCATGCACCTTTTAAAACAATTATTTGTTTTTTTTACACCCACAACAATGAAAAATTTAATTGCCACTCTCTACAAATAACAACAACTAAATTTGCCTCTTTTTTTTTTTTTTACAACGTTTGTGTATAAAGTGGAGACATTAGCTAAAGTGTCTCTATTTCTAATTCCATCAGAACTCCACAAGACCAGGGCAACAGCTTTGATGTTGAAAAGAATGATAAGGAAAAAGAGGAAGAGGTCCTGGCTCCTCCAGAAGCCATCGTTATTCCCAGGGATTCTGACGGTAAACTTTCAGTATAGACAGATTTTGCTGAATTGTCTCCATTTTGTGCAAACAATTACTCTTCTGGCTCTTTATTTTAGCTTTCCTGAATGTGAACACCAATGCCACCACCAGAGGGGATGCTCAGGTCAGTGTATTCGTCTTATGAAGAATAAATATATATATACATTTATCTCTTACTTATCTGCCTTACCAGTTTGTATTGTGTTTTTCTCACAATCATAAAGATCTTAACAGTGTAAGTCTTGTCTCCCATTTTATTACATTTTTAACAATTCTCTTCATTGGCTAAATGGTATGTAGTATATGAAGAATGCTGAAACATTTTAGTATTCTTCTCCTGACTGATACTTTTAAGCAATGAGATCTTTTTAATTCCGTGTAATATCAATGCAAACTATAGCTTTAGCTGGAGGATGTAAATGTGTAAAAGTAAAAAATAAAAGCTTGACAGCTTAAGAAAACTATTAGTTTATGGGTTAGCACTAATAAACCCACTTTACAAATTGTACGCACCCTCTAAATGAAGGTTTTTTTTCTATTAAAGAGAACTTGTACAGAAATAAATGTTAACCTCATATTTTAAATGAGTGGTTCCAATCATATTTTTTGCTTTACAGGCTTACGTGGAGTTGAATGAGCTCCAAGGCAACATTTGGCAGGAGACCAGCCGGTGGGTGGGCTATGAGGAGAACCTTAACCCCAACACAAGACAGTGGGGTCCTTCTCATGTCTCGTACCTCACCTTTAAGAGCTTGATCCAAGTCCGAAGGGCGATGAACACAGGTGATTTTACAACTGTAATACAGCAAAGCAAATACTTCTAAGCACTTGTTGTGACTAGTTGAAGTATTTAAAGTTGTAGTAACCTTCAGCTCTGGTTGTCAGGGGCTATTCTCTTTGACGTTAATGCCAGCACTCTGGCATCTGTAGCTGAGAAAATAGTGGACGAGCTGGTCAGTAAAAACGAAATCCGCTCCAGTGATCGGGACTCCCTGCTTAGAGCTCTCCTTCTGAGACGCAGGTAAATAAAAGGACGTTTATTTCTGTCTTTGCTATTAAATTAAGTCATGAAGTTATCCTGAACGTGTGTTTTTATTTGTCCTTGCAGCCAAAATGAAGGTCCTGTTGTTACTCCGGCTGGAGACATTCAAATGCAAACATTTTCTGTTGTAAAAAAGGTAATAAATTTACCTTTTAGTCTGTCTTTGAATAAAGTTCGAATATATTTAATGTATCTAAGCTCCTTTATTTTGCAGAGAGACAGCTCAGACAACATGGAGGCTTCAGTTGTACTCACAGGTATATTTGTTCAGATGCAGCTTTGTTCCAATGTGGTAATTTTTTGTGGTCTAGATGTGGTTCAAAGAGGATTTCTTGCAGGTGTACTCGACCTTCTACAGAAACCAGTGGTGGCTTTTGTCAGGCTGACTGACACTGTGGTAATGGAGTCTGTCCTGGAGTCTTCAGTACCGGTTCGTTTTGTCTTCATGATGGTTGGCCCTACCAGCAGCGAAGTGAACTACACTCAAACTGGCCGTGCCATGGGTGCTTTGATGGCTGATTGGGTAGGAAAAACAGGATAGTTAGGAACAGCAAAAAAAATAAATTGATAGAGTAATAAGATGTCACTGTCAAAACAAACTTGATTGGTTCAGGTAGATTAAAGTTATCTGGTTTCCCTGTCTAGGTGTTCAGTTTGGAAGCTCACCTTGCGCAAACTGAGAAAGATCTAAACATTGCAATCGCTGACTTCATGGACTCCAGCATTGTGATCCCTCCCACCGAGATCCAAGACAAGACAATGATGGAGTCAATAGTTGACTTCCAGAAGAAGATGTTGCGTGAAAGACTCCGTCCTGTTGACACCCGTCTTCTCTTTGGAGATGGGGCTATAGGTTAGCATCCTTGACCAGAACCGCAACAAGAACACTGATATTTTAGCCCTTTTTGCTTAACATTGTAAAATACAATGAATGTTTCAGAAAACTAATCAAGGAGAAAAACAAAGCAGAAAACATAGGGTTTAACAAATAGAACAGAATAATAAATAAGTATAGATATGTTTTCTTACTTTTAGATACAACTCCTGAAGGGCCAAGGGAGGACCCTCTGGCCCGCACAGGATATCCTTTTGGTGGAATGGTGAAGGACATCAAGCGCCGTTATCGCCACTACCTCAGTGACTACACAGATGCTCTGAACCCTCAGGTCCTCGCTGCCATCATCTTCATCTACTTTGCCGCCCTGTCACCTGCCATCACTTTTGGAGGACTTCTAGGTAAACATAAAATACCATGATGGTATATCATTTCACTTTTTGATTATCACTGAAGGTAAAAAATTATTTTTGACTCTGACTGAAGCTTTTGTTGGTCTGTTTAAATGCAATCTAGCGGACAAAACAGAAAAGATGATGGGAGTCTCAGAGCTTATGATCTCCACCTGCGTCCAGGGTGTCATCTTCTGCATCTTTGCCGCCCAGCCTGTCCTCATCATCGGATTTTCTGGTCCTCTGCTACTGTTTGAGGAAGCCTTTTTTGCCGTATGTACCAGTAGTAAAAAAAAATTAAAAAAATTATTTTCAAACAGCAAATTACCTCATTAAAGACAGTTTTATTTTTGGATTTTCTAGTTCTGCCATGCCCAAGGCATCGAGTACATTGTGGGTCGCATCTGGGTTGGTATGTGGCTGATACTGATCGTGGTTGTAGTTGTGGCAGTGGAAGGCAGCTTCTTGGTCCGATTCATTTCACGCTTCACCCAAGAAATCTTTTCAATCCTCATTTCACTCATCTTCATCTACGAGACCTTTGCCAAACTGATGAAGGTTACCACAGTTCATTCCTCACCCCATCTTTTTTAACAATCATTTTGCTGTACCTGACTTATAATTCCTTTTCTTGCTCAGATATTCAAAGCTCATCCTTTGATCCTGAACTACGAACATCTCAATGTCTCACTTGAAAACCCCTTCCACCCAGTCATCAAAGAGCATGTAGAGTATCATCACGATGGCAATGTAACCGTAAAAGTTCTGGAGGATGAAAGGCCGTACCCCAACACCGCCCTCCTATCTATGTGCCTCATGCTTGGTTGCTTCTTCATTGCATTATTCCTGCGGCAGTTCAAAAATAGTACCTTCCTTCCTGGCCCGGTGAGAACAAGTTCTAAACCAACTCAAAACTATTCTTGATTAAAACCAAAGGGATCTGAGTTTGATGGACATCTATCTTTTTATTTTCTCCCCAGGTTCGTCGCTTGATTGGAGATTTCGGAGTTCCCATTGCCATCTTCTTCATGATTGCAGTGGATATTAGCATTGAGGATGCTTACACTCAGGTGTGTAATTTGCAAATATGTCAAAAAGATCTGAAGATTTGTTTTAAAACAAATATTACTGTTTGATTTGTCTAATTCTATCTGTGTAAAAAGTATAGTTTTAGATGTTGAATATGTTTTATGGCAGGGATATTAGTTTCTTAAAACCTAGTATTATATTAAGGATGCAGTCTCTGACTGAAGTAGATGTTCAAGTATCGTACAAAGAATCGATACATGGATTGGAGGCTAGTCTGGTCTGTGCTGAGGAAGAAAAAAGCTTAGCAAAAAGAAATGGTCTCTATTTTCTCTATACTGCTTGGTTTATCTTCCAATCCTGGGACATATTGCAGAGTGTTTCTGTGGAGGGGAGTGCCTGAGTTTTTTTTTCCTGGGCTTGTTTTCTCGAAGAAATGTTGTCAGATAAGCTGCTTGTTTATTGGAAACTTTTAGGACATTTTATAAACACGTGTCACTTGTCATATTTTTGCATCCGATTTTAGCTAAAGTGAGGTAACTCTTTTATATCTTCAAGAATGTCAATAAAACAAACACATTTTTAAACTATGCAAAATAACTTAATCCTTACCTTTCTTCTTAATGAGCCATCTAATATTTACATTCTGTTGTAGAAACTGGTTGTGCCAAAAGGTGTTGAAGTGACCAACCCCAGTGCCAGAGGCTGGGTCATCAACCCCATGGGAGAAAAAAAACCTTTCCCTATTTGGATGATGGGTGCCTGCTGTGTTCCTGGTCTGCTTGTCTTTATTCTCATTTTCATGGAGTCCCAGATCACTACGTAAGTAAAATACACAAGACTACCGTTATAAAGTCCTTCAACAGTTTGTAATAGGAATTCTTTGTGTTTTTTTTTTGTTTTTTTTGATCCCAGGTTAATTGTGAGCAAACCTGAGAGGAAAATGGTAAAAGGGTCTGGTTTTCACTTTGACCTGCTTCTCCTGGTCACAATGGGGGGCATTTCCTCCATCTTTGGGGTCCCCTGGCTGAGTGCTGCCACTGTGCGGTCCGTTACCCATGCCAACGCCTTGACTGTCATGTCTAAGGGGCCCAAACCAGTGATTGAAAAGGTGGTTGAGCAGAGGATCAGTGCTATGCTCGTGGCCATCATGGTTGGTAGGTGCTGCCATCTAGAGCACTAATGCGTTCAGAACATGTTTGAACTGAAGAACTGTTTACTCCTCCTTATAACCATCATCTTTTTTCACTGTTCAGGGGTTTCAATTTTCATGGAACCGATCCTGCGGATGATTCCAATGACTGCCTTGTTTGGTATCTTTCTGTATATGGGTATCACCTCTCTAAATGGGGTCCAGATGTGGGACAGGATTCGTCTGCTTTTCACACCCAAGAAGTACCATCCAACTGATGCCTATGCTACCAGGGTATCAGTACTAATCATATATATATATATATATATATATATATATATATATATATATATATATATATATATATATATATATATATATATATATATATATATATATAAATTGGATTTGAGTTTGTTAAAATCAACTGGAATATTTTGTCAGATTTGATTTATAAGCCTTGCTAACTTCTGTTTACATTTTGCAGGTGAGAACTTTACGGATGCATATCTTCACTCTGATCCAGCTTCTGTGTTTGGGCGTCCTTTGGATGGTCAAACAGAGCACCTTCTCTCTGGCACTGCCGTTCTTCCTCATTCTTACTATCCCCCTGAGAATCCTCATGACTGGCCGGGTCTTCACTCCCTTGGAGATGAAATGTGTAAGTTCTGTCAAAACTCCCCATAGGCCTCATTATTATTTTCTCATTTTATTATTATTTGTGGTTAATGTCAATGGATCTATTGCTCTTTCAGCTGGATGCAGATGATGCCAAAGTGAAATTCGACGATGAAGACATGGAGGATGGATTGGCATAAACACCATTTTGATGAAAAAACACCCAATAATTGTAATTACAAACTGTTTTCAATTTTATCTCTAAAACATTACTTTTAATATTCAGCTTTCTGGCAATATTCTCTGGAGTAGCCTAAATGTATTTCACTATAACAGGCAAAGGCTTACAAAGGAAACAGCATTTAAATTCAAGGAATCACTTTCCCCAATAACTAATTTATCATTATTTCCACCTTCCAGTACATATTTAACATGTGACTTTAAATACTCAAAATTTTTTCCATATTCCTTTGATCTAACAGAGGACTTCCTCCCTCAAGCTAACTTATTTCCAGTATTTTTAATCCTCACAAATAGGAATTTCTGAGAACTTCACCAGTCCCTTGTGCCATTGCCTTGATTATTTTTGTTTTCTCAAATGTGTTTTAAGTTGTTTTTCTTAAGTTTGCTCCATTTAATTTCCTGTGTGTCACTTATGTCATAGTATTTTTTGTTCTTGTTTGAAATGTGTATAAAAAAGATATGCGTGTGTTGCCTATAACAAACAGATTTTGGAGTGTAATTACTTTAAAAATAATTAGACTAATCAAAATCACCAAACAGCAAAGGGAAGCTTAAAATGACATTTTGTTTTTAGTCAGTTGTTATTTTTTGTTGTTTATCATATGTGTGTGCTTAAAAAACTGTACATGGCTTTGATTTATTATTTTATTACAAATAAAATCCGTCTTGAAAGTGCTTGGCTCCGTGACAGCAACTCGGAAACAAAACATTGAATATCCTCCAATTAATTTTGAGTCTTTATTCTGCTACCTAAATAGAAAATGGTTTAAAAGGAACCCCAACAATGAATGCTGCATTCAAGGACGTTATGTAAACCTAAGATGTTCTCTATTAAAACAGTAAATACAGTTGGCTAACCTAAGACACTCAAACAATTAAACACCTCACTCTTCTACGGAAGCGGATTGGGGGCCTCAGGGGGGGTACCATTCTGATTTTTAATCTCATAATTGTGAGTTTAACCTCATAGCTTTGACTTTTTTTCTAAGAATTCTGACTTTAATCTCAGGTTTGTGTGAAAAAAATGTGGGAATTCTGAGATTAAAATCACTATTCTGCAGTGGACTGGAGACCCCCTGCACCCCTGCCTCTCGCCCATTCTAAACTGGACATAGGCGCCAGTGGACCCCTGCGACCCCGCAAGGACAAGCGGGTTAGATAATGGATGAATGGATGGATGGATAAAGGTGTTTCCTTTAGAATAAAATGCAATAAAGTAGTATGAATATTTAGCTCATACATTAATATTCTAAAAGCACACACTTTAAATTGAAATACATGGGCACTGCAAACCTTGTATTATTTTCTTTTTAAAATTGTAACAGTTTTGAATAATAAACACGGGGAAATGAGATTCTAATAATAATAGTAATTAAACTTTTCCTACGGCAAGTGAACCTAGCAAAATTTAACAAGGCCGACTGCAGGAAAGTCATTTGTTTTCGATGAATCGGATGGACTGGATTGGACGACCGGGGGTTCCGCCCACAAACACACAAGGTGGAGTTGAGAAGAAAGAAAAGAAACAACCTAGCCAAAATGAAGCTGTCAAACATCCGCTTACAATTCAGTAAAACAGATATGGGGCTGCTGGAAACGCTTGAGCACAGGCGTGGGGATTTCTGAGGGAAAATAAACAAATTCTGACTCATTACACATTGCATTTTTCATTTTTATTGTTCGATTTTCAAGTTGTTACACTGAATAGGAAAATAGAGCTGCAAATTGGGCTTTAATGACACTTGATTTGTTTTCTAAAATACCCACGGAGATATAACAGGTTGCATTAAAAAATAATAACATGAACGCCGCAGCACCGCAACCAAAAACAAAAATGGCGTCGAGTCGGAGCAGCGAAAATGGTTGGATGGGAGAGGGGAGAGCTGCTGCGCGTTGAGTGGAGGGAGACTGGGAGAGAGATGGAGGCGGGGGGAAGGTCCGTCTCTGCGGGGACTGGAGCCCAGCATCGACGGCGCAGAGCTGGCTGTTGTTCAACCCACCCCTTCCTCCTCCACAGCGCCGCTAAAAGGCTCACAGCAACGCAGGTAAGGAACCGGAAAACTCCAAAGAAATCAATAAAAAGCGCGTAATATCAACTGAAAAGGTTTATTTGTAAGCCGTTAGTTCAGTTTGAACCGTTGGGAGAGGCGAAACCGACCGTTGGAAGGAAGCGAACAGACAACGGTCTGGTCGGCCATAACCGAATTACTACAACCGAACAGCGGGGGGAAGAACCGTGTCGCAAGACCCGGCTGTGTCTCATTTGTGGCCTTAAATTCAATCAAACAGTTTACAGCTTTTAGGCAAAAACTATTTCACCTGAAACTCAAGTTGTGTTGGAACGTTTGTGTCTAAGTGGGGGAAAAAAAGAAACGAGCAGGCGGTTTCCGCGCCGAGAACCTCCACGCGGCTGCTGGCGGAACAGCTAGCCGCCGCTCTGGGCCAGCCATCAGGGATCTCCGTTTAATATCTCACCCTCCCTCTCGCCGTCACTCTCTCTCACCGAGCCGTAGCCCAGAACCACCAGCGACGACCGAGCTCGAATAAACCCGCCTTCTCGTCCTCGCTTGTGCGCTTTTTTCGGATGTAAGGGGAAGGGAGACTGCAACGCCCCGGCTTTAGCTCTAAGCTGTGTTTTCAGTGCGCCATTGGACCTTGTCACGGTAGGTCTCCTCACACAGCAGAGCCGGGCTTGAAGCATGGCGACCCTGGAGCTGTTTTTACCGCGCCAGAGAAACCGCTCAGGCTCGGTTCTTAACACCGTTTCCTTTCTTTCGTTTAAATCTCACTAACCGCTTCCACTATCAGCGAATTCTAAATACGTTAGCAGATTAATCCGAATTTTATCGAAGCTTAAATTAGGTCGTGTTTTGCCGTTTGTTTTGTTTCTTCGTCTCTTCCTGAGGGTCATTTTAACGGGGAAAAGGTTTGCTAATCCTAATAATTTGGATATATATATATAAAAACGCGTTTTTGTAAATGGCAGCTAATATGAATTAATTCACATTTTGAAAACGGAACAATTTTACTTTTAATAAAAATTCACATTTTAACAAAACGTGCTTTAATTATTTTTGTTTGTTTGAAACTGGCTAACGCTCGGTGTCTTTGTTTATCATTTCGTTTTTAAATGAGTTTTAAGTGTCATTTCGGTCGTTTTTTTGTAACCAACAAGGCTGGGTCACGCGTTCGAGCTGCGGCCATCAAGGACGATGCGAACAACGAGCGATCCGCCATGATGGAGGCACAGCTCGGCTACGCCTCGCTGAAGAATGCTCTCGGTTTTGCTCCACGGAGCCGCGATGACGCGGCTTAAAGCGCGACTAAAGTGTTCTCAAAACACACAAAAGCATTCAGAATTGCCTCAAACAAATATTACGGGTTTATATATAGATATATTTTAAGGAGATTCGCATGACGGAAGCTGGATCCGCATCCAACGGTTAGGAGGCGCCTCTTCCGACTGGCGCGTTTGGCTGCAGTGCCTCCATGCCACCATTCCTGCCTGTGGAAGACCGAAAGCAGATCCCCCAGTCCGTGGTCAGCTGGTCGCCTACAGCTGCCTGTCTGTCCACGTCTATTCGCTTCCTCCTTCCGTAGATCCTCCCCACACACACACACGTAGAAAGAAAAAAAAACCCAGCTCTGACGGGAAAGATCCTCCATTACCGAGCAGAGCGAAGGAGAAAATGGTCGCCGCTGTGTCTCCGCGATACTTTTTGTTGAGGAATAAAGGACAGAGCTAATTCGCCAAATTCCGGTTAGGGGAAGGGGAGAGAAAAAAAAAAGAAAAAAGGATCGACTGAGACTCCTGTTGTCGTAACTAGTTGCTAGTTTGAAGCCCTCCGCAGTGATATTGGAGATTTGAAGCCGTCACAAGCTATAGCCTATAGTCTCACCATGGAGCGTAAACGTTTTAGGGGCGGCGTACTGAAGCAGAGCCTTTACATTCACTAAAGAAACGAGGCTTTTCTCTTTTTTAATGTAAGATCCAGAAATGACAGTCACATTAAAAAAAGGAATAGAATTTTTATTTTTTTTACCTGATTTGACCACTTTTTAATGGATGTTCTTACATTTTCATTATTTCAGTAGTCAGTGTTGTACATGTCAAGCTCTTTGGAATCTTGCACCTGAATGAATACAAATGTTTATATTTTATAATTGACCAATTAAGTCTACAGAAAAGGGGGGAAAAAACACTTTTTTTTGGTATTGCAAACACCGATATTATTAACACACAGTTTGAAGTCCTCAAATAAAACCTTTGTTGGAGCATTTTTCAAATTTCAGCTAAACATTTATGTTCTATCTGCCTATAGTTTTTGTAGGTTTTGTACTCAAAGCATATTCCATATACACATAAATGTATTCTAAAATTAGTATCTTGTTTTAAATAGGCTAAAATTAAACCAAACTCTGGGGATTTATAGAACATGATGGTTGATGGTTTCTCAGGATACGTTCATATCTTCCAGTCTCATGATAAAAGCTGTTAATCAACGTCTTTAGAATGGCAAACATTTAGATTTGGGTCACAGAAATTGCCTTAATACATCCCAGAAGACCTATTTAATGGTTAGATGAATCATGAGATCTTTTTGATCACAAAATGTGAACTTTTTATTTGCAGATTCAAAACATAGTCAAAAATGAATGGAGAAATGGAGGCGGTTGCCCAGGACCAAGGTATGATTTAAACATTTCTGCTAGTACATATCTTCTTATTTGGACCATCCATTATTATTGTGATGTTTATCAATACATATTTTAAGGAGGTTGCACACAAACGAGTGCTTAGGAAGCTGCCATATAAATTATCATTGTTTATCAGTAGATTTCTGCTGTTCTTTTGTTACCAGTGTGGGCGCAGGATGACCTTCTAAAATTGCTGGACTCAATGAAAGTAGCTCTGCCTCAGAAGGATCTGACTAAATACAAAACCTCTGAGTCCCACCTTGACTGGCAGAAGGTAGCCTTCAACTCCTACACAGCGGAGATGTGCAAGCAGAAGTGGCAGGAAGTCTCAAAAGAGGTAAGAACTTTAAATGATGCCAATTTCAGGCTCAGTATTACAAGTGACTACAATTAGATCTGTGTATGTTTTATCTTTAAAAGATTCGTAAATTCAGAACTCTGACAGAGCTGATATTTGAGGCCCAGGACTATATCAAGAATCCTTACAAAGGCAAGAAATTAAAGGTGAGTTGCCAATAGCATTTCTTATTCAAAATGGCTTCCTTATCATGCAAGGGGAGCTCATTACCTGGTTTATTAACAGAAACACCCAGATTTCCCCAAGAAGCCTTTGACTCCGTATTTCCGGTTCTTCATGGAAAAGAGGGCCAAGTATGCAAAGCTGCACCCTGAAATGAGCAACTTGGACCTTACCAAGATCCTCTCCAAGAAGTACAGAGAGCTCCCAGACAAGAAGAAGGTCAGTAAGAACAAAATAACACTATTATAGTCAAACAAAACTTGTTGATTCACTTCAAACAAAACCTGTTTCCTTTTCTGTGCTACAGAAAAAGTATGTGGAGGACTTCTTGCGTGATAAGGAAACATTTGTGCAAAGCATGATGAAATTCAGGTGAGAAATACCGTAATTTGTTGTTGTTGTTGTGTATAGCCCTTAGTTATCTTAATTAAAACTCTACCTAAACTGCATGCGAACAGGGAAGAACATCCGGACCTCATGGAAAGCATAACAAAGAAAGGTTCAAATGTTCCCGAAAAGCCCAAGACTCCCCAACAGTTGTGGTACAACCATGAAAAAAAGGCGTTTCTCAAGACACGCCCTGATGTAAGCCTAGAAACGTGAATCTTCAATGGCACTGTTTAATTTATTAGAATTGGTTTTCTCAGAGATGGTGAACGGTTTTTTTCTTTTCTGTTTTTTTTCCCCTCACAACCAGGGGACCACCAAAGATATCAAGGAAAGTCTTGGTAAGCAGTGGACGCAACTGCCTGACAAAAAGAGGCTCAAATGGATTAGTAAGTCCCTGGAACAGCAAAAGCTATATCAGGTGCGGGCAGTTGTTTAATCTTCCAAACTTTGTGTCTACACAATCCTTTTAGGTTCAGTTTATTATACAGTTTTGCTATTTAATTTCTAGGAGACGATGCGGCAGTACATCCAACAGCACCCAGAGCTGAACATGACCCAGGGAGACTATGTGAAGTCCACTTTGACCAAGGCAGAGCGGCACCTCAAAGACAAGTCAGACGGCCGGCCCGACAAGCCCCCTCCGTAAGCTCCACATTTAACAAGCTCTTCATCAATCTGCATACAGGCTGCTGTCACGCGATGGACTCGTTCAGACTCCATGCGTTTTAACTTTTTCAGAAACAGTTACTCTATGTTCTGCGCCGAGCTGATGTCGAACATGAAGGACGTGCCGAGTACAGAGCGTATGGTGATGTGCAGCCAGCGGTGGAAGCTAATGAAGCAGAATGAAAAGGATGCCTACCAGAAACGCTGCGAGCAGGCAAGACTGAGTACATTGAGACATCGAGCAAAAAAAAAAAGTTTCCCTTGTGATCTATTTACATGGATTGTTCTTACTTTTCTGATCCAGAGGAAGAAGGAGTATGAAATAGAGATGAACAGATTTCTCAGTGTAAGTGTTCCTTTTGTGTTTTGACTGTGGTATTTTCATGTTGTAATCATGTCTCGCCTATTTGACTGAGAAATAATTATGATTTCCTCTTTGTGTTGTAGACTTTGTCGGAGAAGGAGCAGGAGCGAGTTTTGGGGGAAGATAAGATTGGTTTTAAAAAGAACAGTGCGGCCAGCAGCCCAGCCTCTAAAAAGAAAAATGATAAATCGAAGGTGAGGCCATATTTTAAACGTGCTTCTTATTCGTTGTTTTTTTTCTCTCCTGCTCTTAACTTTTGTTTCACATTTCTGCGTTGCTTTCCGTAGATGAGTACAGAAAAACCCAAGAGGCCAATCTCTGCCATGTTCATATTCGCTGAGGAGAAGCGCCCCAAGCTGCACCAAGAACGGCCGGACATTCCTGACAGCGAGCTCACCAGACTCCTGGCCCGGATGTGGAACGAGTTGCCCGATAAGAAGAAGGTAACCTGTCTTCTATTTGAAACCAAAAAAAGAAATATCCCTAACAGCTTGTTTTAATAGTATTTTATGCTGGTCCCTTTTTCTTTGTGATTCAGGAGAAATATAAACGTTTGGAGGCTCTTCTCAAAGCGGAGTCTGAGAAGAAGGAGAGGGAGGACAGAAGCCGGCTGCCAGATCCGCCCAAAACGGCTCAAGAAATCTGGCAGCAGAGTGTAATAGGCGACTACCTCGCCAGATTTAAGGTAGGTTTGATACGTTTGCTTCATGCATACAAAATTTCTGTTTCTCTTGTGTTTACCCATGAATATTCACACAAGGGATTTTCTTTTGTAGAACGATCGACCAAAGGCACATAAGGCAATGGAAACAGCGTGGAGCACCATGGAGAAAAAAGAGAAGATTATGTGGATCAAAAAGGCGGCAGAAGACCAGAAAAGATATGAGGTAAGATGCAGCTTAATTTCTAGCATAACATCGATGGGGAGCACTTTGCAAAAATATTCATGCACCTTGAGCTTTTCAACATTAAAGTCACAAACTTAAAGGTATTTTATCATGATTTTATTTAGTATAAAAAACTAACCTGACTCGAATACATTCCAGTACGACCGCTTGTCTTGAGACTTGTGTGAGAGTCGCTTAATTTAGGGTTAGGGTTAGCTGTGGAGGCTGCGAGGTTGTTGTGCCAAAAATAGTTTCATATGTCAATGTGTCTTCAACATCTAAGCACGAAAGGACTATGGCACAACTGACATGTGTCCGTAAACAATAAACCACATGCATGTCTCATAGTCGGGTTGGTGTAGTTAGGGCCAGGTAGGGGTTTCCAGTACACCAGAGATGGCCCTGAACACACCACCCCAAATATGGGAGATGATGGTGGCATCGCGAGGGCGGCAGTTTTCTTTTGCAGACCTATCAGAGATGATTTAAAAAAATTAGATGTATGTAAATACGGGGCAGGTATTAAAAAGAACATGTAAATTCTAGGTAGGTTTGTGTTGATGCTAAATACAAAAACGAATGTTACACCGACGTTTCATGTAAAATACGTTGTGTGTCGTTGTAAATGGCCAAACAGCATTAGTGTTCTCTAGGTTTGAACAGTTCTGTAAGCCGCCTACTGAGATCCAAATCACTCTTCTGTTTTAACAGAGAGATCTGTGTGAGATGCGATCTCCTGCCAACGCCGTTATTTCGGTGAAGAAGATGAAGTTTGAAGGAGAGCCCAAAAAGCCCCCCTCGTAAGTTTGTGACGTGATGCTTTGCTGTTTGAACCAACTATTAAGGATATAAAAAAAATAAAATACGAAAACTCACCCTGTGGTTTAACCCTTTAGAAACGGATACCAGAAGTTTTCCCAGGAGATGCTGTCTAACGGGGAGCTGAATCACCTCCCGATGAAAGAGCGAATGACAGAGATCGGCAGCCGGTGGCAGCGGCAGACACTGAAGGAGAAGGACCGCTACAAGAAGATCGCTGAGGAGAAGCAGAGGCAATACAAAGTCCTTCTTGAACAGTGGCTTGCTGTAAGGAATGTTCCAGCTTTTACATGAAAGGCCTTTTTAAATTAGTTTTGCTAATCTTAACATCCGTACATTTCGATCTGCCTACAGAGCTTGTCTTCACAAGAGCGAAATACTTACAAGGAGTACAACTCCCAAGTAAGTCTTTTATTCTCTTTTATCAGCCTTTTACTTTCAAAGTTCATGTTCTTTGTGCCGTTTCTAGCCATGTTTGAAAAAGCTGAGCTCTTGAATTTGTTTTTTGGTTTACAGAAAAGAAGAAATCCAGCAAAACCTGCAGGAGTGAAGGCAAAGTTTAAGAAATCCGTGAGTCCTGGAGCTCTTATGTTTGTTTTAAAGTCATATAGCCCGTTTTTGTGCTTACATGTTCCCTGTCGTGCTTTCTGATAGGACACAGAGGAAGACGAGGACGACGATGATGAGCAGGAAAAGGCTTCCTCTGAAGCGGACTCATCTAGTGAGGATGACGACGAAGATGAAGACGAGGATGATGTAAGGGAAATGTTCTGTTGCTTACAGTATAAAGCAAAACGCAAGAATAATGGCATCTCTTTATGTACTTTGTTTTAAGAACGACGAAGATGACGACGAAGAAGAAGAAGACGACGAGGTGGATGACAAGGAAAACAAGTCGGACGACGATAGCAGCAGCGAATCTAACTCGGGTGAATCATCGGACTCGGATTCAGACTAAAAACGCTGACGTCGTCCAGAGATTAACTAAAGCAGCGCTGAGCCAAGAGTCCAGGGAGCTCTGCCACTGTGCCAACCCTGCTCTCCTCCCACTGGAGGGCGCTCTCCCACCCCGCATCTCTCCATCCATCCCACACCCACTTTCTGAAATCCTAGCCCTGAAATCAGTCCGATTCCCTCACATGTGTGAATGTGAACCCCCCACCCACACACACACACACACACACACACACACACACACACCCGACGTTATACCAAAAACAACATCCCACTGGTTTGGTGATGTCATGAACCTTCTCTGAGTTTGATTATTTTACTTACAGGCTCTAGTAAAAGTTGGAGTTAAATGTATCGTGTAATCAGTTTCCCTCCAGTTTTTTTTTCCTTTTTTAGTAGGCGGTTGGGAACAGGCTTCAGAGACAAAGAACACATTACAGTGGATCATTTCAGAACGAGGGGGGCAGGGAGCATGTGTAGGGCACTGAATAATTGCACTCTTTACAGTGTTTTCTTTGATTTTGATTGTTTTATTTCTATGTTGCTTAGTCCTACATTTTCAATTGATGTAGATTTTATTATTTTGGTTCTCTCAAAGGTGGTATTTTTTGTTTTTTTTGCAGGAGTGAAAAGCAAAGTCATGCCGATGTGTTTCTGTCACTGTTGTTTTATCAGGTCGTCGTTTACTCCTGGTGTCAGTGAACGTTCTGTTCCAGTAAACATATTTTTTTTGTAATTTACCTGTGAATCTGAGCGGAAAGGCTCCAAATGTTTAACAGAGATGTTTGGTTTTAGTTAGAACTGATGCAGGCTCTCTAATTGGGACAACGTACAAAAAATAGATTGAATTTAGGTGGAAAAAATAAACGATAATGTCTAAATCTAAATTAGTGATGCAAATAATTTGTTTGGCTTAACCTTTACTCCACTTTAGTGAAAATATAATAATTGCTGATATTTTGAGTAAACCCATTAAAAAATATAAGAATTTTTACTGATGTTAAAATCTTTTTTATTTTATTTACAAAACTATCTTAACCACATAAAACACAAAAATGGATTGTAAAACATCTGAGAATCTGTATTCAGTAACTAAAAGGGTAAAAAATGTCCATTTCCAAGTTCTCATTTTAATCTGCAACCTTTCTTAAACAGTTCCTACAAATTTCTGTCTTGAAATCTATCTGTAGGTTTACGAACGTTTTTTCTTTTACCAAAACAACGGGTCTCCGAGAATTCATTTACCAGTCTTAATACAGTTCTGGTTGATGACGTTATGCAGCCGTTCTTCTGAACCTGAAAGGGATAAATGTCTGCCGTTTTTGCAGTTCTCTCCATTTTTACCTTTTTTTGTTTGTTTTAAATGCTTACCGGTTTTTGAGCATTAGTGTTCAACAGAGGACCAGAAGGGTTTCAACGGTTTTCTTTCTGTTATTTCAGTAGCTGTAATGAGTTTGAGTTTTGTCTAATGCCTCCCTCTCAAAGAAAAAAAGGGTGCACTTAATGTACATCTGCCCTTCTGACTTCTAGTGCCCGCTTTCACATTTCTGTGTTTATATGATGTGGGTGTGCGTGTTTCTCTTTGCTTTAGTGTTTGATGTTCTTGCTGTTTTCTCACAAACCACGATGTTGCGACAGCGTGCATATTCGTTCCTGTGTGGGGGCCTCATACAAACACCATGAATGTACATATTGTTCAAATTTTGGATCGCGACCTTCCCTCATTGTGTCATTATTTCCATAATTATGGACAAAATGAACTCCATTTTTATTCTGATTGATTACTCTGCTATTCATCTGTATGTAATGGAATATTTTGACCGTCTCAGACTGAAACAAAAACCAGCGTGGGCTATTTTAAAAAGCGGGGGATGGACAGAGTCACTGACACAAAGGAAGTTGTTGGGTGGAGCTGAGTTACCTAATGATTTGAGGTAAAAATAGGAAAAAAAATGTAATTTTTCTGTAAATACTGTTTTTTGTATCGAGTGGATTTTGTTTTGTTAGTACGTTCATTTCGCAAAAACCCTCTTCTGTGACTTTCAGGGCCGGCAAGACTTCCACTCATGGGAGAAGAGTTTTTAGTTTAAAGGTTACCCGTTCAACTTGTTTCTTCTCTTCCCCTACATTGGTTTCTAGAGATCTGTACGACAGCAAAGCTTTACAAGTTTGTACTGCTGATTATTTGACAGGATTTGATGTTTTATATAGGGAAGGATGCTCCTATGTCCTTGTAGTTTAAGTATTTGGGCAAATAAAGATTATCCTTTAAAGACAGTCATCACGAATGAGTAAATGGGCAGACATTATTCTTATTCTCTTTCATTACAGGCTATATATAGATGCACTACTCACAAAGTTAGGAATATTTGGCATCGGGGGAAATTTGTGGAAAATGTAAAAATTTCCCGCTACAGTAACATATCACGAAAGTAGGACATTTAAGTAGAAGGATGCACTGGTGATTTCCTCATCTCAAACTATTTGTTGAAACAATAGTTAACAACAATGGTGTTTATACCACAACAAAAAATTTCACCGTCTCAATAACTGGTCATGTGCCCTTGGACATCAATTACAGCTTGACAACGACGTCTCATGCTGTTCCAAGTCGACTTAATGTCTGCTGAGGCAGGGCATCCCACTGTTCTTGAAGGGCAGCCCTCAGGTCATTGAGGTTTTAGGGTACAGAGTTTCGAGCCTCTACACGGCCACTCAGTTGATTCCACAAGTTTTCAATGGGAATCAGGTCTGGAGAAAGTGCAGGCCGCTCCATTTGAGGTACACCAGTCTCCACCAGCCATTCCCTGATGATGTGACCCCGATGAGCTGGAGCATTGTCATCCATGATGATGAAATTAGGCCTGTGTTGTTCATGTAGGGGCACAATCACTGGATTAATGATGTTATTCAGGTAGTATGGGCTTGTCACTTTACCATTCACAAATTGTAGGGCAGTTCTATACACAGTGACACCGCCACCACCAAAAGCTCGTCTGGTGACAACAGTGGCTGATGCATAACGCTCTCCTTGACGTCTCCAACAACTTTGGCGGCCATCATTTCTGCTCAACGTGAACCTACTTTCATCAGAGAGCAGCACTGAGGCCCACTGGTCCCTCGTCCAGCGTAAATGTTCCCTGGCCCATGCAAGACGATGTTTCCCGTGCCTGCTGGTGTGGTCAGGTACCCATGCAGGTCGTCTAGCACGCAGACCACGCTGATGTAAACGGATTCTAATTGGTCTGACGTGACACTTGTGTGCCTCTCACCTCCCTTAAACGTGCCTGGAGTTGAGTGCCATTCATCATCCGGTTTCTCAGGGCGTTGTTCACAATGTAGCGGTCATCAGCATGGGATGTGGCCAAAGGACGTCCACTTCCAAGCCTTTCTGTAACTCTTCCAGTCTCTCGGTATCTCTGTTGCAACCTGCTGATGACACTCTGAGCTCAGTGGCCACGTCGGTCTGAGAACGTCCTGTTTGAAGCATTGCAATGGCCAGGTACTGTTGATCCATTGTTAGGTGTCGTCTTGGTCTCATGATGTCAGAATGTGAACAGCCTGAGGAGGACGACTGTTTAAACACCAGCTGTAATTAAACCAGGACATTTATTGGTCGAGTCGAGGATCAAACATCTGTTGTGACTTTTGCCGTTAAGCTCCTCGTTAGAGAACAGCAACATGTGCAAAAAGTACTGAAACATTTAACAGTAGGACAGGTCCATTCAAAAGCATAGAGAAGGTCATATTAAGTTCACCTGTTAAGGTTTGAATGCATTTTGGGCTCATCCTGAAAATCATGTTATGCGTGTGGAGTTGCCAGTTTAAAGATTATGAGGATGAACTGAATTTTGAAAAAAAAGTAACATTCTGAATGAAACCTGACTAAAACTGTTTAATTTCAATCCCGGGTTACCTAAATGTGAAACTTAAAAGTTCTTTCCACTTAAAGTACAATAGACTAAGATAGTTCTGAAAGCATCCAACATTTTTTAATTATGTTTTACATTGCAGTTAATTTCGGTCTTTAAACCTTATTTATTTTTAAATATCTACTTGTATAAGAATATAGTCTGCTTTATATTTGGAAATTAATTTCCTGGCAGCTTAATGGCAGTTCATAAAGACCAATAGTTGTTTGCAATTATTTTTTGAATGTTTTTTATTTAGTATAAATCTTAATTACTTCTTCAGGGGACCAATCCTTCGCCATGTTTATTTTTGGTTTCCCACAGTACATTTTTAGAGACGAAAATCTTGCATTAGCGTGGTCAAAGTCAGCTTTATTTCTTTAAGGAATCCAAATGATGTTCCTCTCCATCTCATGGTGACACAGACAAGACATTACGGACAATAAATAACAATGAGTAACTATCAAACCAGGCCTATCTTAAGTAACTGTAATACTGTAGATACATTATAATTATAATGTGCTGGTGGAGAAACTTGACTTGTAACATAAAATATGAACACAACGAAACATATAGACTAAAAGTACACGTGTTTCCAGTTGCGCTAATTGAAGGAGTATTTTCTAAATCAGTCACTAAGTGTAAAGTTATTTCCTTCACATATGTGACACTTAGACGTTTGTGCTTCTGGGCTAAACTAAATATAACTAGAAAGAGCTGTTCCTGCGAAACAGCAGTTGAGAATGCCAAAAGCTTAAAGGAATTGGCAGAAGATGCCCAAGAAAGTGAAAAAACATGAAAACGTAGTATCAATCAGCTGAAGAAAGCGCTGAAGAAAACTGAAATGTGAAAATTATGTTGAAGTTAAATTATGCTGAAGTGGTAAAAGCTGAAAAAAGTTGACGGTTTTAAAGGATTTTAAGAACCTGCCATTCATTTTCAAAGAGAAAAAAAGTCAAAAAAGTTGAATAACTTAAAAAGTTGAAAAGATAACACCAAAATTCATAGCTGGAATGTCCAAAAGAAGCTGAAAGATTTGATAACTTAATTGGAAGAGCTGAAAGAAGTCATAGCAAAATTATCCTTTAGTCATAGCAAAATTATCCATAACAGGAAGAGCTGAAAGAAGTAATAGCCAAATGATCCTTTAAAGATAAGCAGGAGAAGAAGAATAGCAAAAGGAAAAGAAGCAGAATAATTATTATAAAAGGCCTTGAAATTTTCATGAGGTACTAACTGATTTCAGTCAATTGGATAAGGAGAAAAATAAGCTGCAAAACAGATATAACGTGAACTAATTTTGAATCCATTCTAAAAGTCCGAAATTAGCTAAATTCTTAACAATGTTTAAGCTGGCATAGCTTAAAAACAGAAAAATATTTTCAAAAGCCCAGACATTTGAATATAGCTTGATGTCTTGAGACCATTTGAAAAGTTGAATGGTTTCTCTAGCTGAAAGTATGCTGAACTAGTAAGATATCATATGCACAGGGTAGTATATAATGAAATATTAGCTAAAACTAAAGAGTTAGCTTAAATGCTAAAATTGCTATGTGCGGTCTTAATTACATGTTGACTGAAACCTAATGTCTGCAGTCAATATGTAAACTTTAGGTTATACATCAAAAATAGCTTCAATCCTAATTTTGTAAACATTGCTTCGAAACATTGCTCAAAATTAGCTTCAATGCTAATGTTAGCTATAATGCTAACGTTAGCATCTAGGTTGTCATTAGCATGACCAAATACACTAACGTGCTTCATGTATTACACACATGGTAGTGTATATTCAAATTTTAGCGAAAATGCTAACATTAGCTTAAATGCTAATGTTAGCATTTTAGGTAACATGCTAAATTAGCTTAAATGCTAATGTTAGCTATGAAACATGTAGGTTGTCATCAGATTGTTCACATACGGTAATATACTTCATCTAGTATGCACATGTTAGTGTATAAGGTAGCAGAAGCTAAAATGCTAATATTAGCTTAAATGCTATCATTACTACATTGACTCATACTAGTATGATGACTGATAATACAATGGTAGTATCATATTGTATGAGCATATAACAAAGTCCCCCTAATAATGCCTCAAAAAGAATTTTCTGAAAAGAGTCCCCACAAAGCTGCATAAACCAGGTTACGAGGGTTCAAACACACTGCAGGGCCTTATAAGATTAACAAATGAAGTTCTCCAACTGGGCCTCCGTATGAGTTGAAAGCGTCTCTGAAAAGCCCAGTAGTATAATCTATACATACTTACATACACACAAAGGAACACACACACACGCAGGAACACGCAATATAGCTTATATATAGTATAAACACTTCTCTTCTGACTGGTACTACATGCCTATATCAAAACAGCAGCATTCTGCAGCAGACTGATTGAGGTAACTTGAGGTTATTGACACAGCTGTGTTCTGTTACTATGGTAATTAATGACTGGAGGTGTTGCATCTCTAACTGTCACACACATGTCACAATCTAAGCAGCTTTCTATGAGATTTCCCTTCCGAACAAACCCTTCCCATTTGGTAACCGTGATAGGTATTGATAAAATTCCAAAAGCGGGAGCGTTTGTGGTCTCTCGTGTACAGTTGTGCCACAGCTCAGATCTCTACCTACTTCAGAGCCTGAGCTGTGACGAGCTAAGATTGGAGTGTGTCAAAAAAAATCCAACATCGAAATCAATGCAACTCTATAGGAAATCTGGCCATTTTTGCTTCGCCTTTTTTTGGGGGGAGGGGTTGCTTTTCTAAAGAACAGTCTGCTCTAAAAAAAATCTGAAGACATTCTACCGTAGTCAACCCCCGGTTTTATAAAATACCTGGAAATCAGGCTAGTACTACTAAAAATGTAGTCATGAGGGCGAGTTAAACACAAAGCAAGTATCTTTAAAAAAAGGATCTTCCACACTCTAGCTGATGATGTCATCACTCTAGATTTAGTGAAATTTTGTGATATTTGCGAAACTTTGTGTCGCTTAGAGGCAGGTTGCGAGAAAACCGTGATAGATATCGACATACCGTCTTCACTTCTTATTAGAACATGGATATAACTACAAACTGAGAGTCAAACTGTGTTTCTAGCTGAAATTATGCTGAAGTGGAAAGAGCTGAAAAAAGTTGAATTTTTTAAAGGAGTTTAAAAATCCGCCATGCATTTTCAATGTCACAAAAAGTTGAATAAGTTAAAAGGTTGAAAAGATATTAACAGCAAAAGTCGTAGCTGGAATGTCCAAAACAAGCTGAACGATTTGATATCTTAATCGTTTAAATCGGTTGAAGACTGTTGAACGAGTTAAGTGCCGAAAAGAGAAAAATGCTACAATGCATTCTCAACTATAATGTCTACTGTCTACAAATGGAACGCAGCAAACCCAATGCAAAATCCAATATGGCCGCTGGAACTGTAAAATGTAATAAAGCGTGTAGTAAATAGATTCTTTAAATGTTAACCGTTAAAAATATAATAAATACATAATGTTGTAAAAAAGTGACTATAAATTTCCCATAATTCGTTTTTAAAAAGCATGTCATGACCACAAAGACTCTTATTTTGTTTAATCAAAACAGGATTGTGAGTGTGTCGCTTCCGCTTTCCGGTGTGTCGGCGTTTCCTGTTGTGTCGGCCTCCTCTGTGGAACTGGTTCTGTCGCGGCTCAGTTTAGCTAGCTGACACCTGCGACGCTCTTACCCGAAGCAGCAAACATGGCGGCCGCTTAGTAGCGGGGAGTTTTTTTCTAACCTGGACGGAACCGGTTACGTTACCTGCCTCAGGAAAGATGCCAGATTCGGGCTGAGTTTCTGGTATGACGAGGTAACAGGAAGCAACGTCTCTTTTGAAGCAGTTCTTTAATAATTCCTGTTATTTACTTCCCATAAACCCTCTCAAAATTGATGTAAGTAAACTAATAGAAGATAGAAACGCTCATTTTACGGTTTGTATTCCGGAAACGACAGGCACGCGTTTTTAAAACTGTAAAAATGCATCTCACACACATGTTTCAACGCGCTTAAATGAGTCAATTATTACAGTTTCATGAAATCCTGCTGTAATGAATATATTATGGTTTGGATTGGAGGGTTTTGTTTTATGTCATTCAAATGAATGGCAGTCTTTCTCTGAAATTATGGACATATTTGTTTTAAACAAACTCGTCTGTTTTGATGAAAATGAAGCAGGACATATAGTTTTAGTTGAAAACTAGACATCTTAAAGCCAATCTGACATTACTGTTGAAAAATAGTAGATTTGGATGCTTAAAGCTACATACCAGACATATCTGTAAATTAAATCCAACTCACTTTAGATATAGTTTACATGGGAAGGATTTTTTGACAATGTATTTAAATAATAAAAATGGCATCCTAAAAAAACTGAAAACTCATGAAGCAGCTGGGGATACTGATTTTAATAATACTGACTATACATGGAAATTTATCTGAACGAGAGAAATTAAGATTGTTAAATAGTTTGTACCTACTTACAATTTCAGTTTGAACATTTTCTAGCTTGAAAACCCCACAATCTTTTAACATCAGCTCAGTTCAGCCTCTGGTGATCTCGTTGAAACATTTAAGAAAAAAGGAAAAACATGATTTTTTTTAATCAAGCTGTATGGATGGTCATGCTTTCGAAGTGTTTATTGGCTCAATGTGGATTTAATGGTGATACAGATGCAACTACATTGTACCCTTTGAATGTGTCCTTATGTTTGTGTTCAGGTCGACATCTTAACAGCTTGCTATCAAGAGCTCCATCACAGACTTTCAAATGAAAATGGAGGAAAAGCCCCTCTCAGGCCCAGACAACACCAGGCTGGAGGTGATGTATTATTCTAACGGCTTCTCTTGAGTTTCTTTTTGATTGTTCAACGGCCATTTTGAGTTCGTGTTTGCTTGCGCAGGCTCTGATACAAGACATCTACTCTGAGCTGGTGGAGGACGCCTGTTTGGGCCTGTGTTTCGAGGTGCATCGTGCCGTTAAGCAGGGCTACTTCTTCTTGGACGAGACAGACCAGGACAGCATAAAGGAGTTTGGTTGGTCCTTGCAGTGTTTTCGGATCCATTTTGCTTTCTTTCTTTTTTTTTCACCAGGTTCATGTACTCTTTATGCATCTGTTTCTTAATCCAGAAATAGTGGATCAGCCAGGTGTCGACATATTCGGTCAGGTGTTTAATCAGTGGAAGAACAAAGAGTGTGAGTGTCCCAACTGCAAAAGGTTAATAGCGGCTTCTCGCTTTGCTCCACACCTGGAAAAATGTCTGGGCATGGGACGCAACAGCAGTCGCATCGCCAACCGCAGGTCATTCAGTAATACTTTTCAGAACTGATTTATGTCTAATTTGAATTTCTGTCTAATTTCGACTCATGGATTGTGTGGGTTTTAAAAGGCTAGCAACCAACAACAACGTAAGCAAATCTGAGAGTGATCAGGAAGACAACGATGACCTCAATGACAATGACTGGTCGTATGGAGCAGAGAAGAAAGGTGAGAACCTAAAAATGATTGTTGAGAACTCTGTTAAATCCTAATCTGACATTTAATTAAATTTCTTTCAATGCATCTTTGCAGCCAAAAAGAGAAAGTCAGACAAGGTACGTCAGTTTGATCATTCACACAGAGTTATCATGTTGTTGCTGCATGCAGGAGTTTTAATCCAAACATTTTCCTCGTGCAGAATCAGAACTCCCCACGAAGATCCAAATCTCTGAAACATAAAAATGGTGAGCGGCATCTAGAAATTTCGTTTCTGGGTCAGTGAAAAAGACGGGATGGTACCGTAATCTTCAAACCCCATCCTGTTTTCAGGATGAATCAAAGGAAGCTGAATCTGACTGATGCTTGTTTTCAATGCCAACCACTGAAAGCTGAGCATTCACATTTGCAGGACTGCTTAGTTAATTCTCGGGAATTTTGAAATGTTTTTTCTGAATTAATATAAGGGGAGCTGCGGTCAAAATGTGTTTTTGTTCAATTTGAATTGTTACTCTGCCTTATAAATGTCAAAACGTTCTGAAAAGCTGTTGCACAAATTTGTTAAGAGTTACAGTTTACTATCATCTGTATTTCCAAAACAGTGCGTCATGAGAAGGCAAGATTTTGTTTAATAAACACCTAAAACTAACAACTCCTTTAAAATAAAAAAAATAAAAATGAAGACCTCTTACTTTTCTCTTTTAGGTGAAATGGGGACCGGTGTCGGCTCAGATCCCTTCAAGGTAACGACTCTCCAAATGTTTGTGACTTTTATCATACATTTTACAGAACATTTCACTGATTATATATATATATATTTTTTTGTACTTTTACAGATGTACAACTACAATGCTGGCATCAGTTTTGAAAGCTTGGGCCCAAATGAAGTCAGATCCTTACTAACAACAGTGAGCATCTTTCATGGCGTTTTTTTATTTTCACCGTTTCTAGGTTTGATGAACTGTCATCGGTAAACAAAGTTTTTTGTTTCTGCAGCAATGTGGGGTGATCTCTGAGCATACCAAGAAGATGTGCACAAGGTAACCACTGTGACATTTTCTGGACTGATTATATCCTTAATATTTTTTTTCACAGTATTAAATATATTTTTTTACTGTTATGGTTTAAATATTTAAAAAAACCTTGTGAAGACTATTTATTTATGCTCTGATATACAATAGTAGACATTTTAAAGAAATACAGAAGTAGTTTGTGACCTACACGCTATAATTCAACTACACATCTACTCAGTCTAAAACTATGGATCGCTGATCACATAGACAGAGAAGCCTTTTCGTGTCTTAAAAAGCAGGATTAGTGACTTATAAAGGTGATGTTGGGTTTTTTCCACCATCAAAAAGCTGATTTTTCCTCCAATGTATAGCCAACCTAATTAGTGCACAGCTGGGGACAAAAGAAAACATTATTAATCATGAATTTTTCAAATTTTTTATTTATTTAGAAAATATTTTTTAGTGTGGCCTGATGAGTAATTTTTGTTCTGATATAAAAAAATGAAAACATTTTTAATAAGTTCTGTTAACTTTTATTTGAACAATATAGTTTGGTAAAATCACTCCACTGTTATGCGTTGGTCAGTAGTTGCCCCACCTCATTCCGCCAGACGTTTATTGTTCCCGAAGCCAAAAGCATCCTTTCTTGCATCTGTATTATCACTGGACACGAGGTTGAAGGAAGAAACGAACACGAGGAATCATAGGAGGCAATTCGCCGTACCGAAAAGCACCAAGCCGTGGTGAGTCTTGCAGGCCGTCGTTTAGGGATTTATGATACCGCCTTGTGTCCTTCCAGGTCTCATCGATGTCCACAGCACACCGATGATCAGAGGAGGGCCATCAGGTTGTTCCTCCTGGGGGCGTCTGCGTGAGTGTGCCCCGCCCCCTTCCTCATTGTAGTCATCAGTATAAAGTTTGCAAAAAAAGGAATTATGTTCCGATTACTTTTGTGGCAAGTCAGGGAGGTTACAGATAGAAGTTCAGTGTTTCCCCATTAAAGGTATAGGAGAGGATCTTCAGCTCATTCTCATTTTCGCAACACTGCGCATGCGCCACCTCATCTCTAGTAACGACCCCTGATATCGGGAGCACGCACTCCCTCAGCACATGCAGTCTGTTTACATCTGCGGGACCACAGCCTCTGGCGCCGCATCGGACTTATTACAGAATTGATCGCTTTTACAGCAATGAATTTACTACCAAAAGGTTTTTTGTTTAGAAAAATGCTTGTACAAGAACATTTGACAGTAATAAATAATGAGTGATAAATAATCCCGCCTTTGGGTAGTAATTCCACATAAAGGCTGCACAGCTAGCGTTTTCTGACGGACCCTGCGTAGCGATTACAACACTTGTGTCAAATCAAACAAATCCTTCTAAATAAGCAGGTATAAGCACATTACCTGTCTAGCAGAAACTCTGCGACGAGTTGATCGGTTTTGAATCCCTTTTAAGCTTTCAATGCCCGCCACCACACAAGGCAGTTATCTCCGAGACAAACTCGTGTTTTGTTCATCACTGCTGCAGTACAGGGAGAACCCTCTTCAATGGTGAATGATGTGTCTTGTCCCTTTTTACTTCCTGAACAACAATCTGCGCGTGCGCGAATTCAAAGATGAGCGCGCATTGTACGGGTCGGGTTTTTCACCACCGGTCGTTTTTGATTGGCTGTCATTTTCAATGGGATTTTCCATTGACATTTTTCTAGTAAAAAGATCCTCTCCTATACCTTTTAAGTAATTTTTCCGCTTTAAGGAAACTTTTCTTTTTTCTTCAAAATAAGGAGTCCTGAACAGAAGTGCCTCAGACATATCACATCTGTTGAGCCGTTTTGCTTTTTCGCAGTTAAACGGATGATTAAAATCAATGGAGTTCAAAAATCCATTGTTAGACTAAATATTTAAACTTTAAATATTATTTTATGCAATCATGAGCTTTAGTCTTTATTACAATAAAAGGTAAAACCTACAGTTGCGTTAAACATTATGTTCAACAGTTGACTAACAAAAATTTGTCTTTAAACTATGATTTCAAATACAAAAGAAAAAGCAATTTAACAACATGATACTAAAAAACAAAGCGAACAAAAAGATAACTCCCCACTATACATGATGACTGGCAATACCGCAATTATAATCAAGACATTAATACCTGAAGGTGTGTTACATGGCTTTGTGGCGATTTAGGGCCGGTCTTTTTTGGTAAAACTGTTTTAATTTAGCCACATTAGATTGTTTGTAAAGTGAAGGACTGGTTAAGTCATTCTACAGAATCTTAACAGGATTAAAGTCCCGGCTTTGAAAGGCTTCTCCTTTGTTCCAGTGTAGAAATGTGTACGTTTTACAATTATACCGAAGCTGATGAAGGGAAATATTTAAAATGCATCTCCCTTTTAGCCAAAGCAGTCAGAATTCCTCTTGCTTGAAAAATAACATCCACAGATTTTTTTATTTAGTTCACCAGCTACAGTATGTTGAGGAAATATATTGTTAGAGTAATAATTTCAATTACTGGAGTCTGGGAGCAAAGTTTTGTTTAAAGCTTCCTTTTTCTTTTATTATAAAGACCTTTTAACCGGTGCTTTAATTAAATGGCATTCCACCATGTGCGATTTAAAACTATATATAAAATATCCGAGTTAAATAAATAAGTTTTCAATACAAAACAGTTACAAGTAAAGTAGCTTGTGCAGTTTAATGATTAAACAGCTTTCAAAAGCTTGCTTCGATATATCCAGGATTCATCTTGTTGAAACATTTGGTTTCTAAAATAAGGATAATTGAATCAGTTGCATTTGAAATAATTTGACAAAGGTTTTATCTATAAATGTCTATAATGATTTGTGTGTGTGTGTGTGTGTGTGTGTGTGTGTGTGTGTGTGTGTGTGTGTGTGTGT
>JAVLVB010000145.1:721844-759975 GCA_032876305.1 Orestias chungarensis | reverse complement strand
CAGGCCGACGCTTCCCGATGCTGACGTTGAAGGTGACGGCTTTGACATTCCTAACGGACAGGCCTTACTGAGTCGCCTGCAGTGGGATGACTTCCCCGACATCTCTCCCACTGACTCTGCCTCGTCAAAAGCCAGTAAGGACGTCAACTTTTGTCAGTCAGTCTGGAATAAAACCGCAGATGTCTCCTAAATATATACGTTTCTCTCACAGGCACCAATCATTCAGAATCCAGTCGACCCAAGAAGAAGAAGAGGCCGTCTCTGAGCGTGAACAGTGGAGGTGTAGGCTTGAATATGACCGGAGTCAGCAGTGGCAGCAGCTCTCAGAGTAATATCAGCTTATTGGCCAAAAAAAAGAAGCCCAAAACGGGAGAGCCTCCTGTTTCGAGCATCTATGATGAATTAAACTAGCATTAACCTGGTGATCATTCAAACGTTTTTGGATATGACTTACTTTGAACCTAGGACTCCTCCTTCTTCATCATAAACTCTTGCACATCAATTTCTACTGGCCAGTTACATTTAATTGAGGTATTTATTAAGACAATTTCAGGTAAATGTAAGAAACGTTTGTTTAATTTAGGTGAAAATTCCTCTTTACTTTACCTGATTCCTAAAGAGGGAATAAAATTCCCCTAGAACAAGTTTAGGTCCTAGGTTTATCCTCAAGGAAGATGACATTGGACATATGACAGAAAATTATTTACTACACAGAAATAAATGTGGATGGTCTTAATAGGAGACGTCAAATGCATTTTGACATGTTTAGAGGGGATCTGGATTTTAAAACTTTCTTTAACTTTATTCTGATTCATATCTTGTATAATTCAATAGGAAAATTATTTATTTATTTATTTTAATTTTTTTACAAAGGTTCTTCTCAATTCTGGTTGTCTGGGCCAGCTTTACATGTGGTACAGTAGACCTTGACAACCAGGCTGAAGAACCACAGTTTTAGGGGGGAATCAATACTTTTAAAAAGCTGCAATATATTTGCTGCGCGTCAAACTCAAACTTTTACTTTATTTTTTATTTATTTTTAGAAAACCTTTTAGTTCATTTTCTATCTCGACGTTGGAAAGGTTCTGTAAACCGATTAGATTATTGCAACATCTTTAGACAAAAACTCAATTATGATGCTGCCATCGCCATATTCTGTTGGTGGTACTCATGTTTGATATCATTTTTGTTGAATGCATGATAATCATCACGATTTCCTAAATGTACTTTATGGAATATTCCATTTCTAATCGATGCAAGGAGACAAAGCTAGAAAAAAAAAGACTGAAGTTTTTAGTTTATCCAGGTGTGACGGCATGAAAAATGAATCTCTATCTTATTTTGCTTCCTGACGTCTTTAGTTCTCCGTCATCTGTCGCCCTGCTTTTGCTCTCTGCTTGCTCCAACCAGGCTTAGGTTTAATGCTCGATGGTTTAATGCTGGCGTTGTATTGCACAATTGTGTGCGTGCGTGCACTGGTTTGGTTTCAGTGTGTGTTACGTGCGTGTCGTCACAAAACCTTACAATGTGAGATTCATGAAAGGACTTGGCCATTTTAGATATTTACCCGCGTGTGCATTAATGTGAGTCGGGTTTTGTGAACACCTTTTGTAGTGACGATTATATGCTTGTGTGAATGTTGAAATATTATTATTATTATTTTTTTTTTTGGGGGGCACATATAAAGAACATTCAGTAGCGTAACTAAGCCAGTAACACAGTATAATTATTTTTTTTATGCTTACATTTTTTCTGGCACTTTCTGTTTATAAATAATGCAAAAATATAACTGTGTTGTAGTAGGAGTGGTAGGTTAGCCGTGTTCTGTGATCATACATCCTGTTCTTTAGAGTAATCATGCAATAGTTCCTAATCAACAATTGATATCCTGATACAGTTGGACCAAAAAAAAAAAAATTTATTGTTGTGGACCTGGTTTGCTAGCAGTTTTCAAAATGACAAATGATCCTTCGTATTGTTTCTAGAGAGAGTTGTTATTCACCCGCTTACATCTCATTACTGCCTCTTAATTGGGGTATAAGTTCTGGATTTTTAATGTTTTATTTAAAACCTGTCTTTGCAGAGAAACTATATGATTTTTATTGCCATCAACAAGGTCCTGGGATCATTTTGGCTAGATATTTACCCATTCTTCATATCTTAATGGCTATAGTTGGTTTCTAAGGTGCAGAATTAGCATATATATATATATGAATTTTTTATTTTTTTCTACAGTATTAAAGTTGCAATGGTAACTTATTTAACTGGAAATCGCACTTCTTACATCTGGGAATTTATAATTTAAAAAAATCTAAAAACTTAATGGCGACAGATTTGTGCACCACTGCGTGACTTTGCTGCAATACTGCTGTTGGTTCTGTGCAGCAGGAGATGATGATCAGGGTGATCTGTATTTTTGCTTGTTACTCCTCAGTCACTTTTTAGTGGTAAGGGATCAGATAAATAGCCTTAGTGAAATTTAGATAAGTTTTTATGATTATTAATTGTCTTAATTCTTTTTTCCTGCCCAAAAGAAAACTTGTGCTTTTTTCCCTCTTCTACTTTTTACGTTTTGCTTTTTTAAATGTTATTTTTAAGTCACAAATAACATTAAAACGATATTAATGCACATAACAGTAGAAAAAAGGTCCCTGTATATTTAGCATTTTGATGTTCTATACTTAATTCTGCAAGAACATACTGGTTCTGTCTTGCACTATTTATTTTACACAGATGATACAACTTCTCTTGCAAATCTCCTATTCATACAGTCTTTAAATTAATTTAAAGCTACATTGTGGGAAAAAAATGATTATATTTTTAAAATGGATAATTTAATAGGCTCTTTAAAGTACACATCCTAAAGATTTGGTTGCGTTCAAAGATTATCATAACTGGTCACCCC
Organism: Orestias chungarensis; assembly: GCA_032876305.1. NCBI lineage: Eukaryota > Metazoa > Chordata > Actinopteri > Cyprinodontiformes > Cyprinodontidae > Orestias > Orestias chungarensis. The sequence goes on along the minus strand of JAVLVB010000145.1, from coordinate 757,070 downwards.
CCATCCCCCCCACCCCCTGTCCCTCCAAATTGATGTTAAACTCTTTGGTGTGTTCCAAGAGAGCAACGATCAAAGGCAAATTAGTCTTGCTTGTGTAAGGTATATTGCGTCATCAGAAGGAATCTGACATTACCCATGTACAATGTGTTAATTATGATTAAACGCAAGAGTCATGCCAGAAACCCAGTGATTCTAATGAATTGTATGCAGCTAGAATTATCCCAGAAGGTTGTTGATGACTGGGAAAAAAAACATGTAATCATGTAGCGTATTGCTAAGACATATAACAAATCGGTGGAGATGTATATACACTTTACCAGATCTTGGTAAAAAGAATAAAAAAATTTCAATTTGTGCCAGGTTCTTTTTTTTTTTTAAACGCTCAAATCTTATATTTGTGCAGATTATGGCTGCATGTGAACGTCTGACCTGATTTGAATATAGTTTAGATGCAAAGTGTGACAATTACCCGAGCCTCATAATGTGCACTTTTAATATTATAGTGTAACAGGAAATATTAAATTCCCAGCTTCATGCACTTTTGTGAATAAAACCAAATGGCTGATGTTTTGCATTAAAATGAAGCACAGATGAGTGAATATGGGTGTGTCATTTGTCTAAATGTAATGTTTTTTTTGTTTTTCTTTAATGTCACGTGTCTGTAAATAAACTTTTACTGCGTCAATAAACAAGGGAAATCGACTTGGCTGGAAATTCTTTAATTCTAGATGCAGCGGAAACGAGACAAGCCCAGTATTAGTCGGGAGGAACATCTGTAAGTGCTAGGTGTAGGTTCTGATCCATTCTATTTTTTATTTACACAAAATACAACCTATTTACAATCCCTCTCCAAAACATGTCATGTCCGGTGTCTTAAGGTACTGATGCCGAGCAATAAAAAGAGATGTCTTCGCCTCGAGCCGAGGCAGCTGGACAGTCCACAGGAAGCTGTATTCATTCTGATACAATAACATGAGTCAAACTAGTAAAGCGCAGCAGTTTTAAAATGTCAAATCTTTTCTTGGAAAATAGAAGTAAAACACAAGATCCATAAGTCTACCAACGAAAGACGAGAAGAGACGAAGCCAGTGTTGGAAGGTGGCTTGGACGGCTTAGTTGCTAAATAATGATTCTGTTGAATCTTCGTTCACTTCTTATAAACCATTCTCTTGGGTTTTTTTCTCAGTTTGTGTATAAACATCAAGCCACTTTGTTGTTTGTAATGTAGTCCATCTCTCCAGTCACCATCCCGCTGCCGTTAGTTATTTTTACTTCATAATGGGCTTCAAGTGCGAGCCGTGTCTTGTCTTTTTATCGGCTGTGCATTCCAAATATCAGAAAGCTAAAAAACACAGTGACTCCCACGAGGGAGATGGTCGCGGGCGCCGTGAAGAACTGTCGGTAGTTGATGCGGAAGTACCAGACCACGGCCAGGATCACCACGAACACGGGCACCACCAGGCTGCTGGTGCTGACTGTCACGCTGGCGGCCCGGAGTCCTCCGGAGCCGATTCCCGCTCCGGCCTGAGCTCCATCCTCCGGGTTTGGTCCTTGCACGGCCTGAGAGATGTGGCAGTGGATCACGCTGTTGTCTGTGATGTTCAAGGAAAACAGCGTCTTCTTAGGATCCTGCAGCAGCTGGCCTCGGTAGATTAGTTTAACCTGATGCTCGCGCCCTGAAAAACATTTGCTAGAAAAGGGAGACATTTTGGATTAAAAAGCCATTAACAACTACCAACAAGGACCTCGGTGTTGAGTAATCTAATAACGAAATCCTTAATTAGAAAAAAAAAAGATTTTTCTACTACGCCTCCTTGTCAATGTGATCTGAGAAAACTAGTTCAAACTTTTTGCTTTTCTGTTTAGAGTATTTGTAATGTATAAACCTTTTCAGTATTCCCACTGTATCTTCTGGCTCTAGAACAGCAACTTCCTCTGTGTCGTTTAGAAACTTCAGCCGGACGGAGATGGACGTTGTAGTGGAAGCGCAGGGGACGGTGGCTCTCGCACTCTGAGCCGCTTTTACAGGATGCTTTCCTGCCCCTTTTGACTCCTCTTCCTCGTCATCATTCTCGTCGGCTTCGTCCTCTTCTCCGTCGGAAGAGTCCAGCATTCCGGCCTGAGGTTGTTTGCTCTGTATGTCCAGCCGCGAGTCGGCCCAGATGTCCTCGGCTCCCTCCCCATCACCTTCCCCCCTCTCACTCGCAGGCTCCACATCATCGGGCTTGCTCTCCGGTGAGGGTTGAGCAGTTTGCTGCTCCGGGGCGTCCGCACCGCTGGGCCCTCCATTGTAGCTGTCGTGGGCTCCCAGTCCTATTAGGGAGGCGTGAGCGCCCACGGTGAGGATGGTGCCCAATATGTGGTCTCCTCGATCCGCCACGTGTGTCGAAAGCCAAGCCAAGACAAGGGCCAGGGCGAGGAGCAGCGCACCGCCTGCGGCCACCACATCCTCCTCCACCCCACCCAACATGGTCAGCACACACACCGCCATCTCTGTCTGTCGAACCTACAGGAGGACACATTGTTTGGAAAGCAGAAGAGGTAAACCTAAGGTTAAACTACATTAATTCTCAATCGTAGTTTTGGTAAAAGTTGTGAAAACAAAAATGATACACATCCGACATACTAATAAAAATCTTATTGTAAGTTTCAGTTATTAGAGCCTTTGTGTGTTTTTGTTTTTATAAATTAAATCAAGACTACTGATGATCATGAGTTTTAACTTAATAAAACAACAAAATATTAAAGTAAATAGACATTTTGAAAAGAGGTCATTTTCACTCCTCCATTTTAATGATGAAGAGCTTTTATTGAAGTGACAGGGAAGCTTTCTTAGTGATACAGAGAAATGTGGCACTCTTCCTGAAGGTTCTGGAAGGGCAGCCTTAAATAACGAGCTAATTAACATGAAACCTTGTCATTAATGTAGACAAAAAGCAAAATGTGTAATATTCTATCCAAAAATCACATGAAAAAAATACTACATTTAGCAAAAAATACTAGTTTTGTTCAGGCATACGACAAAAATTGCTCTTGATAGTAACGTATATATACTACTAACAAAACGTTAGGGATATTTGGCTATCGGGTTGAATTTCAGGATGAGCCCAAAATGCATTCAAACCTTAACAGGTGAACTTAATATGACCTTCTCTATGCTTTTGAATGGACCTGTCCTACTGTTAAATGTTTCAGTACTTTTTGCACATGTTGCTGTTCTCTAACGAGGAGCTTAACGGCAAAAGTCACAACAGATGTTTGATCCTCGAATCGACCAATAAATGTCCTGGTTCAATTACAGCTGGTGTTTAAACAGTCGTCCTCCTCAGGCTGTTCACATTCTGACATCATGAGACCAAGACGACACCTAACAATGGATCAACAGTACCTGGCCATTGCAATGCTTCAAACAGGATGTCTCAGACGGACATGGCCACTGAGCTCAGAGTGTCACCAGCAGGTTGCAACAGAGCTACCGAGAGACTGGAAGAGTTACAGAAAGGCGTGGAAGTGGACGTCCTTTGGCCACATCCCATGCTGATGACCGCTACATTGTGAACAACGCCCTAAGAAACCGGATGATGAATGGCACTCAACTCCAGGCACGTTTAAGGGAGGTGAGAGGCACACAAGTGTCACGTCAGACCACTCGAAACCGTTTACATCAGAGTGGTCTGCGTGCTAGACGACCTGCAAGGGTACCTGACCACACCAGCAGGCACAGGCGTCATCGTCTTGCATGGGCCAGGGAACATTTACGCTGGACGAGGGACCAGTGGGCCTCAGTGCTGCTCTCTGATGAAAGTTGGTTCATGTTGAGCAGAAATGATGGCCGCCAAAGATGTTGGACACGTCAAGGAGAGCGTTATGCAGCAGCCACTGTTGTCACCAGACGAGCTTTTGGTGGTGGCGGTGTCACAGTGTGTATAGAACTGCCCTACACTTTGTGAATGGTAAAGTGACAAGCCCATACTACCTGAATAACATCATTAATCCAGTGATTGTGCCCCTACATGAAAAACACAGACCTAATTTCATCTTCATGGACGACAATGCTCCAGCTCATCGGGGTCACATCATCAGGGAATGGCTGGTGGAGACTGGTGCACCTCAAATGGAGCGGCCTGCACTTTCTCCAGACCTGAATCCCATTGAAAACCTGTGGGATCAACTGAGTCGCAGTGTAGAGGCTCGAAACTCTGCACCCCAAAATCTCAATGACCTGAGTGGACCTTCAAGAACAGTGGGATGTCCTGCCTCAGCAGACAATAAGTCGCCTTGTGAACAGCATGAGACGTCGTGGTCAAGCTGTAATTGATGCTCAAGGACACATGACCAGTTATTGAGACGATTTGTTGTGGTGTACACACCATTGTTGTTAACTTTTGTTCCAACAAATTGTTTGAGATGAGGAAATCACCAGTGCCTCCTTCTACTTAAATGTCCTACTTTCCTGATATGATATCACTGTAGCGGGAACTTTTTACATTTTCCACAAATTTCACCCCAAAGCCAAACATCCCCAACTTTTCGTGAGTAATGTATGTATTCAACACATACATTTCCACATAAGCTTTACTGTAACCCGAAGAAGATGCTTTAAAGTGTTCCGCTTTTTGTTTTGTTGTTTTTTTTGTTTGGTTTTCTGCAAGGATATTTTATTTATTATTATTGGGGGGTTTTTCCCCAAAGGGCAAAATGTGGCCTAGTTTTATTCTAATTTTGAACGAATAATTGAAAGTTTAAGAGCATTTGCTGCATGAGTAGGATAGGCAAATCTTCCCTGGGTAGCGAGAGGCAAATCAACTGGAGCAACCAGTTATGCTGCTGACATTCTTCCAGGCTTAGTTACCCAACATTACCTCAAAGCACACACTCGACAAGCCTGGATAAAAACATATGAAAGCAGACGTAATTCAGCCTTAAGAACACTATACAGATTAGAGATAAACCCAGGGAAGGACATGTTTCATCCCTTTAAACGACCAGCAGCTGCTGAGGAGACAGCAGGGGGGGGGGGCGACCTTCCGCTGTTAGCGAGCCGCGCAGCTAGCTTCCTTCTGTCGCAACAGTGTTCGCGTTTTAATAAAACCGAGTTCGCGGGGGAGTCTTACCTGCCGGCTGGGAAATCAAAGCATGTTTTAAACAGCAGGCTCGGTTGTTGTTAGCAGCTACCGCTAGGAAAAAAAAAAAAAAAAAAAACACAACAAGAAGAAGAAATAAAAAACCCAACCGCAGAATAATGACGTACACACTCGGTGACGTCAGCAGCTGGAGGTGGGCACTGTTGTTAGGGAAACAAGACACGCCCACCGCTACTACAGTACACTACATTACAGGAACAGTTGTTTTTTTTAAACAAGTCAGCGTATCATAAACTGGCATTTTTAAATAGATTATTGGTAGTTTCAGCAGTGACGGGGCAAAATGGGGCCTAGTGAATTTTTTAGTCTGTAACAGACGTCGAGGTCATCCAAATGAAGCCGAATCTTGAGCTTCTGCTTAGTAGTTCAGATATCTTCCACCATCCCGGGCTTCCTATGAAGGTGTTGCAGACATCTTAACACTGGGACGAGACCTGCAGGTTGCTGAAGGGACCATTAAGCCTCCTTTAACCAGGGGAACCTGCATGGATAGCTGTAGAACCTTGCTAGGGATGAATACAAGTTCCATTTTTTATTTTTTGACTCAAAACAATTATTTATTTTCATTTGGATTAGATTAAAAACACAGGATTTATTTTCTTAGAAAGTATTAATAAAAAAAAAGGAATATTTTAAAGATGATTTTAAGACTTCATCAACGTATGTCCATTTCTACACTCTAATTACTTGTTTGGGTCTGCTTTTACATGAATTACTACATCAAAAATGGGCATGGAGACGTATTTATAGAAAGTTATTGACTCCCCCTACAAGGAGCACCAATGCTAAAGAAACTGATTGTTCATAGAGTGCAATATACAAGCATATTCATAGAAAGTTGGGTGGAAGGAAAAGGGGTAGACGGAAAATGTGCACCAGCAACACAAATAACAATTTTTTTATTTATTATTAACGTCTAGTATTAGACTGTGGGAATTTTATTATTATATAATATTTCACCATACACTCAAGTGTAAGAAGTAAAAAGGATCTATGACATAAACCGTTGGAAAAAAATAGTGTATTTCCTAAAACATAATGTTTACAAATAATTGCTTAAAAAAATCTATAAGCACCCTTTAAAAACTGCCCCACTGAATTTGCAAATGTACCGATAGTCCTTTAACCTATTAACATTTAGTCTTGATACAACCACCAGTCACAGTTTGTTTCTATTGTTTGTATGATGAATAAAAAATGTGTTTAAATGTTAAGTAAAAGTAAATTTACTTTTTACTTTCACTTTACTTTTAGTCTGATAATCCTGAGCACCATCTAGTGTGAAAATCTGCCGTCTGAAACTGTTTTGCGTGGAGTGCCTCCGTTTTTTACTCTCTTGGATACTAGAACCCCTGCTGCTGCAGCAGCCACCGCAATGAAAGAATGTTTTCAAAATAATTTTACTGTAGCTCCAGCTGTATAGTTAGGGCTCTTGCTCCGCTGGTAGGTCAACCTACACCCCAGTCCTAAGGCTTTGTCTCCAGTTTGTGTTTTTCCCTGTATTTATCCTCGTCCACAACCGCAAACCTTTGAATCACTATGAAATATCACCGGCTTTTGTTACTGCAGAACTCAGACAAGTATCCACATCAAACGATGCTGCCTTCATCGTGTTCTACTGTATTTCATACTGTGCCAACAAACCTCTGAGACCATCACCGAACATAGTATATCAACATAAAATCATGCAAAGGGAGACTTCTTTGGTTGAACTTTATTTTATCTAAGGTTGTCAAGGATAAATAGGGGTAAATCCACAAACATGTCAAACTTTTCAAGGTATTTTTTGAGGCACTGTATATCAAGGCCGGTAAATGTCTTTTGCAGCCTTTATGTGACTTTTAAGAAACTTTATTACAATTTAAACCAGGAAATACTACATTTTAAGATCTCAGGACAAATAATTGCCTCATGTAAGCATAATCCTGATATGACAGTGTCAACATTCACCAGAGTGTCCGGTTTTCACTGAGCAGCAGATAATCCTTCACTGGGCCGGGAATGTCCAGCTTGCATACAACCGATTGACACTGGGCGCCCAGATGCTGACGTAAAGCACAACGGCAGAGATGCTGCAGGGATCGAGGCTGACCGCTCCATTGAAGTGCCGTGTGAAAAAACGACAGGTGCTCCTGGGGCAGCTTAAGGCAGAAACAGAGGCGTTACAGCATAGAGAGCAAACAACGAGAGGAACATGGATTTAACACCACAAAGACCTCACCATGTCGGAAGACGGGGAGTGTAACCATTCACAGGGCGGGATGGATGTGTACGAGTTCAGCATCATCCCCAGAACATCGGGGTAAGGGGCCAGCTGTTTAAGCATCTGTGATGGATGAAGCTTCAGTCATTTCATTGAGCTGACACTGCACCAGACGCAACATCCTGCAGCTATTTACCAGTTTTTCGGGTGAAATCTCTTTGAAAAGGACCTAGTGGGTGGTAAAATCCTATTTATTTCTTTTAGGGGAAAATTTTGGGATGTTCTTTCACTGAATGAAACATGTAAGTGGAACAAGCTGTGCATCTGTGGTGGGTTGCTAGTAAGATAAAAAATGCAAAATGGCAAAGTACTGGATAAAAATGAGTGAAGACCAGCCAAATTTTAAAGCTAAACTGACAGTAGCTAATGTTTACATTTTATATGAATCTTTTACGCATAAAAACAGAAATAGATTTAAGAAGTGTGCACATAGTCTGAGTGTTGGATGAACCTTTGGTGAAACAGGTTTTGCTCCATAGTTCAGAAGGGATCGTGCTACCGCCTCAGATTGCTGAGCTGGGTAATCTTCCACAACCTTAAAAACAAGGGAAAACCTTTTATGCGGATTTCTGAATAAAAAAAAAGAAGGCTATCTGTTTTGTCACTCTCATAATGCAGCAAGTCTGTTACCTGAAGCAGACAGTCCATTGGTGTGTACCCCGCACAGTTCTCAACATCAGCCTTTGCTCCATGTTGCAGGAGAAGATCTACAATCCTGGAGCAGCAGTTTGCACAGGCGTTGTGCAATGGGGTGTGTTGCTTCGTGCCTGCCGTTTGGGGATTAGCTTCTGCATTCAGCAGCTTCTGGATAACGCGGAGGTACCTCCCAGCTTCGGACGGCCTCTCAGCTCCAGAGCACGCAGCGTTCAGTGGCGTCTCCCCCTCTCGATTAGTGGCTAAAACATCTGCACCATGGCTTAGAAAGAGCTTAACGTGCTCCTCCAGGCCTCGCTGAGCCGCCACATGGAGAGGTGTGAGCCTCGAGTCCCTGCTCCTCATGTTGATGTCTGCACCTCCTTCTAAAAGGAGCTTAGCGCAGCTGGAAAACAATCGCAAAGATATTAAATGTGAAGATGTTTTTTTGTATTTTATTTTTTATGTTGATACCATATTTAGAGTTTGTTTGATGTTGGATTTCCTTAAGTTCTAAAAACTAATCTGCAGCTGAGGAAACCAGTTGTAAATGAAGATCAAAAGGCTCTTAAAAGTTGATATGCCTGGTAAAATTTTAGGCTGCAATTCGTCTGTTGGCCGTTGCTGGGAAAAACGACATCTTGCAACTCGATGCTTGTGGATGTGTCATGAACTTGGGTTTTTTTGTATGTATTTTCAGCTCAACAAACTGTCTCCAAACCCTGGCAAAAAGACGCAGTTTTTTAATTGTTGCACGACTTTACAACTGCGCCAGTTTGAAAACTACAAAACACAGACACTTCAAAACCTGGATTTGATTATTCTAAATCTAGTTTAGAAGGTTTGAAGTGTCTATGTTTTGTCGTGTTTTTTGTGGAGAACATTAAAAGTGCTGAATCAGAATCAGAATCAGGATCAGAATCAGGCTTTATTGGCCAAGTATGCTCACACATACAAGGAATTTGTTTTTGGTTACACGGATGCTTGCAGTGCACGAAGGTAGCAAAACAATATTTTCGTAACTTCTTGAATTGGAAGCCTGCTTCAGCTTCATCTGGCAGTACTTGCATCCCTACCACTAGCTAGTTAAACATACAAACACTGTGCTCTGGGGAAAAAGTATGTCCGTAAATTTTTGTGCCAAGTGCATTAGAGAAATATGATGCGTTATCTTATATTTTCCTATTTTATTTATCTAAAACTATGCAATGTGCATAGTCATGATTTCCGGCTGCTGCAGTATAAACACAACAATATTAGAAGAATTTGACTTGATTTTGTAAACATCTAATTTATTTACAAAAAAATTAAATGGGCCCACAAATATCCATAACAATTATATACCTTTTAGACCCTTGCTATCATGTGCAAGGTCAAACTAACTAAATCTTAATAAGTGATTTCTATGTCATTTATTAATTTTTACTTCATAGCACTGGGGATAATAAAGGGCAAAGTATGAATGGATTATATTTGCCGTATATAGTACCATTTTTTGAAAAGGTATGAAATGTCAATTTGTGTGTGTGTGTGTTTTATGTGCATCAGATTGTAGTTTAAGGATCATGTTTCATTTGGCCATGTCTCGTAAGGAGAGGAGGTTAAAGCAGAAACAAAAGGAGCTGTGCGAGGCTGCTATGGTGTGTTGTGATTCCATTTTATATTCTTTATAGTATGGGTAGGCAAAATTCAACCGATTGTATAGGAGGGCATGTTTCTGTAATGTGTTTCAAATCCGGGCTTCATGTGCCCCCTTTTAACTTTGAGGACCTCCCCCTCGAAATCTCTCTGCAGGGCTCTGTTAAACGGGCTAGATAGCGATTCACAGTATAAACACCTTGATCACTCACTGGAATGATTTGCCAGAGGTGCAGAGGTGAAGTGGAGCACTGCCATCTGCTGCCAGCGCATCTGGATCTGCTCCATGGGACAGCAGCAGCTGGACGCAGACAGAGTGTCCGCCTATGCAGGAGTCGTGGACTGCCGCGTTGCCTCCAGGGTCGGCGTTCACCTCAGCTCCACGAGACAGCAGCTCCTCCACACAAGCTGCGTGACCCCGGCTGGCAGACAGACGCAGGGCCGATGTTTGCTTCACCTTGGAGCTCAAGGTCCACATGCCTGAGACAGCAGCCGAGAGGATGCCGAGTGTTATTGACACTACTTATCTTTACAACACAACCAAAACCTGTGTGGGGCATACCCATTTCTGGTGCCCACACCATCTCCTCATGCACTGTCTCCATCAGGGCGTTGACCATTCCAGGGTCCTTCAGCACAGCATAAATTCCCTTCATGTCCCCACACATAAAGGTGTTGTGGATGCTTGTGTCTCTGCAGCGGACCTGGGGAGGAGGGGCCCTGACCTCTTGGAGCCGCCGCTGCCTAGGAGGAAGTAGTGGGGCCCGAGGCAGTGGAGGCCTTATCATGGCTCTCCTATCAGCCAAAGCTCGCCGTTCATCCTCCCAGTCCTGGAACTCCTGCTCCAGTCTGAGAGAGCGTAGTGCGGTAGAGGAACATGGAAACGTGTCCTTGGACATAACACCCTACAATCTTGGCAAAGCTTGGCAAAGAAACACACATGTAATGTTATTGTTCACAATTGTTTTTCCTGCTTTATTTGAAACATTTAAGTGTTTAAGCAATGAGCAGTAGAGCTTTCAGAAAGGACAGCAAACAGCTTGCACTCACCCTTTACTGGAAGTACTTCATGTTTCTACGAAATCCCCCCTCCTCAAAAAAAAAAAGGTTAACATAATTACAGAAAAAAGGAGCCATTTCTCTTTTGAATTAAAGTTACAAGGAAAGAAATGTCACATCAAATGCCCTTCATTTGTGCACATAGTCACCAGACAACTACTGAAATAAGTTCTGCTCTGGATATTTTCAGATCACAATGCAAACTGATACTCCTCCACTATTTGATATGACCACTAGATGGCCCCATCCACTCTACGTTTAATATTTTAACTTTTTTTAAAAACTCACAGTGTGGAGAGCAATTATATTTTTAAGACAATATTTATTAATTTGGAACTTGAAATAGGTAAAACAAAAAAACCAAATAGGATCATGCAGTACTAATGGTTATCATCAAATATAAAGAGCTAAAATACAATAAAATAAATACATGGTAAACGATTTCTCCTCTTTAAAATTTCTATAAATATTAATATTCTTTGAAAATTCCACTGGAAGCCTTAAACAATCTAACGATGTAAAGTTTACTTTCTTGATTCCAAATTTTTAAAAGTTCGGTCTCGTTTAAATTTATCTCTTAAATATGTTTTTTTTATTTTTTTATTATGTAAAAATGATGCATTTATAAATACTTACGGAAAGTACTTTTTTTTTAGATATTTGCTAAATGTTTAGCTAAGCGAAGCTAGCTGGACTAGCAGTGAACGCTCTTGATTAACGTCACGTGAAGGCGTCAGGGTCGTGACGTCATTACCTCGCGTTTTGAACATGTCGCCGCGGCAGCGAGGATCCTCGAAGCAGAGGAAACGTTGCTCCCTGGTTGATCCTGTTTATCGATTTAAAAACGACGTTTATGGGATAAAATAATTTAAAAAAAATTACAATTTTATTTACTCTCGTTTATTGAATGGACTTTGATTTCAGTTCGGTGCTTTCATCGTGATTTTTCCATCACTGCCATGGTGAGACATTCCAGCCAACAGAGCAGCTAATCAGGCTAAAAACACGAGCTGCGTGGAGTGTCTAAGTCTGTTAAACCTGTTCTAGCGACTTTATTTACTCGCAGGACTGTTGTCTTTGTTACAGGCTTGCAAACTGGGTGGCCTGTTCAGTCTGGACGAGGACTTCGATGATGAAGTAACACCAGATTCTCTATTTCCCTTAACATCTTCCTGTATTTACCTCTGCCGACCTCTGTTTGCTCCGTGTCGTCCCAGGATCTGCTGGGACCAGACTGGAAGGCCTGCTCGGCCCCAGGACCAGCCAGGGAGGCCCAGACTGGCCCATCCTGCAGCCTACGGGCTCCCTCGATTGCTCACAGAGAACAGGAGCAAATGTGCCATCGGCCACCGGGAGAGAAACGGGCTGGCACAGGGTCCCGGGGCGACATGCACAGTGCAGCACAAACTGTTGCTTTGGTTTTCAGGCAGATCTCGTCTTCCTCCTCCACTCCGCCTGTGCTGCCTCCTCTTTCCACCGCGAATATTTCGGATGATTTTGATGACTGGGACGTTGACCTGGCCGACTTGGATGAGTGTGACAATCAGACGAGGCAGTCGTCCAAGCCTCCTGCGCCCGTGGCGGGGAAAACACTGAGACCTTCTACGTATGTCACGAGCCAAACGCCTACTAATCAGAGCCTCCGGGAGCTCGCTGCTGCGTCCAAGACGTCCAGCTACTGTACTTATAATACACCTCGCCAGAGCCTCTCTGCTACACACCTGCATTCTCAAAATCCCTGTCCTTCTTTCCTGCCAGCCCGTCCACAGACTCCCGCAGTTTGCCTCAATGCAACGTCCCCTGCGTCTGGCAGCTTCTCCAGGACTCCCAGCCAATATCTCCAGATACAGAAACCACGGGTAGCTCCACACGCCTCCCCTCAGACCGGGAGCCTATTTAATACAGTCTCCCCAGCACCGCCCCCCTCCGCGAGCTCGCCTGCTCTGAGCCCCCATCCTCTGCACACGCCTTTCCTCACCAATCGTCTGGTCCAGCTGGTGTCTGCGTCCAGCAAACTTCCCAAGAAGAGGCCTCGATCGGAGGCGCAGCAGCCCAAGACGAGGCGCTTCCCTGGCCCTGCAGGCCTTCTGCCTCAGCAGGTTAGATCCAGTTCTGATCTTTATCGTAATAGTTCGGAAGATATCAGAACTTAGGTGCTTCGTTTTAATCCTTTTCTATCTCTCAGCCTCAGAGTCAGAATCTGGATGAGATAGTGGTATCCGTTCCTCACGCTCCCGCTCATGGGGCCGTAGCTCGACGGCCCAGTCAGGTAAATCATGTGCTCCGTTTATCATGTGTTGCATACAGTGAAAGCAATTAACACTTCCTCCCCCCCTCCAGCCTGCAAACACAGCATTGTCAAAAAAATCTTACATTAATTAAGTTGATTTTTAGTTAATGTTAATCTAATATAAATAAAGTAAATGATTACAACATATTTAATGTGGTGGATGTTTCGGCCTTTCTACCTTTGCTTTTATTTACTGTTAAATCTGTAGCGATGTACCAAACAGGCTTTAGCTGGCTGAAGAGGATTTCAACCGCTTAGTTTTATATTTAATATTATCATTTTGAACAGGATTATGATACTGATATTTCAGTCTTTTGTATCAAGATTGATTAAGTGATATTACTCAGAGAACAATAGTTTCCGGCAATGTTTTGGAGAAAAACCGATCCATTTATTATTCTTCAATCAATAAGATTTGAATGGTGGCGCAGATCAAACTCTGGAACTAACCGTTTGCATGAAAGTGCTGATATCAGAAATTTTAGCCGGCCGATATACGGCTTTTGGCTAATTTTGGACATCAAAATTGATATCAATATCAATATTGAATTGGGTAACCCTAATAATAGCCTTATAGTCGGGAGCATCACCATGCAGCTCATACGTTCATTGCCCTGTGTTTACAATAGAGGCCTGTTGGGTCGCCGCTATAATCCTGGTCACCCACGTCCAGATTCATATCAACAAAAACGAGCTCTAATGACAAACACTGAGGTTGAAACTATGTGATTGTTATTGTTTTCCCCTCAGATGAACAAATTGCAGGCTGGAGCAAAAATAATTGAAATACGCCTGGGTACAGTCTGCTTTCGTGTGTATTTAGTTCAAATCGGTTGTTTATGCTACGCGTGTCTGTCAAACTTTATCACCCACCGCTGTGTGCAGACATTTCCGTGCCTTTCTGGGAAATTGCAGCTTTTAAGTTGTTTTTCTTCTCTGCCACGCTTGTTCGGTCATCTTTGGTAGCTTGTGTCCATCATGCACCGTGTAACACAATGGCCTTCCCGTCTGACTGATTAGAAAGATTTCCTCCCTCCTTACAGCACAAAGGATGTAAAAAAGAATTTTGCTTTTTCTATCTGCTTCCTAGCCAGTATTGCAGAGTGTGTTTTTTTAACATATTACAGGTTTTTTTTAATGCTGATTTCAGTGCAAAGTTAGTTTAGTTTTCTACCCAACTCTTTTTTTGAAGGGTGGACAAAAATATTTATAATAAGGCTTTGAAAAGATTATGAAAATAAAAAATCAACAAAAAAAGTTTCAATGTATTTTTTTGTTGGTTCTTTTTTTAGTTTTATAGACCAGTGTTGAGAAGAAAATTGCAGTTTCAAGATTTCATGTCAGTTTTACTACAAAATAATTTACCATGGTAATAATAGAAAGTTTCATTACAGATATAAATATGGGAAATTTGGAGCTACTTTAACGCCCCAATCAATCATCGATAAATTCAATCCTCTAACGGTTATAAATACAACCGTTTGGGTGATTGTGCAGTTTAAAAACAAGATAAAATGCGATACTTACAATCTCATAAATCAATGTTCACGTCATTGCAAACCTCATTACTGGCTTTCTGACCGGACAGTCTTGATAAAGGAGATGCGGCTGATATGCTTATAGCTCTGTAGGAGCTGCAGAGACACAGTTTAGGTGGAAGAATCTGTTGCCAGGTCAAAAATTACTCTTGCACTTTACAAAGAAAGAAGAAAGTTGAAAGATTGTTGAATAAAAAGCCATCAACAATCCATTCTGCAGTTTTTTTTTCCACAAGCCATTCTGTCGAAACCGCTGGACGCCATGGAGGCACTTTGCTGTAGATTGCTTGAATGGACTTTACCTGTGTATAGCTTTTCTAGTCACACCAAACACTCCCAAGTGCTTTATACTGAACACATTGAGACACATTTATTCATGGTAACATACATCTGTTAAACATCTGAAGTTTGTTTGTTTTTCTTTCGTTACATAAAAGCGGGTTTCTGTGGCAACAGATTTTCTTGTGCTGGATTCGGAAGATGTTCTATTTTTATATGTTTTTGTTCTGTTCCGGTGTCTATGAAGGGTTGATGGTGTTCATCACGGTTCTCTGAGGTTCATCACTAATTTTACATTTTATAACTCATCACGGTGACTTATACTCTGTCAGGAGGTGCATTTATGCATGTAGCTTTATATATCAGGCAATACTCTTATTGCCTTCATGCAATGGAAAATCCTGGTCTTTATTCAGTTCATCTACAAGATCATTTGTTGCTCTTTGTTTTATTTTCATGGACTGAACTCTGTAAAGGAGGTTTTGCTTGGAGTAACTGGAAAATGACTTGATCTGATTCTTAAACATGTAATGTGATATTCGTAACTGTTCAATGTAAATGGCTGCTGCTCTTTTGGCTTGGTCCAATGGGGTTTTCATATTCCTGGTTAAATATATAGTATGAGGGGGGGTAGTTTTCAGTTATAGTGTAATAAAATATGGAAGGCCACTGTATGCGTAGCAGCAGTTAGGATGTGCTTCCTATTGTTATGTGGTTTCATATTTTCTATATCTACCAGAACTGGAGCCACTTAAAGAACAGATTTTAACTCTGACCGTCCATAATCGATGAACCTGGACTTTATTGCTGTGATCACCTGGTCTTAAGATAAGTACTCACCTTTTCCAGCTGTTGCGTTATAACTTTGATCTAATCTTCCAGTGTTCCAGCTCGCAGTCGGAGGAAGATGAGTTCAGCGGCCGTGCCTGGGCGGCGATGAAGGCCGAGATGGGATTGGACGAGAGGAATCCGTCGTGTTTCCTGCACACCTACAGCGTCATCATGGTGCTCCGAAAGGTGGATGCGTTCGAACAGAATTCCTCACTTCTTGTCAGTGCCGCTAAATATGAGTGTGTATTTCGGTGCTTTTTTTTTTTTTTTGCTTTTTAAAAAAAAAAGATGCATAATCCATAATGACAGCCTGTGTGACTGCTGGAGGTCTATTGGCATAATCAAGACAAACGTCGACACAGCTCTGGAGGCGTTTAGTGATTATAAAAAGTACGATCACTAATCATTCACCCTAATGGGGACTCGGCTGTCGCGCCGTTCCTTCTGTGTGTTTAACAACTGGAGGCAGCTTCTGCTTCACGTTGGCCTCTACGCACGCACTGGGAGAAACCCGGCTGAGCATGATGAGGTTAAGCTCCTCGCAATGATATCAGCTTTCCAAAATCTGTGTTTGCATCGCTGAGCAAATTAGCACGCAGCTTGAGCTTGTTCCATCTAATGAAGTGGAAAGAGGGGATCATCCCTGCGGTAAATCCTGCTCGGATCTTTGTGTTTATATCGGGACGTTTTTCGTGGCTCCTATTGGTGTCGTCGAATCAACAGTGAAAGCAATGATATTTAAGGCGAAGGTGATTAAGATGCTTAGGCTGTAGATTTGTTGGAGGAGATGAAAGGAGGAGGACTTGAAGGGAAGGTTTCCTTTGCGAAACAATTTGTCACAGTGACTAAGCCTGTCAGCATAAATGGAGAGTAAATAAAGCCGCAGCAGCACCTGAGAGCTATTCTGACCCGAAATCAATCACATGCATTTGATGGTACAAACAGCATTGTCATCCCCTCGTTTGGTAGATATTATTCTATTTTCATATAATAAAGCAGAATTGATCTGTAAATCGAGATATCCTTAAAAGTTGATTATTTGCTGTAGGATTCAGAACTACTATGTCTGTTAGGAAACTTTGAGGATATTTTTTGGGTGAATTTAAAATGTAGAGAAATAACGAATCAATAGGTCATAGAAAAGAAAACTGAAAATCAGTAACAACCTGTCAAAGCCTCAACAAAGATTAACAAACTAGAATCCTATCTTCAGTGGCTCAATTAGGTAACAGAGGAAACTGCATTTGGAAAATCCAGAGATTCCTCTTTCTAGCTCAGTATTACAGATTTCAACATGTGTCTCTCTCTGAGTTCTGGGCTTTTCAGTAGTAAGGGAAGATGAAAGGTAAGATGTTTTTTTGTTTTTTTTTCCCCTCTCCAATCAGGCTGCTCTAAAACAACTGCCAAGAAACAAGGTTCCCAACATGGCCGTGCTGCTGAAGAGCATCATTCACACAAAAGCTGACGCCAAGGCTGTGTTTAGGGATCCAACAGGTAAAGCACACAAGTATGAATCAAACTCTGGGGGTTTATACTTGAAGCGTAAAACATTTTCCTTCGGGGATGTGTTAAATCCGGTGAAACATGGCAGTCTCGGATGTATTAGCGCTGGAAAACAAGCACTCTGCTTTAAAAAAAAAAAAAAAAAAACACTGGGAGGAGAGCAGTGAGCTGTTCTCTTCGCTTTTGACATTTTGCTCTTGGAGCGTTGGCCTCGCTCCGTGTGACGTCGACGGCAAAAGTTCAGCCACTGTAACAGGCTTGGCTGCACACACGCACACACATACGGCGTACATGCAGACCAGTTCACATGTGGCCCACGTCTGTTGCAAGGAGCTTCTTAATTTCTTGAACTTGTCTCCTCTGCTGGTCCGTTCTAAGCCCTCACTGCCTTCTCTGATCCACCTCCAAAGCGGAGACCGTTGCCATGGCCTCCTGAGTGTTACCGCATATATGGAGCTGATTATCAGCACGAGTAGATGTTTTTCAGCCCTGGACTTAAGTGCCTATTAGTGATTCAGGTATAGTGAACCGTCATTGGTGGTGGGTGGGTATTAGGTGCTTCTGACACCAGGAGAGACTGTTGGTCACCGTAATGAGCTTCCCACCCACTGGAAACTTTGCAGCTTGTTTGCAGAACACCGGCAACATCTTCTCACTCCCACAACCCGATTTCTAACAATAGGACTGTAATTTTCAGTTTGGAAGCATCTGGAAGCAAAATACAGTATCTTCATGTGGGTCAGTGAAGTTAAAGTAAGATACTTTCTTCAACTTAAGATAAATTTGAGAGAGACGTGCAGGGAAGTTTACTGTACACAGTTGACAACCAGTGGAAACCCAAGTATTAAAACTTTAATTTTTTTTGATCATACATACCAAGATATTTTTTAGTGCACGATAAACATACATGGGATCAAAGTGCTGTAACCAATCACAGTATGCAACTTTAAATAATCTTAAAATCAATATACATAGTAGTTTATAAAAGTACAAAATCCAGTTTTAATGTGATTACTTTAAGTATTAAGAGAGGAAACCTCAATTCAAAAATCAAGAATTAAGTTATATTAATAAAATGTTTTTAGAGAGCTGGGTTCAATTTCACCAACATCCCTTAAATAGAACCTATGTGACAACATGAAGAAGGCTAAAGCAGCTTCAAGTCTATCCTGGGCAAATCTAGAGAAATAAAGAATCAAAAACATGCCAAACCGAATAGACAAAATGCAATGTCTTGGAAGATGTTTCCCGTTACACTTGGAGTAAGACCAAGAGCATTTTAATGCAGAAAAATAACAATATTGACAGTGGTGGCAGTGTGAATCTTCCAGATTTTCGACAATAGGACGAAGAGCTCCGCAGTCATCGAGGAGCTGGATTTCTCATCTCTAAAGTGATGCGTAGTGTTGCGAAAAAGTATTTACTTTGGAAGAGAATCCACATTTTTGAGCTAATGTTGAGCTTAAAATATCCTGCGGTGGAAGAAAAAAAGTGTCAACGTCAATTCTAGTAAAGGGCAGTAAAAATTTGGGATTCTTTTATTTCTGAACATATCTGGCTTCTGGAATCCATCCCTGTTTACAAAGTTGAATTGTTGGTGTTGGTAATTGTCGTGCTTGTATATCAAAGTAATCAGGACAATAGAATAGATTTTGTTAAAACTTGTAGTTTAGTTTTATGCAATCCTTCCGCATATAGTTAAGGTTTTCCCATCACATATTTAAAGTTGATACTAGACGTTTATGGATGGCAAATAAAAAGACATTTTTTTATATTTTTTTATTTTTTTTCATTCCCCAGAGGTTAAATCAGACTGATTTTGTTTCTGGCCCATTCCTCCTGAGACCCTGGTGTAGCTGGGTTAGGTATTGTGACATTTAGCAAATAGAAAAAAAATCATTTTAAATTAACTGCAACAAGATAAATGATTTTTAAGTGACACACTGCAAAAAAATATTTGTGACCTTTTGTTAAGTGCATCTTCTGAGTTTGTAGTTTTACTACAGACCCCCCCCCCCCCCCCCCCCCCCAACTTTTTAGTTGAACAAAATCAGATAAAGCTCTATGTCACAGATGGGGAAGATTGCATTTAAAATATTTTTTTATTTATTCTTCCTCTATTAAAGAAGGTGCAACACATTTTTTCTCTGGTTTTGGATGATAAACTTCTTATCTTTTGTGATTCGGCCCTAAAGGGGAGATTCAGGGAACTGTGCATCGGTGCCTCTTAGAAGAAAGATCAGAGGAGTTCAAAGCTGGAGCTGTGCTGCTTCTCAAACAGGTGAGAGTTGCTGCAAAGTGCCTCAACCTAAAATCAGCCAGTCTTTGACTTTTTGTGTTTTGTGGTTGAAGGTGGGCGTTTTCTCTCCATCTCATCGTAACCACTATCTCAACGTGACACTCAACAACCTCCTTAGGATTTACTCCCCCGACGGCGTCAGTCTGTCCACTAAGCTCCACGCGTTTGTCTTGGTGAGCACCAGGTGGGATCACAGCAAATCCTTAATTGTTCTTTTACCACTGTCTCATGGGCTTTCAAATCCGCCCCCATTTAGGAGTCTACAATGGCATCACCCACTCATTCTCCAGACGTCCGCCGGGAGCCGATGTCTCGGATGCAGCTGGAGTTTGACGAAGAGGACGGCGTGGGGAAAGAGGCCGGGGCAAACACAGAGGAGGGCAGGGTCCCCGGGGTGCAGCTTCCTACCCAGGAGAACAGCTCGCTTAACTCCAGCCGAGGTCTTGGCGAGAGCTTCGGGAATCCAGCAATGCAGGACGCAGACTGGGATGGAGGTTGGACACAGGCTTGTTTTGAAACTTGAAGTTAGGGATGAAAACTAGAAGCTCTCTGGGGATTGAATCCGTTGTAAATTGAGATATCTCTAGAGTTATTTAGGAAGTGAATTTCCAGGTCATCCACAACTAAAGACAAAAAGCTGCTTTGGTGAAATCAATATGTATTTACCTGTAACATGATCTGAAATGATAAAATTAAAACAAATGTATTAGGTATCTATTTGTAGTTCCTGCCAATAGAAAACAATGCAATGGCATCTGCTCCAAAAACACATTACCCACCATGCCTAATGTTACATCTGCCATCATTGTGAGCCTTCATGACTCTTGACATATAATAGCAACAGGTATTTGCACTTTAAACAGTCCTATGCATTATTAACTGAACAAACACAGCTATTCTGAAATTGATTGCTTATTAGCAAATTTGTGCAGCCTTAATATATAAATGCAAACAGAATATGCTTGATTTCTAGTTATAAAATGATTTATTTAATTGCATTGCTCCAATAATAAGGGAACTGAGCTCAGATATTGTTGTTGCTCGGTTGCATCTCCACATCACTAGACACAACCTGCAGGCTTAATAGAGGTATCAGTGGGGGTGCTTCTCCTGTATCAGGTATTTTGTGCCCTCCAGGATATGCCTGCAGGTTCTCACATGTGGCTGAGTTTCATCGCAGTCCCTGCATACATGGCTGCCTATAAAACTAAACTTTGTTTCTCGTGTTTGTGTTTCGCAGATGACGACCTGGACGAACTTCTGGGAAACATACCGGAGGACACCTACAGCTTTTGACCTCAACTCCTTGAAACGCATTAATTTAACTGCCATCGCCTCCTTAAAGTCACTTTCGCAAGAACTAATGTATATAAAATATATATTTTATGTGACATTTTTTGCCAAACCGCCACTTTTTATTTAATGCAGCTACTATTGATAAAATTGCTAAATTGTGATTTTTGTATCACAGATTATCGATGTCTCTTCAAAACAACATTTACTCTTTAATTTGGCGACATCATTTTTGTTTAAAACATGGAAGCTTACATGAACCACACGATATTGTTCTGTTAATTATGTGACAATAAAGCCATGGTGACATTTTGTTGCGTGCCGTTACTTCTCCTTGGTTCCCTGTCCTCTGTTTGAAAATCTACTGAGGTGACCCCTCGCTTTACCTCGTAGCGGTTCATTGATGGAGAAATCTTTACACAGTCCTGCCTGCAACATGCTCTTGTGGAGGGATTCCCTGCAAGATTTCCTTCTCTCATCCAGACTCCTGCTTTACGTTTGCCTCGCTGTAGCAGATTCAGGTTAACCCTCAGCTTATTTTTTTGTTCCCCAGAAGGAGAAGCGGCTTTAGTGTCCTATTTTTATGTTTTAGCAGGGAATTGGATAACATTTGTTTTTATTGTAGTATTTGCTTTTTGTTGTAAGGAGCTCATTTATTTAAAACCGCTTCTTATTGTCCTCCATCCTTCCACATATAGGAATTGAACGTAGCCATTGTTTTTTTTTGTGAGAATAGAGTTGACTTTCAACATCTCTAGCTGATTATAGATCAGCTGGGGTTGTTTCATAAGCATTTTGCAAGTCTAATATTTTATTTTGCGGGCTTCTTAAACATTATTAGGGTTTTTGATGGTAGATATGATTTCCTTTTTTTTTTTTTTTGAAAAAGGGTTTATGGTGAAGTAGAACTTGATCTTCAGTATCTTTCTTGGATCATGACCAGCAGGGGGAAGCATTTTACACCCTCCTCTCCCCTTCACGTCGTACCAGACATCATTAGTTCAGTTCAAAAGCAGATCAGATCTTGTTTATTAAACCCTTAATTAGGAAGGATCTTAATTGACCAGACAAAGGCTCTTTAGAGCTGTGTGCACAGCTCCAGCAAATCCAGTTATTCCCCACACACACAACTATTTTAGTTTAGGACTTCTTCAGCCTCTCCGTGAAAGAAACAAAAACATTGTTTTTTAACAAGTCTTGGCTTTCCTGTTTGCTTAAATCCATGGTCTGTAAAAATGAAAACCTTGGAAACTTTTTTCTGTGATATGAGGTTGAAAATATGAAGGCCATAATAAATAAACCATAAAAAAAAAATATATGTATATATATACATGCACACAACTCACAAAAACTTAGGGATATTTGGCTTTTGGGTGGCTGATGCATAGCGCTCTCCTTGACATGTCCAACATTGTTGGCGACCATCATTTCTGCTCAACGTGAACCTACTTTCATCAGAGAGCAGCACTGAGGCCCACTGGTCCCTCGTCCAGCGTAAATGCTCCCTTGCCCATGCAAGACGATGACGCCTGTACCTGCTGGTGTGGTCAGGTACCCTTGCAGGTCGTCTAGCACGCAGACCACGCTGATGTAAACGGATTCTAATGGTCTGACGTGACACTTGTGTGGCTCTCACCTCCCTTAAACGTGCCTGGAGTTGAGTGCCATTCATCCGGCATTAATCACAATGTAGCGGTCATCAGCATGGGATGTGGGCAAAGGACGTCCACTTCCACGCCTTTCTGTAACTCTTCCAGTCTCTCGGTATCTCTGTTGCAACCTGCTGATGACACTCTGTGAGCTCAGTGGCCACGTCCGTCTGAGAACGTCCTGTTAGAAGCATTGCAATGGCCAGGTACTGTTGATCCATTGTTAGGTGTCGTCTTGGTCTCATGATGTCTCCATGTGAACAGCCTGATGAGGACGACTGTTTAAACACCAGCTGTAATTGAACCAGGACATTTATTGGTCGATTGGAGGACTTTTGTCGTTAAGCTCCTCGTTAGAGAACATGTGCAAAAAATACTGAAACATTTAACAGTTTGACAGGTGCATTCAAAAGCATAGAGAAGGTCACAATATATATATATATATATATATATATATATATATATATATATATATATATATATATATATAAATAAATAAGCTTCATTCACTAAAATGGATGATCCCTAATTGGGGATTGATTACATTCTCTAAATGTCAATCCACATCAAGAAGTGTATTTATAATTCTGTTTTTCGGTGTCCCATTAAAGTGTTACTACTTTCAAAATTAATAAAAGAAGCATATACAAAGGCTGAAAATCGGAATCTGTTATTCCTGTCGGCGGAATGTTATCTGGATGGATGAACGCAGATAAGATTGCCAAACCATTGGGCTTAACTTTGAACCCAAGAGATTGTTTAATCTCTGTAAAACTACGCTGATTACTGCAGTGGGGGTAAAAAGAAAAAAGCAAGATTTGCTTAATTAAGTTGTAAAGAAACCAGCGAGCCTTGCAGCTGTCTGTAACCACAGCGAATTTGATTTTGGGGGGGGGGGGACTGATCGACAGGCTGTGTGTGTGTTTGATTCAGAAGCATAGATTATCTTTCAACTTTCTTTGCTTTTAATGAGGGCTTTGGTGTTCCTGCAAGTGGCTTAAGCCGGACGGAAAGTTCAAAGTTATGGAAAGATCCTTTCTCAACAAAGCTTTTCAAATTTGTTTGCTATACCAGCAGTATTCAAGCAGTTTCCGCCTACGTATTGAGAGATATTTTTTGCTAAATAACTATTTTTCATAGATTCAGATAGCGAATTCTGATATCAGTTTGATAATATCGATTGGACATTTTAGATAGCATTAAACAAATCCTGCTTACGGTGGAAAAAAATGCACTTTACACAACATAAACAGTTGTAATTCAGTTAAGTCGAAAAAAAAAAGAAAAACAGATTTAGTGCCATGTATTCAGGGATAGTCACATTCTAATCCAGTTGCACAGTTAATTTACATCTAATTATAAAAGGATGAAGTCAGACTAAGAGGATCATACATCGACAAGTAAAACTTTTTATTAAAGAAAACTGGCAGCTGAAACGATTAGTGGAGTTTAAAAGCGAAAGACCTTACTATTCTTTTAGATAAACTGTGAAGCAAAAGTCAACCTGCTTTCTGAAAGCAAAGTGCTTCTTTTGGCAACATATGGATTTGACAGTTCTTTCAGATAAAATGTGGCCTGTAAGAAAAAAAAAAAATTAAATTCTGTGTTGGAAGTGAAGAAACAGGATCTCCCTCTAATTTTCTTTAGAACTCCTGCAGCATTTTTGATCACTGAAAGGAATTTTACTGAAATTATGTTTTTTTATGCTTCAAATCTTCGACAAGATGATCGACAAGATAATTGACATTATTTGAATCATGAAAAACATTTAAAAATGCAATACTATTGCAGATAAATAAACATATATTTCACATATGCAGGTTTTTCCTGTTGCATTTGGTGGAAATATTGCTTGGGGGCAAGACGACCCGCAGTTCGAATCTCACCCTGAGGTAGTTCTTCATCGTATTGGCATGTTTTCTGCAGGTACTCTAACATTTCTCTTACGTGTGAACATATATACAAGCCCATATCCATTGTATGTCCATATGTTGACCTGTGATGGACTTTGACAAAACAGAACACAAAATAATAAACGAGCAACGAACATGGGCAAAATAAAAAGGAAATAGAGACAACTGTTTACTGTTTAACTGTAGTCTAAACAAATGTTTTCTTTCGACTCAATTTAATGAAAATTGATGATTTAGCATCTTTGCAGTTTGTACCAGATGATGGATATATTGATGTTTCCTGAAAAATGTTGGCCTCAGACTTTCTTTCGTATAAAGACAGAAGGAAACTCATTAATATTAGATTTGAGAGTTATTAATAGTTAGACTGGTTATTATGGAGAGCAATGTTAGCAACTCTCACTAAATTTCACTGCTGAAATGGAACATGGCAAAGCTGTTTCTTTTTATCATTTCTTTCCAGATCTAAGTTTTGACTTCAAAAGAACATGAAAATCCTCCTCTGGTGCAGTTTGTACTGTTTGCTCTTTTTAAATCTGTAATGTGATTATGATGCAAAGAGTATCATGTTTTGAAAAACTACAGTAGCAAGGAATATTTAAGGAAACCTAAGCAAACAAGATGTACTTTTAGCCCTCTGAGATCACAACTTTTGCAAGATCCCACAACAGATAATTTGCACTGAAAACACTCAACATCCAATCATTCAGTTCATAAAGAGATATTATGAATGCTTATCATAAAAAAAACCTTGGTAGTTTAGCAGGTATTGTTTTTTAGTTTCCCAGCCTCTTTCATAATATCCAAATTGATTCAACATTTGCAAAAATGTCAACAGGCAACAACACTGAATCTGAAAATTGTTCATCATTTATGTAGTATGTATGAGTTAAAGGTAATAATAGAGTCTGACTCTGATTGGTCTGTACATAGACAAACGTTAACAGAACCAAGCTGAGTTAATTAACCCACCAGGTGCGCAACAATAATTAGTCGACCTCAGTACAACAAAAAACTAGCATATTTGTTTGCTTTTTTTAAAATATGTTCTTTAGATAACCTTATATGTGGACGTTTTACTTATCAGCCTGTTGTTTATCAGCTTGTGGGAGTTATTTATCAATTTACCAGATACCAGATTCTTTCCCTTCGTGTGCTCCGAGTTCATTAAACTTTCCAGCTCTAATTAGACTGTTGAAACTTCAGAGAAAGTCCAAAATACATTAAGATATAATTTCATACGTTTTTGTTTTTATTTGGACTCATTGCTTTTTAATCGCCTAATTATGGATATGCAGTATAATCGCTCAGTAATTGAAGGAAATTAACTGAAAAACATGCAGGTAAAATGAAAAATAAAAAAGTTTTAAAATGCAAAGCGTTTCTCATTTTGGTGTCATAAAGAATTAAGCCAATTATAAAACTAATAAGGTTTTCCCCCTGTTTCGGATGGCAATAAATTAAGTTTCTTTATTAAGGAAAGCAGAAAATAACTATTTATTCCTATTTTGAAACTGTTTTTCACCGCTTGTGTGACCAGAGTGGCGAATTTGATGGTGCAAGTCGCTCTGGGGTTTCTAAAGGTATCTGAAATACACATTCAATGTTGCTGCTGTAAAATAGCCTTACAACTAAACCACATGTTTTGTATTATCTGTAGCTGAATACTTTTTGCAAGATGTTCATTTATTTTTGTAAAATATAGAATTGAAAATCAGAAATGCTTATAAGATTTGACTACACGATTTTCTTATCTTTTTCTACGCAGTTTACTGTACAAGGTGCACTTGAATGCACCAGGAGTGTTTTGTTTTCTGTTGCTGTAAAACTGTTTAGAAGCTTGATAATGTGACAGCAGGACAGAACTGGTGAGAGAACGCCTCTCCACAAAACGGCACTTTGAGACTCGGTGCGGGGAGGTGACATCCTGTAGTGCTCTGAAATCGGCTTAATTTCCTTCTGTGGGGTTATATGACCTAGAACAATTAAATGATATCACATTTTATTTGTGTTTCCTTTCTTGCTTTTAGTTTTAAAATCTACCTATGCAAAACAGTCCTTTTGCTCAAAACAATAGATTAATCAGCATTATTTACAGTTTACGTGATACACAAATATAAGATAAGATAATTTCCCATAGGAGAAATTCGTCTTGGAAGCAGGGGCAAAACTGCACAACACTAAAAAGCCCATCCAAATGACAGTGACCATGAATAAAAACATTAAAAAAAAGTGTGAGATCAGCAGTACATCCCCATAACCATTTCCATTCACATACAATACATCCTGTACATCGTCTGGTCCTCCTGTTACACTGTCCAGGCCCTGCTAGTCTGCCATTTATCTAGTTAATGGAGAGTGGTACAAATGAAGGTTTCAAACGGTTGTATTTGCACAGGGGAACCCTGAACCTTCTCCCAGAGTTCATAACAACATATTCTGATGCAAGCACATGTGACCCATCAGACAAGATGTTCTGAGCTTGCCTGATGGTAGCTTGATCAAACAGGTACTGTGGAAAGGATGGATCCGCAGTGTTAATGATCTTATAATACCTTTCTCTACATTTCTAGGAATAAAAACATTTATTTTAAGTAATAGAGGTGCAGCTGAGGGTGGTTGTCAGGAGCAGAAGCCTGATCAATGTCATTTTCCTTGGTTGATTGTGTCTCTAAAGCCAGTTAAGCAACGATCCACCAACAAATTTACTTATTTTGATCTTTTTAGGTTCAAGGGTTGAATTCAGAGATTTGTTTAGGTTCATTGTTTTTTTTTTTTATTAAACTGCTTCCTCTTTATTAATCCCATAACATTCATGTCCGGCAACATTCATGATTTTAAATGTGTTAAGACATTTAGTAACCAGCTAACATGGAAGCCTGATGCTCATAGACCTGGTAGGCAGGAAAGTAAAATTTATTTGCAAATGATTGAAAACAAGCCTCATCTCTTACTACTTAAATGTTATTGTCATTTATAGATGTAATGATGTTAAAAGATCCTTAATCACCATCATTGGTGGAACAACAGAAACGTGACTCATTACTTTAAAGAGAACACTATTAATATGTTGTCTCAGACCTTTCTATGATTATTTTTTTTGTTGCAATACAACCACAAGCCAGATTGTTTTAAGTAACCCCAATATTGTTTTCATTTAGAAAATGCATATGTTGTTTTAGCACTGAAACATTGTTATAGTTTCCTAATTACTTTACCAGAACATCTGGAGGCCCTAGAAAATGTCTTGCTGCAATAAACAAACATGTCCAGATATATTTCAGGCATAGAGAACCAGAGTGCCTGGTATTTAATTAGCTAAATATTTATTGGAGTCTGAGCAGTTATTTTTTTATTTTATTGATATTGTGTGTATTGCTTTTTGCAGTACCAATAAATTAAAGATATATTGGACAGCTCTTCAGGTTATTCTTTACCAAATCATTGCAGCTCAGGCTGTATGTTTAGTGCATCTTTGCTTCTCATAGGTAAACCTCTGCCGAAATCTGAAGTGTTTTGTTCCAGATGATTTGGCTCCCTCCATATTCTCATCTGTTTTTTATAAGTTTCCCTATCTAGCTAAAGGAAATCATCCTCATTGCATGATCCTCCATCATGTGCTAGGGTGTTTGTTTTCAACCATATAGAGTGTTTCGTGTGTAGAGTAACAGTTTATGGTCTCATCTCGTTTGTTAAGGTCTCAGCTAAGTGGTGTTCCGTTAGCAGATTTCCTCACACGGCATGTGCATCTCTGCAGCTCCTCCAGAGTTAAAATGAGCTAAAGTGCTGTTTATCTGATCAATTCTGCCCTCACCCACTATGTAAATTTAAGCAAACAGACATTTTTTTTTGTAGGTTTGACATTCAATTTGTGCACAAAATGCCAACATTATACATTCAAGTTTGTGTTTGTTTTATGAAATATATTAAAAGATTTAAGAATAGAATAGAATGCCTTTTTTTTGTCATTATACACATTGTACAATGAGATTGTACAATTTACAAAGTGATATGAATCCTCTTGGAAGGCTCTGTAAGTTACCAGTCATGTGTCAAAGACTTTCATAATGGCCATATGACAAAAAGCAGCACTCCTAGAAGGAGAAGTATAGTGACCAAACCATTATAAATCACAAAGTACAGATAAACAGAATGCATTGGTGCTATGGGTTTTTTAAATATGTATTTTAGCTTCAGATTAAAAAAAAATATATATTTCATGTCTTTCTTTCATCCAACATCAAACTGAAAATCAAAAGCAGAAGTGTACATAGCAGGACCCTAACTTTCATCCAAACCAAGCACTTTCAATGCAAGGGATATACATTCCTGTTAGAAAATGCAATATATTGTATAACGGAATGATGTACAAGCAGAAATATACTTTAGGAGAAGTTAAACGAATGAAAAAGAGTGAGGGTCAGTGTTCTTGCAATATTTTCATGTCATTTAAATATGATAAAATGTTCCTCTCTTGACAGTAAGCTGATGTTTTTGATGTCTTTGCATTGATAAACACAAGCTAATGTGATGTTATAGGTACTTGTTAACTAGGTAAGATCATTTTTTTTTGCCTGTTATGTGAAACCTATTACCATACCTTTCTTACCTCTCTAGTTTGCACTGCTGAAATTTGTCACGCAACTTTTCTCATAGCAGCCACTACAGTCCCTAATTTAATCCAAACCACCTGGCTGGGTTTAATTTTAAGGGTTTCTTCCAGAATTTTTCTTCAAACCAGGTACTTTGTGTTGCAATGACTGTTTGGAGCCGTTGGCTTTGATCGCTGCAGGTGGACGGCAATTTATATGCTATTTCCATTTAAAGTTCAGACAATTTAACTCTTTTTCTCAGTTGTAAAAATGACATAAACTATCCAGTGAAACCCAGTCCTGACCTGATTGACTGTAATATTACTTTAATAATGAGCTAGCTGATTGAACCATGAAGGACGATAAAGAGCAAATAAGCATGGGTTGAAATGTGTTTCAGTGATTCAGTGTTTAAGCCCTTTAAACTCATAAACAAGCAGCAGCTAAGGAATCAATGGCCCCCAGCCCTTACTGTTACTATTGGGTCTATCCGGTTGAAAAAGTTAAAACGAATGCAGCATTTTTTGTTTATATTGACTGCATCTAAAATTCTTCCCCTAGTTCAATTAATTTGTAGTGATTACATTATATTACCAAAATCTTCTTTTTATTATTTTTACAGGTTTATTTCTGTGTCCATGTTTAACTTCACTCTTGTATTCCTTTTTTTCCCTCTTTAATAATTAGTCTGTTTCTTAGAAATGACAAACCCATCAAAGCACATATGTGGGCTCAAGTTAATTGTGTGCACTTATTACTCCCGTTATATCCTTGTCCCTCACCTCTACTTGTGGCTCTGAATTCCTTTGGGTGACATCCATGTTCAGTCTGTGTGGCCACATTTCCCTGCTTGCCCTTTTTTTAGTTTCCTCTTATTTTTGTCCTCAACCTACATCTCCCTGTCTTTACTCCTCCATCTCAACTTCTGCTTCACCACCCATGACACGCACCGCTCCCCTCCTCAACTATGCTACCACCGCTGTTCCCCTATCCTGTATCTGTCTATCCAGCTGATTTTCTACAATTATTTTTTTTTTATTCATCCTTCACTCTTTTTGTAGCAGCTAGGTGGAGAAATATGAAAAAGACGGAGAGAAATATGCGTGGGGGAGGAGAAAACGTATTCAATAAGAGACTTTGCTTTGGGGAGATCAGGCGAGGAGAGTGTTGGCTTCCCTCCTGTCTCTACCCTCTCTCCTCTCTCTCTCTCTCTCTCTCTCTCGCTGCTCTGGCACAGTGAAAAGCATGTGTGTTGGTGTGTGCGTCTCTCCCAGCTCGGCTGTTGTTCAGCGCCGCCACAGATGAGGGAGGAAGAGGAGGTAAAAGCGGATGTCTCTGGCCAGAGGAGAACAGGAGTTCGGATAGACAGGCGAGAATAACCGCCGGCTCTGATCATCAACGGCGCTCCCTCAGTCTTTCCTGCACACACGCACGCACGTGTGCTGTCAGGCTCACTCACACACGCTTACGCCAGCTGGATGTCTCCTCGCTAGGCTGAACGAAAGAGAGGTGCTTTGGCTTGTCATTAGTTGAAGGCACGAAGAACATGAGAAGCTTTGATGCTTGTTTGCGTGTGTAGTGTTTTTGAATGGAGACGAGTCGGTACTTTAAATTCACAGGGACTGCTTTCATTTTCTTGCGGGTGAAGGGACTCTCACCTCCTCCTCAGAGTGTCAGACTGGACTTAACTCTGCTATTTTAGTCAATGAAATTAAGCAGTCATGGGGTGACAATGGAGGATGAAAAAGGAGGAGAGGCATGTTGGGATTTGGGTGAATGTGATGATTGGAGGTTTTCGGGTGTAGTGGAAGCCACAGGCGGGCTGGCAGCCACAGTAACTCTCAGTTCAGGGGAGTGAATAAGAGTGGAAGTGGAGAGGAGAGGGATGTCCTGAAGGAGTATCTTCCTCCTCATTTGCTGATTCTCTGTGGTAGTTCCTTAGGTTTTAGAAGTCTCAGCTTTGCTCCCTATTTGTCTCTTGTTTGTTGTTTTAATGTTTAAATACTCTCACTGTTTGCTTTGAGTCTTGAACCCTTTCTATTTCTCTATTCCACTTTTTCCCTACATCTGATTGTATTGACAGCTCGAAATGATGAATTCCAAGTCTCTCTTAACTCTTCATTTCTGTGTCCAGGTGTGATTGCGCAGAGGCTCCCTGGCTGAGGAGCTCGAGGGCTAAACATGGATCTAAAGGAGAGTTGTGGCAGTCAGGGGAGCCAAGAGAGTTCCAGTTTGCGCCCTACATCCTGGCAGGCCTTTGCCAGTACCAGCACGCTACACGGCCTGCGCTTCATCTTCCCATATGGTCAGGCCGATGCGCGCCGCTTGCTCTGGGCCGCAGTTCTTCTGGCCTGCCTTGGATTGTTAGCTCTGGAGAGCGCAGAGAGACTTGCGTATTTCCTCTCCTACCCTCAGCTGACCAGCGTGGACGCTTTTGTGTCGAGCATTTTGGTTTTCCCTGCCGTGACTATTTGCAACCTCAACACCTACCGCTTCAGCCACCTGACTAGCAATGACCTGTACCACGCTGGCGAGCTGCTGGCCCTCCTGGATGTGGACCTGAGCATCCCACAGCCACATCTGGCTGAGCCGGATGTGCTCGCTTTTCTTCAGGAAAGGAACAACTTCACAGCGTACAAGGCCAAAGCGTTCAACATGAAGGAGTTCATGGATCGAGTTGGCCATGACCTGGGGGAGATGATGCTCTACTGCAGATACCAGGGCCAGGAGTGCAGCCACAGCGACTTCAAAACTGTGAGTCGGCTAATTATTTTCTTTTTTAAATGTAACCTTTGGCGTGTGCTCTGCTGGACTGTTTTCAAATTTTTCTCTGTTGTGAGTTGTGGAAGGTACATGTTCAGAGTCTTCCTGTTTTTTTCTAGGAAGATGTTTTTTTTCTGCAAATAAAAAGACTAGACATATGCTTATATCTGTACTTTCCCTCCCACGGTGCACAACTGGGAGTCTCCAAGCTGATTTTTACTCTGCTACTCGTACGTCTTGCTTCACAGACTGCACCCCAGCTTTGTTCTGCTACTGCATTTTGTGCTGCTGTCTTCTTGATGTCTTGATCCTTGAAATAATAGCTTTGTGCTCCCTGGCACACTGCGACAAGTTTGAAAGACTTTTAATAGAAGAGTAACATTTTTTTCTTGGATCATTTCTATTGTAAATCACATCAAATTGTCATGGTTAGCACTTGTATTTCTGCATTTAGGGATTTTATTTATTTATTTATAAGTTCTAGCAAACAAAAGATGTTTCTCAGGGCTTGATTGTTTGTAAGAGAAAACAAACAATTTGCAGGGCAGTGTGTGATTTCTGCTGTGTCTGGTTGCATTTGCTGCTGTGAGTGGCACCCTGCTGTTTTTGTAGGATGTAAAATTGAATGCCAGCGTAAAGTGAGCAGGTTTTGGCACAAGCTAGTTTTTATGCTTCACGTCCACTTGTTGCACACACTTAAACTTCCTCAGACTGAACGTTAATGGACTCCAGCAGTTATTAGTGGATCTGATCTTGGCACTGAAAATATGAAAGCTTTTTGAAGCAAATTTATTCCCACCAAATTTAAATCAAAAAGTCTTGGAATTTGCGTGGCAATGAAGACATTCTCATGAAATAAATGTTATTACTTCTTTTTTTGTACACCAAACGTTTATGCTTTTAGTTTTTAAAAATCGCTGCATAATTTCAAGCTTCTGGAGTGCATTTTGAAAATATGTAAGTTTTGTAACATACAAAATATAGCTTGGTGAGTCCATATATGCCTAACGTTGTCATGAAATATGAAGCTACTTCTATTCTAGCATGCATCACAGTCGCTGCTCAAGTTATAAAATGAAACAACTGCATAACCCAGAGTAAAATACATCTTATTAACCTTGGATATTAATTCATACCCACTGACAGTAAATATTACACAAAACACAAACTTCTTTGTCTTTAGAGTGTGACCTGATTTAGTTAGGGTTTTCCAATTTTGTTAGGTTAATCTCTGGGAAAAAAATGTTTTTTATTTTTATTTTACTTCTATGGTTTTGTATCAAAACGTATCTACTCTGTTAGATGTAGTAGTAGTGCAACATGGTTAAATTGTGCAAGGCTATTTTTAGAGGTTTACTTTAAATGGGGGGCAAAGTAGGAGTTCTTTCTTGGTTTTTGCTCTGTCTGTCTCAGTTGTCGTGTCCTTGAGCAAGACTCTCAATCGTTTTGCCTGCTGGTGGTGGTCAGGGGACCCGGTGGTGCCGATTTTGTTAGTCTGCCCCAGGGCAGCTGTGCCTACAATGTAGCTTACCACCAACAGTGTGAATGTGTGAGCAAATAAGTTAAGGACTGAATGTAGTGTGAAGTGCTTTGGAGTGTTCTGGACTAGATAAAGACTTTTAAGTGCACACCAAATTAAATGGACTAGTGTATGAATGTGACGGTATACTTTTTCTAATTTTAATGTACCTCTCGTTTGGTGGTTGACCTTTCTTAAAAAGCATCTACATGTAGATTGTAATGGAAATATCTGGAAAAAGCCTGATTACTATTGAAAATGGGACTTATTTACAGTATTTGTCATTCCAAGTTAACAGCCAATTAGATGCACAAAATCAAGGGTTAGCAGTAATGAGATTTATATGCAATCAGTTTCTCTATTATTAATTCCTCTTTTCATTAAAAATGTAATACTTTACATCACATAGAAACCTGAGATAATAAAAGAAACAACAGTTTAAGACTAAATATTGGAAATTACAAATGTATCATTAACATAGTTAATGTTGGATTACCCTTAAGACATGTTTTATTTTACACTAAGGACATTTATTTTAGAAAAAAATTTTATGAAATCTTTTTGCATAAGCTTTTTTATTTACAATGCAAAGACCTGTTGAAAATGTTTTCTATGAATTACGTAAGCTAAATTTTTATTACGCATCCCTGAGTAAAGCAACTATACGAATCAAATTTCAGCATTTCTCTGTTTTGCAAAAGATATTGTTTTTAGATGAGCAGACATCATTTTGAAAGCACCCGCAAAAAACACCATGAGTAAATGAGTCAGTGCTGCTACTACGGCAGAGATCAATGAGTGAAACAGCGGGGGCTCTCGAGACTCCATACGGTAAGTCGCAGCTTCTAAGATGTGCGTGCATGCATCCATCCACACAATAATTTAAAGTCTGTGGGGGCGTAAGTGATAGTCATATGGCCATGCTCCGGTCTCAATGCTTACATTTATTAACCTTTTTAATCTGCAAGCTAGTGGTTTTACACTCCCACATAATCGAGCTGGTTAAACGTCATTGAGACTTTCTATTGTTACATCTGACATAGATGTAACGATCCATTCATTTGTAAGAAGTAAGAAGCCTAATAAAGCAGTCCTCAGGTTTGATCCACCTTCATTAGCTCTTTGTTTTGTGGAGTGCACTCTCGTTGCTATTGACTAAGTGGCTCTGTGGCATTATTCTGCCTCAACTGTGTGAAATTCAAGTCATTAAAGTCTTTGGGTCTGTGTTGGTTGCTATTGGATTGATGTCTTTACGTTTTATCTTGAGACATGCTTAATTTAGAGAAGCCAATTGGAAAAAAAACAATTCACACATTGGCTATCGTTGAAGTCCTCCTTGACTTCCCCAGATTGGTTGATCTCAGGGCAGCATATTCCGGCGTATTGCAATGTTCAATAATAACTCAATGTTCACACTTCTTATGGATCATCTGAGTCCTTTTAAAAAAGGGAGAGCAGAGAACGCCTGTGCAATGGTTCCCCTCAGGTCTGAGCTCTTCCCCTCGCATCAGGCTGTTTTATTCAAAATTAGGGAGTATACAGAGTCGGATAAACATTCACATTTGATTTACACAAGCTGTTTCAGAAACCGTTGTTCCCGCGCCTCGCTGGCCTTGACTAATCTGCACAAAAAACGGAGTGAATTTCGCTCACTGGTATCACATACTTTAACTGAAAGTTTTAACTGCTGGGAACCGACTGATGGTCTCTTTCCCATGATACCTTCATCCTG
Organism: Orestias chungarensis; assembly: GCA_032876305.1. Taxonomy (NCBI): domain Eukaryota; kingdom Metazoa; phylum Chordata; class Actinopteri; order Cyprinodontiformes; family Cyprinodontidae; genus Orestias; species Orestias chungarensis. The sequence goes on along the minus strand of JAVLVB010000145.1, from coordinate 722,132 downwards.
CTTCCAGAGAGAATAAACAGGCCTTATCAGAAAATTTATACCTCTTGTTATATGCACACACTTCTAGTATTTAAAGAAACATGAATACCTTTTATTATATGCAAACACTTCTAGTATTAAAAGAAACATCAAGGAATCAAGGAATCAAGGAATCTTTATTTGTCATCACATCACATGTGGTACATGAGGTGGGACGAAAATTCTAATCCCCCGGTCCAGTTTACACCCTGATAGCAATTTTAAATAATGTAATAAAATATAAGAGTATAATATCTATGCGAGAAATAC
>JAVLVB010000145.1:700783-721744 GCA_032876305.1 Orestias chungarensis | reverse complement strand
ATGTGATTTGACTCCACAAGAATATACAATATTGATCCAGAATCTACAATATAGTACTTCGGACATAGCAGCAATCAAAATTCGGAGTGCAAGTGACATATTAATTGACATTTTAAAGGGACATTTTAAAGTGAACATTAAAGTGAACCATTACAGCGACATTTTAAAGTGACATTTTGAAGTGTGATATTAAAGTGAAAAGTGCCGGTTAAATGAGAAAGAGTTTTTCAGTTCTGGTTGTTGTTGCGTGTGTTTGAGAGTCTCACAGCTTCAGGAATGAAGCTGTTTCTCAGTCTGGTTGTTTTACACTTGATGCTCCGCAGCCTCCTGCCTGAGGGGAGCGGGACAAAAAGTGAGTGTGCTGGGTGTGTGGGGTCCTTCATGATGCCGGCGGCCCTCTTCCTGCATCTGGAGGTGTAAATGTCTGTGGTGCTGGGGAGGCTGACTCCAACAGTCTTCTGTGCAGCCTTCACCACCCTCTGCAGAGCTTTCCTGTCTGCAGCAGAGCAGCTTCCATGCCACACGTTGATGCTGGAGCACAAGACGCTCTCCACCACACATCTGTAGAAGGAATTGAGAACTGAACATGAATATATGAAAGAAACACGAATATTAATGATTACCATTCCACACTATACTGATGATCAATTCACACCTTCAGATAGATGTTTGCACTGCAGTTGATCCATACTGCAGTGAACTGTAGCAACTCCACAGGTGAGGAATAGTCTTCACCTGTCCGTCAAGAGAACACTGGATTTTCAGAGTGTTACTGCAAACCTTTTTCTGTATTTGCCTCCCCATGTAGCCCTTTGAGGCTCCATTTAACTCCCCCTTAGTAACAATCTTACATGTTTTGTGACACATCTTCCACCTCAAACCATGTTCAAAGATAATCATGTTGACAGAGAGGCTTCTAGAGGGCACGGTCATCCTCTTTGCCCTCTGCCTGTTGCTGCTCCAGCTAGTTTCTCCGCTCTTGTCTATTAACTTGTCGTTTCTTTCCTCTGTTAAATTCTGCCATCCTTCATTTCTATGTCTGTTCCAGTGTAAAGTGAAATAACACACAATCAAACATACCAAGCATGGCCACATTCGCACTTAAATTCAGAAAAATGGTCTCGCTGCAGCGCATGCATTCATGAATAACTGCACACACATGTAGATAGCATATTAGCATGACACTCCAGGGACCCTAGTCAGCATTTGAGTGGCACTCTGATGAATGACCGTGGGGAGGATTATGGGGACGCTAGAGTGTGATGTGACTGATGGAACTGGAGCATTGCACTGCACAAAAGGGGAAATGGAAAATGTGTGCACATTCCCACTCACACTTGCAATGTGTCACCTTGGATAGTTTTAGGCATTTCTTCAAATTTCCAAATTTCCTTTTTAATTTATGTTTGTAGGCGAGTGCATCGCCAACCTACTTGACATGATTGTTTCTAAATAAGCGTTTTAGTGGACTTGTTTTTGAAGGATGCTTACAGAAATTAGGCCACATCCCAAAGAAGATCTGTCATCCCCTCAAAACCTTTTTCTCACCTTCAGTTTAACATCTCTGAAAGTATCTCTAGATTTTACAGTGCAGCTTAGTATGTGTGACACTGCATTAGTGAGAAGGTTTTTGGTGGATTAACATGGAAAAAATAAATTTAGCGCATTGAAAATTATAATGTACATTCTTCATTGAAAATAATATACCTGTTTTATCATGAAACTATTTTGCACTAATCATAAACATCTGGGTTATTTCCTACCAATAAGGATAGGCTACTGTTACTAAAACTCCACAATTTTTCAGATTGCATTAGTAACTTTACTTGGACATCCAAGAAGGACATTCTTGGATGAACTATTTAGTTGATTGTCATAGCTAATCTACGCTCTGCATACCGATAACCTATTTAGTTACATCGTCTAACTTTCTGTTATGCTCAAAACTGTTAAATATGTTAGTGGCTTATTCTAAACTCAAAGTGTTGGGGACTATATATATACACAAACACACATAGTCAGAGTTATAACATAAGGTTAATCTATTATTCAAACTATAATTGATTATAATGCCCCAAAATGTGATTGTATCTGTAAAGGACGATCAGGTGCCAATGGTGTTTGCTTTATTGGACTTCCTGTAGCCCATGTTTGTTTTTGCGCATGTGATTACCACCTTGATTAAATGCTGATTGATTACACGGATGAGGCAAATCAGCAAGTCTGCCACAGTAAATCAGTTCAGATTGCCTCTTTGACCACTGCCGTTTGCGCTGGTTAGGTATAAAAATACCCGATGAGATAAGCGGGCCAGGGCGCATGTTATCACTTCCATGACCTAATGTGAAACCTGATGGCAGCCAGATCTTGTATCAAACAGAAGCTGATTAGCTACTCATCCCTGGCTCTGACGTAAGTCTTGTTGGAGCAGCAACATTAGCATAATGGTTTTGGCTGGTTACAGTGTTAGTTATTAGCTGGTACATGCAACCTGTGGCCTTAGCACTTTAGTGGATGATTATTGGGTAGATTTGCTCTAGCTCAGCCAATGGCAAGCAGCAGGCTGTCAGGAACCCATAATATACGTATTCCATGGCCTTTTTCCCCTGTCTCCATCTCACTGACTGCATTTTAGCACTTTCATTTTTTTCCTGGATATTTGAAAGCCCAGTGCATCACATTAGGTTTTAGTGGATGTACTGTATTAATCATCAAGCCAATGTGGCATTACAGTGGCATTTTAGATTCCCAGCAGGCATAATGACTCAGTATTTTAAAGGGCATGGGAAGTTCCATCACCACCCACAAGCTCTCTCCTACCTACAGTCACCTGGATCGGCAGTAGAAGCCTGCATTTTAGTTACCAGCTCATAAGAATTGGATTGTAGCCACAGTCGGACAGCTCAATGTGGATGATGCTTCTTCTGGTAGACACTGCAACTGTCTGATGTGCCAGATTATAGTAGCTTAATGATAAAGTATCCGAGGTTATGAGGCTTAAGAACAGGGAGATTTTGTTTTTTGTTTGTGCCATGGATTTGTCACAATGGATGGGAAGTTTCTTGACCCACATGCAGAATACCAGTAGTCGTATATTCTTTTTTTTTATACAATATTTCTAATAATTAAATGAGCACTAAAAACTGGATCCATTGGCTTCTGATTATTATTATTATAATTTTTTTTAGAAAGCAGGGGAAGGAGGTTGGATGGTGTTCACAGAGGAGGGGAAGATGACACTGGGTGGAGCTTATTGTGATCTTGGCTGTAGGCTGATGTTGGCAAAGGTAAGTTAGGTCCTGGTGTGGAGCGGGTAGTTTTGTCTTGGGATCAGAGGTGAGGGTCTTGGATCGTTGAGCCCTGAGGCAAGCAAGTGGCTGAAGGGTGCGCAGGCAAATGAGGAACTGAAAGCTTTGGAAAAATCCTTGTCCTTTGCAGGTGTTACACCAAATTCTGCTATTTCCCACTGTTGTGTCCCCTCCTCACCACAATCTGGGTGCACTTTAAATAAATTCTCATGTTGTCGTTATCACACCAGTCACATGTTATGAGGCCCATCATAATCCTGTCAAAATATGTGACCTCTTGTTCTTCAAAATAAAGTTCTGAAAGGTTGTGGGAACAGTGGGAAAGCAGCGAAAGCTTCACATGAGCGCGCAGGAGCAGATCCACGAGCGCACAGGTTGATACACGAGCATGGTCACTGAATTGTGCGTACGTGGGACCTCCAAGGCGCGCCTGGAGAGTGATCCACGCTCGTTGGGGGAATTTTATGCTCGTGGTGAATAAAAATAGGACCTTCAATGGGCTCGTGGAGAGTGATACCACGCTCGTAGAGGACTTTTGGCGGAAATGAAACGCCATAGTTGTGTAAAACCCAGGCAAGAATCTAAAACAGGAATCATACTTGCGCTAAGCAGCTGACTTTAAACACTCCTGCACCAAGATTAGTATGTCTTTTAAGCAGTTATTGAATGCCCTACTTATGTTGTCACAGTTTGTTAGTAATCTGTCTTGTTGTAAAGACATTTAGAAGAAAAACTGGGAAGCCTGCAAGCAACAGAACATCATCGCAACAGTCAATTACAGGATTTGTAGTACCATGCTTTAAAGCAGAAGGCTACAGTGTGCTTAACAAAATAGATGGCATTACTAGGAGAAAATTATATAGAAGTATAAAAAGAGTTGATTTTTGTCACAATTGAGTCTTACACAAGGACGGTGACTCTAGGAATACTGGCAAACAAAGCTTTGGTCGAGTCCCATAGAAAAAAGATATAAAAAAGAGTGTTGGTTACACCAGTCCTGTCTCGAGGAATTGGCCAAAATTGTTTTCCTAATTTGGTGAGGGTCGTTTACAAGGGGTGCAACTGTTCACATAGTCATTCCTAATATCCACCACAGCACTGTTTATTTTGGTACGCACATCTACTAACTAATAGGGATGTCCCAATGCAACTGTTTTACGTCTGATAATAAAGTCTTCAGTGTTGCCTGATTTTATATTAGTATGAATCATTTTTACTTTTGTAGTGTAGAATGTTAGAAAGGGCTTTGTTAAGAGATCTATTACTCACGTTGGAAAACAGTAGTTTACAACAATGGCAAATTATCTATTGTCTTGACAACACTGACTCAGCATGCTAGATACAAGCTGCTAAATAGACATGTTGACATGGAATGAATGCTAAAATGATTTTAAAGGCTAAAACAAACATAACACTCCTATTTTGTCAGGATTAATCTATTTTACCATCAGGGATTTCCCAATGGTTGCATTTCTGTGTTATACTTTGTTTAAAAGACTGTCCAAAAATTTAAAATTGTTTAAAATATTTATTCTCAAATGTTTACAGTCTTCTTAAACAAATGTTGATGTAATTTATTTCTTCTAATTGAAGCTAATTGGAAGCATACCAAAGTAGGACTGTAAAACAGAATTATGTACCTAACCATGATTTTTTTGTACTGTTACCACCAAAATATGCTTGTTAAATGATTATTAAGAAATGTTTTATACCATTTGTTTGTTTTTGGTCTTTTACCACAACTGTGTCCTAAAACCCATATTGTACACTTGCTTATTAAGCGTTTGTTCATTTTTCTCTTCATAGGACTATCTGATTATTCCAACAGCCCAAGTGAAAACACAGCTTTCAATAAAAAAATAAGAATTTAAGTTGGATATTAGTATTATTAAATGCAAACTAGATTTGATCATAAACAGTGGGAGAAAAATAATTTGGCATCCTCCCAAGTGCCATTGGTGAAACTTGTTAAATATTCTCTTGCTGTCTTCTAAAGTGGCCTCAAAATGTGACTAATTGGTCGTAGTCTGAAGCTCCAGGTTGGGGATGTTCGCTGGCATCCAGAGCAGTGAAAAGAAGGAGCTGAAGGAGTGGAGTAGAGAGGAGAGGAGTGCACAGCCCATTACCTCAGCAGGCTGTCTGGGTACCCACTTCATTGTGGCCCCAGGAGGAGGAGGAGGAGGAGGAGGAGATGAAGCATGCCGGAGTGTGTGTAAGTTTGTTGTTCTATGTGTGTGGGTTTTTACAAGCTGCTGTGTGTTTATACTTTTGTGCCTGGGTTTGCTCCATAATGTGCCATGACATGTAGTCAGGATTCAATTGTTGTGCATGTCTGAGATTTAAGCTGCTTGATGCATTTGGTGAGAGTTGCTTTTAGGAAATGTTGACTTATGCTTATTAAATCAAAGGTCAAGTGGCTTGTTAACTCAAATTTATGTGGCTTGTTTGCAGGCTGCTCTTTGACTATTGGCTTCTATTTGATTCATTGTTTAATCTTAGCTAAAGGCTGACTTGTGTGTTCTGGTTGATTGCTTTAAAGAATTTCATTTGTGTACCTGTGTGCTGAGTCTTTAATGAAGTGTTAAACATACAGCTCTTATCTGAATTATAAGACCAGCTGATAATTACGAAGAACCCTTTGATCTGTTTGGTCCTAAGAGGGTGCTAAGTAAACTTTTAAAATACAAAAAGAAGAAATAGCGGTGTAAAATAACATCAGTAAGAATTTTTATTTCAAACCATTGTTCAACTGATATTGGCTGTACCTTAGCTGATCGAAAGTCCAGGACCATATCGCAAACCCCCCCAAAACATCAAGAAACAAACTGAATTCAATTGAAAAGTGCAACTGTGACAACATTTAAATTAATTTGTCAATGCTGCCAGTATTTGTTCCATGTTAATTTTGTATGTATTATTTACTTGCTACATATTGTTTAAGCTGTACCTTAGATGCTCTAACTAGGCATGTTGGCATAAAAAAGAGAAACATTCTAAGCAGGCTGACAGAGACTCTTTTTGTCTACCTGTCTTCCTCTCTTTAATCTCAAAGCTATCCTGGAGTTTGTTTGATCTTGGCATCCATTTTCCCCTGAGAGCCGTGTGCTCAGGGTCTTATGTGTCTGTTGGCTTGGGTAAAGACATTTCAGGGGGGTTTAATGGAAAGTGACCGCAGCCTAAATGGATATCGAGACATACGTTTAGTAATTTAGCGTTGCCACCCTTACTTATCTTTGTTCTTTCCAAGTGGATTAACTTTTCATCAAATAAATTTGCAATTGATTGTGTTATCAGAGATTTTTGTAATTAAAAGTTACGTTGTTGTTCAAATCTTCAACATTTCCTAAATCCTATGTATTCTTTAGCATACAGGTATTCTTTTGTATATTGCTTCATGAACTACAGCTACATTTTCCCCCACACACTGAGACTTCTAACTTTGCTGACATAAACACCAAGCTAAAACCTGTCAAGACATCCCTTTGACAGTTCTCCCGCCAGCGCCTCCCTGTCTCTACGAAGGACCGCTGTTCTGATGGAAAGGATCTCAGAGTGGTGTCAGGACAATGTGTGGCCTTTTTCTCAAAATGATGCCTGTGTGCAGGACAGCATGATTGCAAATCACTTTCATTGGTCCCACAAGGCCAATGTCAGATTGATTCTCAGTCTTCCGCATTTCTATGTTCATTCACAATCTGTCCCCAAAATAATTGTATGGCTGTGTTTTTAAAAGGCTAGTATCTGAATACATATGTGTTGTGTGTTTTAAAACCAAATGTATGTTGGCAAAACCTACAGCATACTTCTGGAAAACTGTAAAAAGATTGTTTGATTAAAAGAAAAATTCTTAGTTGAAAGGGGTGCTCACAAGGTTTGATGCCTGTTGTGTTAATAGATATTTTCAGCTGTGGCAGGAGCTGAAAACTTACGGTCGAACCCGCACAATAATCTCCCCTGGATTTTAGTAAGCTTTGCAGAGGTTTGATATGGAGTTCCTCAAAATCTTTGGGGTTCAGGGCCTTTTTTCCTAACTTTTCGTCCTTCCACATGACATATGGTCTCACTTTGGGTGAAACCCTGTATGTATTGTGAGGTATGTGCTTTTTCTTAAAATCATGTTTCAATCTGATTTGTCCAGGGTATTATTCCAGCAAAATTTCTTATCTGGATCTGGATCTGGATTTTGTTCTTAGCCTTCAGCTACCCTTTCATGACTTGCCTTAATCACTCAGTAGGTGGAAATGACTTATTTTAACATACAAGTAGATTTAATGATTGCCTGCAGTCTTCTCTTCTGGTAGTTGAACTCTATCAATTTAAATCAAAAATCAATTTGAAGTGCTGTTTTTTTATTTACTCAACATTTTATTTAGTTTTATGCAATAAATGTTTTGTTGTAAGTGAAAGCATTTTTTAAATTTTACTTTATTTTTCTCTTTCATGAATGGTTTTACTTTTATTAAGGTTAATGCTGTTGGAAACCAACCTAGCCATGTATCAAAGAAATTGCTGCCTGAGCCTAATGATTGGTTGTGCCACCCTGCATTAGCAACAGCTACAGCCTTGACTAGCCCACTACCAAATCTGTTATTTAACTTGTGTTGTTTTTTCTTCAAATGTTGACTGATCTGGGACTGTTTAAATCATTTTCAATCTCCTTAATCCAAAATAAGCCTGTGGTCAAACTTTTCCTTTTTTGTGATTTTTGTGAGACTGGGAGAGAAACATGTAGGATACATCTTTTTATTTATTTATTCTACTTTTTTTTAGTCTCTGTGGTTGTTGCCCATCCATGGAAATCATTTTGGCTCAGTCGATCCTATTGATGAATAGTGAACACTGGCCTTATTTGAGGAACCACAAGCCTACAGTCTGGTGATTTTGATGATTGTTCATTAAATACCCATTCATAAATCATATTCTAAAACTCTTTTAATGTGTACAAATTGGAGTGTGGTGTATAGACTTTTAAAATTATTTTGCTGACTTCAAGTTACTATGGAGTTTTCTATTGAAATTTTGCTTTGTAAAGCCATAGTTGATCATTTATCCTTTAAAAGGCTGTTAGTATTTCATACAGAACCAAGTTGTTTAGGGAAAATATTAAAGTTCCTTTTCTTGTTGCTGAGGTTTTGTTCTCTATACATTTGTTCAACCTAAAATCTTCAAGTGGGGTACAAAATAAATCTGTTCTTCTTTTTACATAACTCTGTAGTTCATATTCATTTCTTCCACAACCTTTAGACAGGTACCCCCTGACAACCTTATGTTGTCAGTTTAGTGACTTAACCAGAGACACCTGCATCACTGTCCTTCAGCAATCAATCACAGTCCTATTTTTTATGTTGGTGTTAATGTGAAGAGAATGCGTCCACACCAGCCAACCAGCTTGGTCAAAACCTCTTTGTATTCACTGTCATTTACTTGTGACTCATGCCCAACAGCGGCAGTGAACTTTTTAGGTGACGGCAAGCCAAAGTGTCAAGTGAGAAGGAATGGAGGAATCTCATTACATTGGTGTTACAGACTTTAGGCTTTATGTGCTGAGATCTACCCACATGCTAGTGAGTGGTAATTAGGGCTTGACGATATTGTTTTTCATTTCAGGTTTCATTTCATTTATATCACAATATGAAAACAATCACCATATTTGTCCAGTTTAAATTTTCTGTAGCTCATTAGTGAGATGTGAAATCAAATCAAATCGTTTGTTTTAAATATTTATATATATATTTTTTTCCCCCTTGTCCTGTTCAGCATTACGGCTAGTAGAATGAGTTTCTGGCTGCCATAGTTGTGCTTAACAGATTTTCTTTTCCAAGTGAGGCTTTAAAAATATAGAGCCTCCCTTGCATCCCATACCTTAATTGTTTATTGATTTCTGAGGTGTTTTATACATTCTAAAGCTAAACATGACTGAGGGGTGTGGGGGTGTGCACAGAGTGCCCAGCAGAGAGCCCTCCCCCCCAGCACTGCACCCCAGGGCCCAGTCCGTCCGCAGGTGAGTGCAGTAGCAAGCAGTGAGGAAGGGTGAGGAGGGGGCAGGGCAAGCCCCCCTTACAGGAATAGCATGGGAAGGCAGAGGACACCCAGTCACAGACCCAGCCCCAACCACATTCATTCACAATCATACATGCTCACTCACTCACTCTTTCACTCTCTCACTCACTCACTCACTCAAGGTATGGACGGGGTTGGTGGTTGGGGGGGACCAGCCTCTGGTGCCGCCGAGTGGGCAGCCCCCAAGCGCCCCCACCGACGCAGTCTCCCCGGATAGCACCCAGGAAACAGGGGTGTGGGAAGTAAAAAAAAAATAAAACAAATTTTTTTTTCTAATGTAGAATATAATAGAATGTCTTTTGTTTTCATTTTATACATTGTACAATGAGATTAGAGATTTAGTAAAGGAAGTGAAATTATTCCTCTGAGTTGCATATTATCACGTCACAAGGCGGTGGCCATATTTGAAAATGTTTAGTTTGAACTTTGAAGGGGTTTTAGGTAGGTATTTATAAACTATAAATAAATAAATAAATATGATTATAGGTATATATAAATAACGGTATTTGTCAGAACGTCTCCACAATAACCAACAGGCCCAGCAAAATTTCACTGTGATTTACGGTGTGGCAGTGAACACCACATCAACCGGGCTGTTTTTATCCACGGCTTCTCCTGCGTCTGCAACAAAAACAGCGGCTGTTTCTATTCCCACTACATTCACACATATTTGCAGGGTTATGAGCCTCCTGCCAAGGCATTGAGTTAAAGGAAAAATGATCTGTCGCTCTGCTCTTGCTACAGTCAGTACTTCTGAGGCTGCTTCGCCGCCGCCTATGTGTTTTTTGCAAATTTTCGTTACTGCCAAACTTTGTAGGAACCATGCCCCACAAATGCTGCTCCACCAACTCCTGGTGAAAAGTAGTAACAAGATTCGGCAACACATTTATAAACAAAGCCTGTTTTATTCAGCAATGTAGCCTGTTGAAATTTTGTGATTTTGGTGCTTAAAGGGTTATAAACAATCTCCTCCTTTTCAGTAACGGTACCCAAGTTCTCTATTGGTTTCTCTCAAGAAGTAACGGTCATTTTTCTTGTTGCTGAGTCGGCTGCCGTAGCCCAAACATACACACACGTGCCGCTTGGCTACCGTTGTGCTGTAGGTAAACACGTGAACCTACCCTTGTTAACCTAACATAACGGTGCTACTTAATTAGCATTGGCTACTATCCAAAAGTGAAGACATATATATTTCTATTGCGATAGTCTCATACTTCAATTGAGAAAAAGTTATTTCCTAATACATATTGTTATCATTTTTTTGCCCAGCTCTAGTGGTGATATTTATTCTGAAACCGCTTTATGCAGACATGTTATGATTTAAAATAATTGACCTACTTACTTGACAAACCATATAGTCATCCAAAGCTTAAAGCACAATAATTATGTATTTAAAAAAAGAAATCCTAACTAGTAACTTGCCTTCAATCCAGATTAAATTGTTTTAAGCTTGGTGTTGTTTATCGTCTTGTAACATGCTCTGAAGATGTTTACTATTCTGCTGCATGATAAATACCAAAGATTATTCTTCTAGAAATGTGTCCCTTTTAAAAAATGCACCATCCTTGTTCTGCTTTCTTTGCGTGCCCTGAAAAGTTGTTGTCATGCTGTTTGTAAAACATTAAGGTTTTGTTCTGCTGAGACCTGATGATGTCTCAATTGAGCTGGCTTCACAGCTGTTTTTCTTATTCAGTTGGCTGTGGAGACAATGAAACAGAGCCTATATATATTGCGACTGTCCTCAACCCTTATTAATATTACATTGAATGCTTTCTTGTCTATTGAGAAACAAAGAAATCCCTTTTCTCTTTCCAGTTTTACCTCCAGATGAACTGCTTAAAGCTCCTGAATAAAACCTTTTGGCCTAATGGAGTGTCAGAGATAAACACAACTGTAAGAAAGTGTGACCTGATTGCAAAGACTGCCTTTTCCTTTTTTGTACAGAAAGATAAATAAACTAAAACTTTGCTGGGTAAATGTCACGCATATTTATGAAGAAATACCTCTAAACTGAACTTAATTCTTAACCTCCTAACTTCTAACCTCCTACATAATTTGCCCAGGCAGTGTGCAGAGTTCATCCGTCGGTTCATCCATCCATCCATTTTCCTCCGCTTATCCGGGATCGGGTCGCGGAGGCAGCAGCCTAAGTAGAGAGATCCAGGGTCTTCCTCTGGGCCTCCTCCCTGTTAGACATGCCTGGAACACCTCTCCAGGGAGGCATCCAGGAGGCATCCTCATCCGATGCCCAAGCCACCTCAACTGGCTCCTCTCGACAGGGAGAAGCAGCAGCTCTACTCTGAGTCCCTCCCGGATGACCAAACTTCTAACCCTATCTCTAAGGGAGAGGCCAGAGACCCCGGAGAAGAAACTAATTTCGGCAGCTTGCATGTGTAATCTTGTTCTTTCGGTCACTAACCAATGCTTGTAACTATCGATGAGGGAGTGTGCAGAGTATTTTGCCATATCTGAACACCTCTAAGAGATAATTTCTCATAATACTTTTGAGCTTCTACTTGTTTCCTACAGATCTGAGGATCCTTATATTTTCTTATTTATCTGTTCTAAAAGTATTCATAACACCAGATGGCCAATATATTTTTCTCTCATTATTTTTCCATTTCCTTCCTTCCTAACTTAGTTCTTGAAATCCTGAGAAAAGACCTTTCAGCTGTTCTCAGTCTAATATCCTGCAAAGTTTGTGTCAGCAGTGCCTGTTCTACCTGTTTTTCGTCATTTCCACTCAGTTCTGCTTTGGCAGTTTCTGTTTTACTTTCTCCCCAAATTCATTATTCAAAGAGCAGTTGCTTGGATGTCCACGGATCTGGAACGACACTCCATCCTAAAGTACTACATGTGGCTCTACAGAGCGACTATTACAGTTAGTATTGTCTTTATTATCTCAGGAAACAACAACAACAACCCATCCCACCCTACTTGCTGTGATACTGGCTGGTGCTTGACGATATGAGTGTATCCCTTTATAGAGAATATGCTGGTTTGTTGTCACCATTAGCTGTGATCAGGGGATGTTTGCTTTTTTGGCATTTGCCTTTTCAAGGATTTTGTGAAGGCAGAACACATGCTAAAAGACTATTTGATCTGAGATGTTACAGGCAGATATATGTCATGAGTATTTCGGCAGATGAAAAGGTAGGAACAGAGTTGGTCCTTCACAACTACTGCTAAAACCTCTCTGCTCTATTTTGTTATAAATCAGAATATTTCAAATTCATTCTTATTCATCAATTTTTTTGTTAAACATTGTTTTTATTCTGTTATGCACTCTGGTGGTTTAAAATCTACTTGCAGCTGTGTCTCTCAACTAAAGCCAGTTTAATATCTATCTACCCACCTACATCCTCAGGAAATCATAAAGGAGCAGAATAATAAACCAGTCACTGAACATTGAGCTGTGATTTTGAGCTCAGCCAATGGCTGCCAGTCTCAGATGGAACAGGAGGGAAGGGGAGCAGGTAGCAGCAAAGACAATCGATACAGAGACGGAGCAGTGAAGGAGATTGCACTGGTCCTTATAAGCAAATCTAATTACAAAACTGCATTTAGAAAGAATGTTGCATATCCATAGGTAAAAACCATTTAGTGGTTATACTGATATTTCAGTCTTCTGTATTGCCCGATACTGACCTGATACAATATTAGCAAGAATATGACGTACCTTTTACTTTCGCAATTTTAGGAAAGGCTTAATTAAGTGATATTACTCAGAGAGCAGTTGTTAACAATATGTTATGAGAACAAAACATCCATTAACTGGTAATCAATGAGTTAAAAAATATTAAACTTCTTCAAATGTGTTGGAATTGTGATATTGGGGATTTTACATTTAGGCCAATATAATTAGATATTAATTTTTTGGCTGATATCAGACCAATATCAATATTGGATCAGGACACCCCTTGCATATGCTATTTACTTCTATATCACATAGTACACCAGCAGTTAAGCTATGTTAAACAATATTGGTGTATGTGTAATGATTAGAATATGTGGAAAAGTGGATGGGCCTCCCTGAGCAGCTGGACTCTAGGATATTCTGGTCTTCCATTCCTAACTATTGTAATCAGTTGTGTCAACCTGACTGATGAGAAAGTGATAATAATAGCTACTTTAAAATAATTTTTCTTGTAAAGGAGAAAATACTGACGTAAATAAGCTTCCGCTAAACAGCAATTGAAAAATCACAGTTCCCATTATCCTGATTACAGAAAGATGAAGATTTAATCCCCTCCAGTTACCTCAATTCTGAAACGTAACACTTCCACTCAACCACATGGACGCAATAAGCGTTAGGTGGAAAGAAGAAATACTTGAGGAAACATATGTTATATCTAAGCAGTTGTATTTTATTCTACCACAATGTTTATACATGTCTTGTTGATGAAATATGTTCTTAGCTGTAAAGCTTCTTTGTAAATCAAAGTTTCAAGAAATAATCTATATTATTAAATAAAGTAACAGGTTTCAATTCCAAAGTTAACTCATTAATCATGACTTGGTGTTAAGTAACTAGATTAACTATTTTAAAACTTGTGAATTTAGTGTTTAAAACTACAGAGGGTAGGCAATTGATGTGCTAATTTGCACTTACTAACCTGCATCTAATGTTCTCTTGAAAGACACCATTTCTGAGTTCAGAGAAAATAAATAAAATATAATGCTCATTGAAGTAAGAACTCCCCCAGATCTCTAACCCACCCAATAATTATCTCAATCCAGCTGCTACTGCCCTGTAACTGTTTCAAATTCGCACAAATGAACCGTTTGTTTTCACCACTAACAATTTGCATCACATCATTGGTGACAGTCTTATCTTAAGTTTCCAATAGCTATTCCGATATTAGTTGGCCCCATAAAAAAATCACCATTGTCATCTAGGTGAAACTAGACATGTATTTGATTAACACGTTTGGCAAAATTTGGCTAATTAACTATTTTGAAATACCTCTTAACATAAACATAAGAAAGAAAAAAGGTTATTTCTCGTGATCTAATATGCTTTCATGGTTTAAGGTGTCTAAAGAAAAAAATGTGTAAGTTACAAACTGTCATGTAAAGCGAATGCTTTATATTTTCAACAGGTTGTTTCAGAAATGTGAAGATTCCTTGGGAATATTATTTTTGTGCCCTTCCGCTGACATGAAGAGAAAACAGCAATGTAATTGCTTTTTAGTTGTGCAACTCATATTTCTTATTGTCCTTTGTTATACTAGCTTTAAATGTAGAAATATAAGCAAGAAATTATGATTTACGACATTTAATTTCAGGACACACTGATTGAAAAGGATTTTGTTAGGTTAAATTATACAACGTCTGTAGGCCCCTTGATCAGTTGGCTGCATTCAGCAGTTTGTTTGGTTCATGATGCAATCCTTAAATCAGCCCTGTATATTCCCACTGTGTAAATCTTAACAGAATGTTGGTAAACTACTTGTGTACATGCTAGCTGGTACTTTAATCAAACTTTGATCAGGGAATAATGCACAGGAAATGCAGGGCTTCTGTAAAGTTTATCTTTATGAATAATAAAAGAAGAGGAACTCAGAATGGCAACCATAGCAAACAGACACACAAGATCAGCCTAGGAAATGTAAACACATGCTTTAACACAGTGCTGCAATCCAGCACTGCTGCACTACACAGTCCAAATCATTACAGAGCAAAGAGAGTTAGAAAACTGTCCCATTGCTCACTACTATTGTCAAATAGATGGAACATAGTAAAAATATTCAGATAATTCAAACACAGCTCATGATGTGATCACTTGGCTACCACTAGGGTCATAAGACCCCCGACTGAGGTCTGGAAATCAGAAACCCCTCCAATCAGATGTACACATCTTAAAGAGCATTTATAATCTCCAATCTCTTGCTGCCTAAAAAAGGTGACACAGCTGGTCACTGCGAACTGAACTCAACCTTCCTTGAACCCAGCCAAACAGCAGAAGCGCGAAAAACAAACGTTTGAATCACATGTCATCGAGTTTGCTCCAGCACCAACACGACTTCCTGTTCACCACACTATAATAACATTTTACCTATTTTTTCCCGCGTTTATGTATTACAGTGTGTTTATATTTCTATGCTACACTAGAAAATAACCCTAATACCATGGAGTCTTGCTAGGAAGCATAAAACCATTAACAAATAAATATAGAGCCCAAATGTAGTTTTTTTTTCCACTACTTTAAAAATTGTTATGTTTTTATATAGAACTTTAGGTTCTAAAGAATAGGTTTTATAGCAAAGTAAACCACATATATATTCAATCATAGTTTCCTAATAGTAAACCTTGATCATTACAACATCTTTTCCACTGGGCACGTACTCTGAGGTCACAAATAATTGACCTTCAGTCTTTGAACAGTGCATGCAACTTGCTATACATATTTATCACTGATAATATTTATTCTGTTGTGCAGAATATTTTTCTATGAATATATTCTTTGTTTTTCCTGTTACTGACCTGTGTAGCCATGACTTTATTCCCTTTGTTTATTTTGCAGATAAGGTACAGGTAATATTCTTGTCGTTGATGGATATGTCCTTTTTCTTCCTTGCGCATATTTATGGGAGCACTGACTACTATGACAAATGTGTAAATAAAAATCTAGCTATTGCAACAAAAGATTAGAATAGGTTTTCATGAACAAAGCATTTCAGTAAAGATCCATCTTAGGTGTGATAATTTGGTTATTTCAGAACAATATATTTTTGTATGCATTTATTCTGCTAATAAACTATTGTTGGTAAAGCATTGTCTCTGGATTTCCTCCAAACTTGTTTTGTATTTGATACTAACACCCAGAGGACTAGAAGAGTTGAAATTCAGATGTCCTTATTTTTTTTAATTCTGCAGAAGCTTCTAGCTCCTAAATAATAACCAAACTCTTGAAGGTCTGTAATTTTTCATCCATGTGCAAGTTTACCAACATAACAGACCAGAACTTCTCCTTTTTTACTCCCCCGCTATGTTTACAGTGATGTATTGGAAGGGGACTTTCCAGATCTCTGCATGCCTTAGTAATTTTCCCTCCGACTGCAAGTCGCCTATCATTGTCATGTTTTTATTAAGTTATTTACAAACCATTATCAGCGGTGAGTTGCAGAAAAATTGTTCTTTCCGTACTGATCCATTTCTCACAAGTTTCCTGGGTTGTTCTGCTTTCCGATAAAGATCCTGTTCTTACTTTGTTGTGGTGGAAGGGTTGTAGGTCATGTTGGCAGCACACTAGATAATGTAAGCCATAACACGCTGTGAACTTCAGGGTTAAAAGCTGGGTCAATGCTAAACATTTTTTTATCACTCTAGCTAACATACTGTATATATTTTAGCCACTTATATACCCCCACTTCTATGCCTCACATAGGATATTCACACTGTACAGATCAGCAAAGTGTCAAAGTTATCTCACTCGGGCTCCTAGACTCCGTATAATTTTCTAGAAGTTGATTAATTTTAAAGAAGTGCACGTGAAATAGTAGTTTAGCTAAATGAAAAACCTTTAATACTACATCCCATTAAATAGCAGACCTTAGTTGTCCTCATATTGCTGCAGTAATATGCTCAGTAAGGGCTCACTGTAGTTAATCAGATTTAATGAGAAAATAACTTGAGTCAGTTCTCCGGCAAAACATCAGTAAATCTTTAAAAGTAAATCCAAGTGTGTGGCGACTAAACTGAATATTCCTATAAGTGACTGCTTTTATTTAAACTAGGATTTTGGGTTGTTTGCAAATAAATTAGTTTGGCTGTCCCTAATTTTCAATGTCTAATATTTTCCTTCTTGAAGTCGGCTTTTGAATATCCATTCCTGTGGAGGTTTGTTTCACATGATGTAATGTGATGTGAGATTTAAGCATGGAGGATATGTTTTATCTCAGCAGGAGATGATTGTAGCAAGTCAGAGATATGCTGAAGTACTAAAATACTTTTTTTCCTTTTCATTGGGTAAGACACAATTTAGTTTTTTAAGGCAAAATACTGTTTTTAGTGAAGCAGTTCCTTGAAAATACATGATTTCTCAAAGATCTTTCAATCCAACAGTCAACATTGACGACTGATTTGAAAAAAACAATCTTATATACTGTACACAAGCATGCTCTCACTCACTGGTGTTTGGATTCTGTTTTTCACAAGTGGACTCTATAGGGTCTACTTTTTCGACCGAATACTTGTATACTTTATATCTTGTAGTGCCGTGTCATTTTCATTTATTTATTTATTTATTTTTTTTACTGGGATAGATCTGTTCTAGTTTTGTCCTCTTTTTCTTGTTCCATAGAAGTAGACCTCTAGGGTCTATTGTTTTTTTTCTTTATCCCTCCTTCCCTGCTCTTTTCTCATCTATCTCTTCTCCTTTTACATTTTTCTCCTATCTCTCCTTCTTTATTTTTTCTCCATTTCTATTTCTCTACCGTCTCTCCCTGTCCACTACATTTGCTGTAAAACCAAAGCAATTTCTAACAAATCTGATTGCTTCACTGCTGGATAGGAAAAGTAAAAAAAAAGACCATATATACCACAATAATTTTACCTCAGACAAAAACAACAGTACATTGATCAGAAGAATGGATGGATTGAGTTATTAAGTCAAATGTTGTAAAAGTTTTTATTTTTTATCCTTTTTATATTTAAAACATTTATAGAAAACCCAGACTGCCATTTACACATAGAAATACTAACCATGCTAAATGTCCGCGGTGCTAATTTGGTAGGGAAAAGACAGTCAAAATCAATTTTGTTCATTGGCTACTGCTTGTCCCACCCTCTTTCTTTTGAATTGGTTCAGTCTAACTCTGTCTGATTTGGAAATACATCATTTCATCTCCACATGATTTGTCTAGCTAGGCAGCCATAGAGAAGAAGAGCAGATGAGGCCAGAATCGGAATCACCTTTTACTGTTACTGCAGTGCTTTGTCACTCTCGCTTACTGTAAAAAAGTTAAATGAGAGTATAAAATTTGCATGGATTTGGGCTATTCAGGCGGGGACTTGAGCTCCCAAAGTAATATGCTGCTTTATAATGTGAACACTGGGGCAAAGTAGTTTATTTCCAGCAAAGCACACATTCCTAGAAACAGCTTCTCAATAAACATATCAAACAAGACTTTAGTGTATAGTAGTGGGTATTCAAATAAACACAAATAAATGCTTTAAAATCGGCTGCCTGGGGTGAAAATTGATATGTTGCTTTATATTTTCTGATGGGGAGAAAAGAAATGTGAATGTCTGTCTTTTTAAGAAGCAAAAATTATGGCATTCTGTTGGGTTCCTTGTTTTGTACACCCATAGATAATTGTTATTCAGCTCAAGGCTGTTCTTTCTTTACTTCTGCAATTATTTAAACATTTGTTTTTTATAATCTTGCTGGCTTTCCTCTCATACTTTCTGTGACCTGCTTTATACTATTTGAACCGGGTTTGACAACTGTGCATTTTCATGATGCTCGTGAACACATCTTTGCTCTAATGTGCACTTCTTGTCACGTCTGAGCATGCTGCATCATTGTGATGATAAAACTAATTAAATTGCCAATCTAGAATTAGACATAAATATGTACTTTTTAATAAAAATGTTTTTTGAGGTTATAAAGAAGACTTTAAACAACCCAGTCTTTTTTGTTTGCTGTGACTCATCCTGGAGCAAAGGGAAATCTTCTTTTAGCCATCTAACTGGCTTGGATATTTTGGAAAAATTTGGCTGGTAATCAAAGGAAATAAAAAAAATAAAATAAGAACGTTGATGACCACAGTCTATGACTCAAGCCGATTTATTCATGTAGACATCAATGAATCAGAATGACAATGCTGTGTTTGAGGGGGAAGTAAGAAACAGATTTGGTCTTTGGTTTTGTAAAGGATAAATTGTGACTGGGCAAATGGATAAGATTATGAGCTTTGCTGTGGTTAATCTCCACAGCAAATGGTGACTAATTTGGCTGTTCTGTTCAAATCTAAACCCCAGTGGCTCTCTGTTTTAATCTCAAACAGTTGTAATGACACACATTGCTTTAAAAATTGTTTGTTTTACAGATTTTGTTGCCATAAGGTTCTGTGTGTTTCAATTCATCCCATTTATCCATTGTCTAAATAAACCTTGCAGAGTAGATAGGGGGCTGGTGATCATCGTCATTGGTCATTGGGCGAAATGTGGGATGCACCCTGGTCAGGTCGGCATCACAGGGCAACACAGAGACGCACACCTATGAACACAGAAACTTACCTTGAGGCAATTTGAAATAATCATTTAACCTAAAATTCCTTTTTGTTTTATTTATTGGACTGTGGGATTAAGACAGAATAACTGAGGATTGTTTTGTTACCACTGACCAAATGTTAACTTAGTATGATGAGTTTTCGGTTGTGTGATACTGTGTAGGGAGATTATTGATCACATAAATTTTGTATTTATCCAAAGCATTTTAAGTTATTGGTTGTTTTTACAAACATGTTTACCACTTCATCTGTGTCATTTGCTGTAAGGTTTTCAAGGAGGGCTGACAGATTTACAAAAAACAAACTCTAAAACACATCATGGTAGACAAAAACACACAAATTTAGATGTTTGGATTTCATAAAATGTGGAAAAACATGTTCCAAGCGTTGTTTTTCAGCCACATGTAATCAAACCATTAAAAATGGATAGGGTACTGGATGCTGTCTGCTTTGCATTTACAACTCTTCATATAATGTTTTTTTTTTTTTTCTGCTACAATGGTTATCTTGATGTCCGAAGTCTACGACACTCATTCTGAGCAATTTGTGCCATTTCCAAAATTAAATCTGTTCACTTACATGGAGCTTCAAAATCTATGTCCTGTTCGTAACATATTAAACGCTAATTACTACGAAAGCAGAGAAAAAGCTGCAGGCAGATGGAGAAAATCTTTTTTTCCAGATAGGTAATTGTGTCTATTATACATATTATATAAGTGGAGTTTTACGTAGGTCATTTATAACATTATTTTTCTACACTTGCTTGTTATAAAGTTGAGGTCATTTGTAACATGTTAGCAGTGATTTATCTTCCAAATTTCTATCTAAATTTTGGGGGTACAGTTTACCACAAATTTTTAGCATGTCAGTTGTTGCATAGTTACTGCTCTGTCCAAACCCCTGTAGATCACATTAACGAGTTTGATAGGCAGCACCTTTACCCACAAACTAAACAACTTTACAGTGGGTAACCTGTCCCTGAGGGTTATTTTTTATATTTGTTTCTTTGAACATACATGTTTTTTGATTAAGCATTGTCAAATCCGAATTCTGTCACCTCCGGAATAGATAATAAAGCTTCTTTCTCTAGCCTTAATTCATAAAAACCAGATGGCATACTAAATTTTGTTGGCGTATCACCAATTTCGAGTAGCTCAAACAAGATGGCGGCGCACAGTAGTGCAGCGGCTTCTCACGCTCCTAGTGAAAACCCTGAGTTACGTAGTTTTTACGTCGGTTCCGAGCCCAAACTTATGCGCCTTATGCGTATGAGTTATGGACGGACTGAACTTTGTAGGTTTAAGGACAGTTTGGTCACTAATAACCTAGATAATAACATCAGAGCAAAACTGGGC
>JAVLVB010000145.1:654965-686795 GCA_032876305.1 Orestias chungarensis | reverse complement strand
GACACTTTCTCTTTGTTTCTGTGGGCCACAGACAATGATTTCAGTTTTGTCTGAGTTTAACTGGAGGAAGTTGTTCTGCATCCACAGACTGATCTGTTCAGTACAGTGACACAATAAATCAACAGGCCCATGTTCTCCTGCTGTCAGCGACACGTAGATCTGAGTGTCATCAGCATAGTTGTGGTGGGACACATCATGGTTGCGTATTAGCTGGCCCAATGGAAGCATGTACAGATTGAATAAAAGGGGTCCCAGGATCGGCCCCTGGGGAACCCCACAGGTCACACCCATTCGGTCGGAGACTTAGTTCCCAATTTGAATAAAGTAACACCTGTCCTCAAGGTAGGACTTGAACCAGTTTAGAGCCATACCCGTGATTCCCACCCAGTCTTTTAACCTCTGTAATAAAATCACATGGTCAACTGTATCAAAGGCGGCGGTCAGGTCCAGCAGAACTAGGACAGAGACTTAGCCTGCATCTGAGTGTAGGCGGATGTCGTTTGTCACCTTGATCAGAGCTGTCTCAGTGCTGTGGTGGGGCCTAAAGCCTGACTGGAAAGCATCAAACACATTGTTAGACAGGAGAAAGTCACTCAGCTGTTGGTATACAACTTTTTCCAGCACTTTTCCTAAGAATGGCAGGTTTGATATGAGCCGATAGTTGTTCAGTACTGTGGCATCCAGACTGCTCTTCTTTAGGAGAGGCTTAATGACAGCAGTTTTCAAGGCCTTTGGGAATATTCCAGTCTGAAGTGAGATATTGACTAATTGAGCGAGTTGTGGAAGCAAACTGCTCAGCACAGAGTTTAGGAATCTAGTAGGTAACTCATCCAGGCAGCAAGTAGATGGACTCAGGCTGCAGATGATCTCTTCAACTGTTTTATCGTAAACAGGTGTGAAGTGTGTCAGCTCCATATGTCTAACTAGACAGTTCAAAGGGATTTCTATAAATATTAAATAGCAGATTAAAAAGTAACTGTTTAAAACCATAAGTTAAGAAGAAATAACATTTACTAGTTCAATAAAAAAAGACTGCAGATAAAATCTTCTCAGTTGTCATATTCTGGCTAAAAAGAACTGGGTGCCTGTCTCAGCACTTCAGGAAGACTGTTGCAATTTTTTGTAGCATGATACGGAATTCCCACCTCACCTTCTTTGGTTTTTGTTCTTATCACCAGGAGAACACAACCTGAAAAATAGGGCTCAGCAGTAACGTTTCTCTTTGTAAATGTTTGTAAATGGGCCTTAAATAAACTCTTATTTTATCAAAACGATTAAATAAATATCCTGTCAGAATTACGCTGAACCTCATTGATGGCTTCACAAAATGTGTGATCAAACTCTCACGTTGCATGATGTTTTCAGGAGGAACATCAAAGGGCATCAAAGAAAAAATAGCATCAAGAAGTAAGAAGACTTCCTCCTTTGCGACAAAACTACAAACAAAAACACGCTTCATACCTAAACATGGTTAGATAGACAGAAAAAGCTCCACTTCTGGTGTCAGTTGCAGAAAATAACTCCTCTAGAGTTTGAAGTTAAGAGACCTAATTGTGGCACAGCTTCCAGGCAGCAGTACAAATTCCCAAGAACAATAGATGAAATTTTAAATCCAGTAACCACTAGATACCTAGACACAGAACACAGAAACCTTAAGCAAACGCTCGCAGCCAGATGAAGAATGGCTGGAGGCTACAAGTAGTCAAGTGGTAGGAAGTGGTTACAGGATACAAAACACAAGTGTTGGTTAATATGTGAGACAGTGGCTTGCTGTTTGGATCTAGACTAGACCTAAATTGACCTTTTAAAGTAGCAAACACGCATAAACCGGCCTGATGACAATCATTTAACAGGAAATTAAAGAAACATGAACAATTCTGTATGTGTGAGATCAGTGACATGTTTCTGAAACCTCCAACTAAATAAGGCACAAGAGATTTTTGTAATGCAGCGTTAAACCTGCTGCTTCAGGACTTTTTTTCTTTTCTTATCTTGGCTTTTTCTGTTCTGCTGCTTTGATGCTCACCCTTGCTGACTTCAAGATATAACGATGAAATGTAGAATTTTTTATTTTTAAAATCTGAAATGCCAGAGGTCATGCCAGATGGTAATAAAAGCCTCACAATCCAAGGTTGTTTTTCTTTTCTCTCTCCTTTTTTCAAAGTGCGGCTGTGCTGTTTGTACTTCTGCACACACATCTTTTGTATTTGTGTGTGTTTGATAGTCTGTGGATCGTTCCTGTTTGTCTGTGCTGTGAGGAGCGGCGTGCTGATGTCTGATCCAATCAAACTCGGCTCTGGTGGGCTGAAGGCCGGAGTTGTGCCCAGAAAACCATGTGAAACAGAAAAGGAAGAAACGTTTGTAGGCTGCCCAACTGTGATTATGGGCTTTGTTTAGGTCATTTTACATTACATTAAAAATGAGATCTATTGCAGAAAAATGACCACATGATTGAAAATGTGCAGTGAAATTCCTGAAAAAATCAACTATGTCATGTGGGCTTCAGTTTACTGTCTGGCTCTAAGTGTGATTGTACACAGTTAGAGCCCCATAAAAATAATGCTCTTAAGAAGTGCATATTTGCTAGTGACAGTGGGAAAAAAAAGAATGTATTCTGTTCCGTTATGAGATTTAAGGCATTTATTTTTTCTCTAAGGAAAATAAAAATGGAAGTACGAAACATAATTTGTTGCTTGTTTCTGTACTATTTTCTCATCCCCATTTTTTTTTTTTTTTGTGCCGGTTCAGTAATATCTAATTATTTCTCTGTAAAGGTTTCCATTTGGCCATAGAGTAAATTGTTTTCAGGTAAAAAAAAATCTTCTAATTTCATGAAGATGCACCAATCCCAATATGTTGACCAATTTAAGAAATGTGGCTGCAACGACATGATAATTAGGCAGACATTTTTCTTGAACAATAATATAGAAGGATAAAAGTAGAAATTGAGTTTTTGAACTGGATTTAGCATGATAGTATAGTAAAAAGCACAATTAATATGATATAAAAAGTTGTCTCTTTGTGCAGCGACTGTAAATGCGACTTTACCTTGAAAAGGCTTGAAATTTTTCTGTTTGTACCATGTTCTGTGAGATTTTTTGGGGAAATCAAAGGGATAAAACACAGCAACTCTATTTTTGTCTGATGATGAGGCTTCCTGAAATCTGCTTTAGGTCTTGCTCTTTCATGCTTTCTGGGAGCGTTAATGAACTACAGACATGTCTCGACGGGAATGGTTTAATGTGTTTGATTTTATGGGGTTCTTACATCACCAGATTTTATTTCTAAGCATTGGACTCAATTGAAAGCAGCAAATAGTTTCTTTTTCAGTAAGTAGTGTGTCGCAAAGTGTTGTCAGCTCTATCTGGTGTGTTCACCCAATGGAAAAGATAACAGACCTTGGGTCACCAGATTGAACTGATTAAGCTGAAAAAAAAGGGCTATTTTAGTCCCAAGCTGATTTCTCTGAGCATAATATAATGAACAACAGCTGAAAACTGTGCAGCATGCTTCCAAATTAATGCCTACCAAATTTTTTCCACTTATTTTTCCCTGTTTTATTTTAGCTTTAATATGGCATAGTGACAATCGGATGAAGAGAAAACATTTTAGAAAAAACTACATTAATGCTTGAATTGAATGTAAAATAAATCTGTTTGTTGGGGCTGCATGGTACCTTGGTCATAGGTTAGGTCATAATATTAATAACTTATTTATAACATACAGTTTCTCTGTTATATCGTTGGGAATTATCATGTCTTACTTTCTAAAATTAGCAAAGATGAAGTTAGTTCCTAAAAAGAAAACTCTATGCAGTCATTTAATTTCTTTTTTCCTGTAAATATCCCATAATTGAACAGATGTTAGAGTAACAATCTAATCAGGCCCACTGGGGATTTTATTATTGGGGTTTACATAAAAACCCTCGAGAGGAAATTGGTTAACTTTAACGATATTCAATTGTTTGATTGTTTTAGCAGGGTTGAGTTTCTAAAGACCCTAAAATCATTTTGCTCAATTTGTTCATACATAAGCAGTTTAATACTGTAACATTGCAGTAATGCAAATCCACAAGATAATAGTTTGGAAGGCTTTGCCTCCTTAAAAGGAGTCCAAAAAATAAGAAAGTCATGTTTCTCTTTGTAAAATTTGCTCCACCTAAAAAAAGTTTGCCGACAACTTACACAACCTGACAGACCTTGTTCTGTATTTATGAGCAAATCCTACCGTGGTGAAATTATTTTCAAACTTCCAGGATCAGTGACTCAATTTCCAGACGTTGTTATTCTACACACAATGAGTGTATCCAGTCGTGTTGAAGGTGGACTGTGAGCTACATCCTAACTTGCTTTAAAATTTGCTGATTCATTGTTTGAAATTACTTACACTGTTCGGTCTGTTGTGAGATAAGTTCTTTTTTTTTTACTTTCTTTCTTTGGTTCTACCCCGTTTGTATAAAAAGGTACTGAACAAGGAAACACATACTTTTTTGAAATTTCCATGTTTTTGACAAATGTGTGTTTACAAAGTTTGAATTAAACTGTACATTTACTATTAGAAAATCTGCAGCTTCCTCTCCGTTGTTGAAATCTTGAAAATATATTGAAGGGACTTGCTTGATACTGTGTCAGACTGATTGAAGAGGGTAGATTATAGAGGTCTAAAAAACAATGTTCATTGCTGTTTTTTTTACATTGTGGTAGTGTTTCTGTTTCCAGCCTCGCAGCATACTTAGGTCACCAACAGGAAGGCTACCCACTCCCAGTGACGATTGCCTTGCATGAGGCTTCATTGCTGTTGGTTTCTGAAATACATTTCTAAGCCTCTTTTTGAGCAAGGTTAAAGTTCTCCTCTCAGCTTTGAAGAGGCAAGTGCAACCTTTTTTAAATCGATTCCCTGAAAAGCTAAAAAACAAATTGCTCCTATTTTCGAAGACCTTGAAAATTAAAACTAAGAAACTGTTAATTGTTGTGTAGATAAAAATATCAAACCTAGAAATTATTTGTTTTAATAATTTTGTTGTTTCTGTCTGCTACTGAAGATGTACTTATTGCATCAGACCCTTTTTTCGGGAGAAATCTGTTTATAGGCAATAGAATGGCAGGAGTATTGTAATTTGTTTTACATTTGTGATCTTATCATCCCACTTCTTAATCTTTGGAGAGTGGTTTCATCAAATGTCTTTTTCCAGGCTTTTGAAAGACCTTATTTTATTGTGTTTCTTTTACTTCCGTTTCCCGGTTTTAAGATCATACAGCTATATTTTAAGAGAGCACTGCTGCATGACGGTTGTCAATATATTTTAAAAGCTTTTGAGTTTAGATATGTCCTCTAAGCAATAAGACATGTTCCCTCTCCTATTTATGTATTTATAGACATTTCTATCGACATTTGGCTGAATCTATGCTGAGCATTAGAAAGCAGTTTACGATTGTTAAAGGGGGTCCAATTCAGTACCAGCAAGGTGTACCAAATAAAGTGCCTCTTGAGTGTATTTAACCCAGATGAACCATTTTTACGTCTAACTCTGATATGGATCCTTGTGTATAATGTGCTAAAGTTAAAGAAGACTGAGAATGGGGTTTTTCAGTTATGCAAAAGAAAAATGAGCATAATGTGGTTGAGACATGTTTAAAATTCAAACACAAAGAGTTGCCAATGTGTAACATTTTCGATTCTCCTAAAATAGATGGTTGTCATTCAGAAGCACATGCTTACAACTTAGACTCTTAAAAGGCCTTCAACATTTCAATAATCAAACAGGATCCTGTCTTTGTGGCCTCCTCTTTGTGACTACACAGCTATTACAACAAACCATTTTGACTGTCTGTCGGTACATGTTAAACAACATTCAATACTTCTAGCTTAAAGCTAGAAGTTTGAAAGCTGACAGGAGCTGGAGCATAAGCCAACATGTTGCTTCAGAGGATCTAAACAACTGTTTAACTCGGCTCTTCTCCTTCCGTACCTAGAACAGTTTTCTTTGAACTTGTTGAACTTCAGGGGCTTTCCAAACTTTCCCCATACACTTAATGTACAAGTTGAGCACACTAAAAATGAGCATAAATGTAGAGTTAACCTTTCAGGCAGACAGATATTATAGATAAAAGTATAGATGTAAATGTTATCAACAACCAGCTTTTGATTCTCTGAACATTCATTCTCTTAGCCTTTCATAAATCAGATTATATGTTCTTTTAGATAATTATGAAAAATTAACCGATTTTATTTTTTTACGGATGAGGGTTACTGATTAAGCAAAAAAAGTTTAGTTTAGTTTTTTTGTACATTTGTGTTTAAATGCATATTTAATATAAAAGGACTTTTTTCACCTTTTTTTGCACTTTTTTATTTGCACATGATATATAAAATTTGAAGTCCCATCATTTAGGTACGTAATCTGTACTTCTCCCTGCTCATTTTAAGGAGCTGTGTTTAATCTAACTTTGGTGTTTTGGATATGAATGCTTACATTTTATATCAATTGGAATAACTTACCCTGTTGTTTTGCTCCATTTTTAAATTACAGAGTTTTCTCAATTATCTTTACATTTTCATTAAATACTAAATAATGATAAAAGCTTTTCCAGTTTAAACTTAATTTTGTCTATTTAAAAAGGGTTTGCCATATCACTTTGCCATGTTACTCTGCAGTGTTGAATTAAACATTTTTAGATACAGTTTTTTGTGATATAAGCTTCTTAAGAGCATATGGCTTCCGTATATTAATGATTTTTCTGATTGTTTGTAATACAGAGGGATTTTCTTACATATGTTACACACAGAGGTGGGGGAGTTGATCTTAAGATCAGGTTTATGAGCCAGAATGAAAGCATTTGAATGAATAAAAGGCTCAGGCCTAGGCAGAGTGTGAGCCGGGGCAAGGCCTTGACAGATGACACAAACTATTGATGGAGACCAGGATGTAGAGGCTGTTTGGATGGCTTCCCCACCTCAGTCTCATCTTTGCTTCTTTCCAAGAATCGATCCAAGGCTGCAGGCTGACTGCGGAGGGAGAGAGGGGCACTTAAGTGCAGGTCTTGGGTAATCCCCTGTCGACTTCTAATGTGATTCCCATCCTTTCATCTGACCTTCATTTTCACCCATTCAGTTTGGTCTGCAGGTAGTGCTTCTTATTTTTTGGTTTAGAAAGATACATCAAGTTTCTCGTTTCAGGTGTGACATGGTGTTTATGTTCCAGTCCAATTTTAAAGAAAAAAATTCCACTTATTTGTTTGTTTTCTCTCAAACCTCCATTTTGCTCCTTTACTCTGTCTTCTCTAGGTACTGTATATTTAAAAGCATGGATGTGTTCTTCTAGCCACCTGCAGCATAATTTATTGCTTAGACATTTTTAAAAGTACATCTGGGATTCAGTTAATTACTGAAAGGTGAAAAAAGATTTGTTTACTTTGACAAAAGAAACATCTTTACATCCCAGGGAAAATAGTTCCCGGTTGTGAAGCCTGACCCAGGCTCGAGGGTCTTTTCTAACAACTCCGTTCGTCTGTATTTTAAACAGTTCCTTCATCAGGCCAGCAAATAAACATGAATGGGTTGACATGCTTTCATGTTCAGATTTTGTGAATAAAAATAAGAGGATTAAAAGAAAGAGAATAAAAGAATCTCACATATGAGATGTGCTCTTTATTCAGCTCTTTTTCTTTGACTTTTCTTTTCTTTTGTATCTGACACATTTAAAGTGTGTGTGGGTATATGACTCAAACTACATCTATAATTTACAAACTCTGAGCATCATCAAGTTCCCTCCCCAAGGCTGTGTGTTAAAAACAAGCTGAAGAATGGATTCAGGTTCTTCTGCTAATCAGTTACTCAGAAAAAAAGGGCCCAAATGACCAACTTCATATGCTTTATTTATATTGTTTCGACAAGGAAGTCTTTATCTCTACGAGCCTGCTGTTTCTCTTCTCCGTTTTTCCCTGATGAATATCCCCTTACTCCATCTCAAGTCTGTATTTAAATCATACTGGGATCTTGTCTGTTTTAGCTGATCTTTCTCATATTGTCTGGAAAGACGCACACAGGGAATACAATCAAGTTTCCAAGTTTTTCTTTTTGTTGTTTTTTGGCTTTTTAATGCTAATTTTGAAAGACCTCGGGACGGCGTACTGAATCCATTACCTTATTGAAATCAGCATAAGGTCCGCATTATAATTCTGCTTCTTTTGTTTTCTGGTTTTATTATTATCTCTTCCAAGTATTAATTTAGGAATATTTTCTTAAAAAAATACTTGACTGAAGCTTTTGGTGAAGCAAAATTCTAACATTCAAGGATTCAAGGATTTAAGGAATTGTATTCTCATTCCATCACATGTGGTACATGAGGTGGGACGAAATTTTACTCCCACGGTCCAGTTTACACCCTGAGAGCAATTGTATAATGGCTAAAAATAAGAATAATATAATAAAATATAAAGAAATGTAAAAGAATATGATTGTGAAATAATAAACAAAATATACAGAAAACACAATATGGGAATTCGGACACAGCAGCAATGAAAATCTGGAGTGCAAATTTGCTGTAGCAGCATGGATGGTTAATAAAGGGACTCATTAAAGTGACATATTAGAGTGACATATTAAAGTGGGATATTAAAGTGGGATATTAAAGTGAGATATTAAAGTGATCAGTGCCGGTTAATGTTTTTCATTTGTAATTGTCAACACACTTGTAATTCATCATCTGACTTCTATTAAAATGTTGTTGGGCAAGTCAAAATTATTTTTTACAGGTATTTTTTATATAGTAAAAAGACAAAAAAGAAGGCTGCCCAAACCAACCTGCTCCTATGTGAAAATATAAGGAATATCTTGTTAAGTCATCAATTAACTGATGACCCATGCTTAAGTGGCTCAAAAATGACTTATTAGAATTGTGTGTTTTGGTCTATTTTTGACATTTTGGTGTGAATCCATCATCATTCTATCCATTTGTTTTGCATAGAATACAATAGATTACACTGCTGATACAATTCTTTACTCTTACTTATGTGCCTTTGGATCAGTTCACCCTTTCATCTCTTTCTACTTAATTCAGACATGGATTTGTGGCAGACTACAGAGGATTTCTGCTTTAGCAGAAGACATGACAGATACTGCTTAGTTTATGTTTACACATTGTTTGTGTTTTAACAAAACTAGGCAGCACAACAGGATGAAGCCAGCAATATTTTTTTATAAAAAACATATAAGCAGGCAAATATGTTTTAGGCAGATGCTAAAGGCTAAAAATTAACTTGTCCACACAGTTGATGTTAAATGTGTGTTAGGCCTCCTGCAGCCCATTTTTATTATAAATATTTTTATATTATTATCAGGTCACACTGTATTATGAATGTTAAAAGTAGGACTGCACTGATGCGTGTTTGGCACGTAAACTGGCATGCACAAAAAAATTATAACATTCACCGATAGCAGTTGCAGATGTTTATGCTGCTTAAAATTTTGCATGAATGCTGTGCTCAGGCAGAATGCTAAAGTTGTTTTAGTTTTATGATTTTGTCTAGTTGAATTTGTATTTGATGAAGAACTGAAAGATGTAAATTTGTTCAGTTATGTTTCAGTGGTTTCAAAGACAGAATAAATATTAATAATAAATAAAAAGCATGGTTTCGGCAATTTGCCAAGTTCTTATTATAAACATTGGCATAAGCCTAGACTTTTACAATCGATGCATCCCAAGTATAAATGCTTGTGAAATATGATAACCTAGCACTTTAACTGTCCCAAATTAAACTCAGTAGGAACACTCTCATCAGTAATTTTGAGACAGCAATTGGAGGGCTTCCATTTCCTGTCAGTGTAGCAGATTGTCAGACTTATAAACAGTTCTTTGGATATGTTGTCCACTGGTCTTTAGTGAAAGAAAAGTACTCAATAGAGCGCAGCGTGGTGGAAACTCTGCTACTTAACCTGTAACACTTTGCTGGAAAGACAGTTTTTGAAAAAGGCTTTCTTGAGGACAATTGTTTATTAAGGTCCAAATTTTCCAAATTCGTTGGATCAAAGAAATCGAACCCCAGACTAAGAGTAGACTGCTAGTAACTTTAGAGTGCATTCAGATTACGCGCAATTTATGGATTCAAAGAAAAGTAATGATTATTACCCTTCAGCTCAGCTGGTCCATCTTACAACACGTCTAACAGATACAAAACATCACATTTCCTTACCGGAACGTTCTGTGTAGCTAAAAGTCTCTTGTTGTATAGGTCAAACTCTAACAGGTACTTGAGATCCAACTTGTGCATGGCTTGTAGGAAGTGTTATCTCTTCAACATTGGTATAAGCATCTTGTCTTAGCCATGTAAGTTAGAACAGTGGTACTGTGCTTCCACCATTGACTTAACATGTCGTAAGACATGCAGCTAGATTAAGCATGACGGTATGTCACACCCCTACATAAGACTAATAAAATAAAGTACGTTTAATACTAAAATATTGGCCTACTGAAAGTATGTTTTATGTACTGTACAGTATATGCACTTAATATTTTATCAAAGCTCTTACAGGATAGGAATGAAAAGACTTTACTGCTGCATTACCTTAAATAATGTAATGTGCACAACAATATCTTTGAGATATTCTTTTAATCTTTTGTCCCAAGCTGTTGTTTGCTGAGGGGGTTACATCAGAGCCAGAGACATCCAGAGACTGAACAAAAATCTTTACATGAGCTGGCTCTGTGATCCATCTAACACTGGAGACATTGGAGAGGTTGGTGGATGGGAGGATAATGAAGAAACTGTTATCCATCATGGTCAATCTGGACCAACCCCTCCACCACACAGGGGACAGTCAGTGGATCACCTACTCTGATGTGGTGCTACAACTCCACTGTCAGACAGATGAAGGAAATATTTCCTGCTACATACCATCTTCCTGTACAATAGCTATCTCTAATGATCGTTGGTTACCGCTCATAAACATGGCTCCACTTGTACAAACTATTTGTATAGGGTTGACCTTAGTTAACATACATACTTTTATTATTTTCCAGGTGTGAAATGTTATACTCAAGTAACAACCGATCCTGTGAATATTCATTCACCGAGCTACAGATTAGATACATATTTAAAGTAATTTTATTTAGTGTTTTGAGCAAACAATTGATAGATGTCAGCTTCAACATTAAACATAACTTCACATTATGGATGTGTAAAAGTTTTTTTTAAGCTCTTAAAATAGTTGCTACAGAGGTTGTTTGTTTTCTTTTGGTACAGAGTAGAAGGTTCTTGTTTTCTTTTGGTACAGAGTAGAAGGTTCTAGCACCAGGAATATATGCAGGTCTATATTGTTTTACATGTGTACCATGTATGTATTTCTAACTACCTCACTACCAGTTTTAGTCCAGTTAAATTTATAAACATCCTATTAACACATATACTCGCTCAAATTAAAATGTAGACCTTGCATTAGGCCAACCCACTAACAGTCCCTGATGAGAAGGTCTTGTGTAGATAATGCATTGTAAAATGAATATGGTACAAACGAAAAATGGCTTGAATTACTCTAATGACAGTATTATGTTTTGATTCCCTTGTAAATTTGTTATCTGTCACTCATTCCAGACTTTCCCCCTTTGTGTTCCCTTTTGGCATTTATTTTTACTCTGACAGTCCAAGATATTCTTTCTCCCTCTATTTGTTCTCTTTACAAACGTTTTGGATGCATCTCTGCTCATCGGTTTTAATGAGGCTGTATGAACTTAAATATCTAGAAATTTTTGGTATATGACTAAATTACAACTAATTTGGAAGTGAAACAGAGGGGGTCTGAGGTACAGATGTCGTTCTTAATTCAAACTCTCTCAGGAATGTTAGTTCCTTTGTATTCACTACAAACTATTTTATCCTCTTTCCTCCTGTTTTTCGGCTTCTGAAATATGTCTCTATATCTGAGGTCCATGAACCAGCATCCATTGTGTTAATGGTGATCTGAACTGGTTTTCTTTTTGTAGCATCAGAACCTCCTGCACAGACTTCTGAAACTTCTACTTGTTTGTTTTTTATGTTGGCAGCATTATTTGTTTTGTTCGCCCTCATCTCTACAACCCAATCCGCTCAGCTTGGATGCACATCAAAGTGTGATGTGAAGGTGAGCCAACGATGAAGATGGAGATGGAGATGGAGATGGAGAGACATGCTGAGGAAAACTGCACCAGGGAAACAGATTAAAATCCTACATGTTTCAGCTTCCATCAGTCAATTAAAGTTGCACTTTAAGAGGCTTGCGTTAAGTACGAATGAGTGGAACAAGTGCCGTGGTTTCTATTCGTGACTGTAATGTAGAAATAATGCTGGTGTAACTAAACATCGTTTTCGTACTCTGTGACATCAACCCATAGACGCAAGGATGGCATCTGGCTAGAGCACCCTGCTTAATATTTAACCTTAAATTAAATTTCAGGGTTGACACAACTATTGCAGACTTAGAAGATTGTCTGGTGCATTCAAAGTATTTTCAAAAAAATGTATTCGAAATTTTTTTTTTCTCTAATGTATACTTCCCAGGTGTGGTGGCAACTGGGGGAGCAGGGCCACCCCAATAGATCCCCTGATGTTTGATATTGTACTTTAGAAAGCCATTTTCTTTAAGAATGAGCTTTAGAAGAAACGTTTTTTTCCTTTCCTTAGATCAGACTGAGATGATAATATTTAAGGTACAGTGAACGATCTAAAGACATATCTTACTGGGACCTTGAATATGGCCTTTTTCCATATTTTTTCCATTTATAATACATTAGTTCTTATAAAATCTGTATTATGTTTGTCCTGAAACTGACCTTTATTCTCCCCTCTATTTAAATTTTTTATTTTTTTAAAATTAGGAATACTTTTGTAAAAGTCGAAATTGTACATTGAAATTGTGATTTCAATGTAGAAGGAGTGGATTATGTTTTACAGCATCTGCTGTTGTTTACTAAAGGCAAGGACGGGGTCGAGATGGAAAGGAGGAGCATCTGCAATAAAAGCAGGCGAATTGGAGGCACAAGACAGAAATGGATGGTGAGGGAGGCAAACAGAGGGAGCGAACAGAAGAGACAGAGGAACTGTAGGTTGGGGCATTCACCACAGCTCACCCCAGCTCATTAATTTTCTCATTTAGTCTGAACGGTGGAGTGTGCAAACAAGATTGGGGGCCTTGCTTACTAATGAGGCCAGAAGACAAACAGGCAGCTTCTACAGTTTGTTTGTTTGTAAAAAAGGAAGTGCGAGTAATATAACCACGAAGTAGAAGAGCAAATAGTTTCTTTTCTACTTTTTTCAATCTTGAATACAGTTAGTTGTCATCTGGTGTAATCTGGTGATTTCTGGCTAGACGGGAAACAATGTTGCCTCTCAATATGAAAGTTGTAATATGGATTCCAGCTTCTTGTATCACTGATTTGTTAGTGAGGCTGAGTGGATGCGTGTGTTGTGTAAATTATTTTGAAAGTTAAAAAAGTGGTGTATAAATTTTGTCCATTTAATGTTTCTACTCTAACAGATATGTGTATTCCAAAAGATAATTGCTTGCTGCTTCTAACCTATCGCTGCCAAAGTTATGTCTGTGAACAATACATCAGTGTAATTATCTGGAGAAACTAGTAAATACCCTAAGTACTTGCTGGCATATTTTAGGCCCATTTTTATTTCCGTCAAAATAATATCCAGTTAAGTTGGTTTCTAGAAGTTTCCCATATTTTCCGCATAAATAGCATATGAGCGCAGAAATCACAGAATTATGTAAATTCGCCTGATTCTACCAATCCTCGCAGAAAACTGAAATAATTTATGATTTTCTTATTTTTGACTGACACTAACCCCATCAGCCAAAAATGAATGGTCAAGCGCGTCGCGTAGTGACGTCATCACCCCATGCGCCACCATAATAAACACATGATTTGGTACGCAGCTGCGGCACATCAGCGCGTTGGCCATATTGGAAGTGGCAGATCAGCAAATGGATAAAACTTTATACTGCTCCTTACTACAGGGTGCTTTAAGTTTCTTAGAATTGGCTTTGTTTTTAGACATATTTTGTATTTTATAACTAAGCAATATTCATATTTTGTACTTTTCCACCCTGCTCTTACTACATTATAGATTACCTTAAATGGTTCAAGACTCTAAGTTAAGCATAAATAACTGTGTCAGCTATGCTGCTATGTTATGTCATGTTTGCTCCTTTCTATAGCATGTTTATTCTCCGTACATTTGTAAACAACAATTCCCATTTTTTATACATATTTTCACATATTTTTGCACTTTCCCGCATTTTCATTGCAGTAACAAAATTATGGAAAATTCATCACAAGAGGATTATTGCCAGCGTTTTTCTGGGGGGACTGAGTTAGGTTGCATCCACTGGTGTGTAGCTTACACTACGCTGTAAATGAGTGAAGGCCTCAGAGATTTGTCAGAGAATATTAATGAGCAGAGCCTCCTTGAGACCCAGCTACACCAGGCAACGGTGGAGGGGGTAAGAATGTTTTAGTCAAAATTGGGTTTAATGCTGCTTAATCCACATGAAATAGAAAGTGTGAAACAATCTTGTTTCCACAAGACATGCCTTTTTAGCTAAAGTGAAATTTTGCTGTAGTTGAGGGTTATTCTTAAAATCAGCCAAAAGGCCGACAATAACTCCGAAAGGGCTTTCTTAGTAGAAATAAAAGAAGAAAACGTCTTTTAAAAGATAATGATTCCCAGTTATAATTTTTTTTCCAGCACATTCAGGTTGCAAGAAAGGGCTCAAGGCAGATTTAACCAAAGCTTTTAGGTTTTTGACCTACATGCAGAGCACCTTTAAAAAACACTGTGGAAACAGAATTCTCATTGTAAAACATGGTAATGGAAGTAGTATGCTATGGGAATGTTATTTTTTTGGGTTTTTTTTGGTAGGTTTAGGGAAACTGATCTGTTAATTGATTTAACTTTCAACAGAAAAAAAGCCAAAACTTTAAACATACAGCCTGAGCTACAACTATTAATAATTAATGCAGTACTTTGTAATGATTTGTTACATAAAAATCCTAATTATGCACATCACAGTTTGTGGTTGTAATGAGACTAGAGATGCACATTTTCTTATATAAAGAGGTTTTTGATTTCTGTGGAATGTTTCACTTATAATCTAATAGTTCCTTCAGTTAGAGAAAAAAAAAACTTTTAGCCCATCCTCAAGTCAAAATGTTTTCCAAAGATGGGCTTTTCTGATGAGTTTATGGTAATGGAAATATAGAACAAGATTTTAAAGATTTCCAAAATGGTTTCTAAGAAATTCTTATAGTTGTAACTGTAAAGACTTGAAAAATATGATTTTGAGAACAACCTTTAACATATCCATTATCACTGACAGCCATTTAACGGAAATGTTTTGGTAGAGCCAGTTATGAATTTGCTTCCCTTAGCTTTCAGGGTTAATACTTCAAAAGTTCTATTTGCTCTACATGTCGGTCCACCATCTTCACCTGTATGTATGTCTAGGGATTTTGTAGGAATCTTGGCATTCTGTTATATGTTAAAGGGAGATATACATCTGTAATCAATGAAAGCAAATCACCTTAACGTGATGGCAAATATGGCTGTGTGGAAATATTGACTATAAATAAAGAAAAGTTAAACAAAAAGAGAAAGAAAAACATTGGAAAAGGTAATTCACAGAGTTTTGAAGTGGGATGGAAGTCGTCTTTCTACAGTGATTCAGACAACTGCCTGATGTTTACACCCACTTAGGAAACAAGCTTCCTCTAGAAATCCAGCTGAGCAGACATTTAATTCAAGCACCAGAAACTGTTATAATGTCAAATCACCGCAGGTAAAAAATAAAGGTTTTGGACAAATGGCATAATTTTTTTCCTGAGACTTGTCTTCTGGAAAGTCCCTGCAGAGAAACCCATCATGGCAGCACTTCAATTCCTGAAAGCTTCCTGGTGCTGTTTTAGCTGCTAAGACTCGACACACTATTATTAAATGCATGTAATACTTTAATGAGGTTAGATGTTCTAGAAATTATTTTGGGATTCCTTTAAAGTTTGATTTGAGATAGGGATTTATATGTAAGAAAATATATGGGTACATTTAAGAAGCTAAATGTGTGCTAGTCTTTGTTTGCATATTTTAAATTTTGAAACCACAATCAATTAGAGACAAAATTTAAATTATTCAGAAACAAGCAGCTAAAATGAACTTCCTCGGAAGGTTGTCATGGCCATGCCTTTAAAAAACAGAGTAGCATCAGCATTTAAAAAATTGTTTCTCTAATCAAATACATTATCTAAACTTTGATGAAGGGATGTTTGGTGTATGTGACAGCCCAGAGGCATGAGATGAGCAGTTGTATAACTGACGACAGGGACAGAAACCTCAAAACCTGTTTAAGTGAACAGAACATAATCATATTTAAGAAAGTACATTTATTTTTTTGTGAATAGCACACAACTGTATACATACATCCATGCATATTAATGCTTTTTGTAATACATTTAAAATCTTAATCTGAACCTTTAATCTTCAAATGAATCAGTTAAATTGGTAAATCATTCTGTTGACTTTCCAACTTGTAAAAATTATAAAGGATGAGCTAACTTGTAATAAAATACAGTGTATCTCTAAAATCTCGTCAATTGTTATGAGAAGTCTAATGAAAAGTCAGTTTCATGTTACATTTTCCAAAACATGACTGCGCCATTTGATGACGATATCCTCTCAGCCTATCTTTAAAATCCCATTATATTTTGTGTAACCGAAAACAGAATCAACAAAATTCATTATTAGGTTGTTAATGTACTTAAATATGGACAACTCTGTTTTATTAGAATACCATTGAGAAAAAAAAAATCATTTTATGGATTACTTTGGTAACCACATGTATTCAGTAGTTAGGCAGGAAACCTCACAATTCAATTCAATTTCAAGTCTTTGTGTCAAAATTCGATTTTCATTTGAAGATGCATTAAATATTTAATGTTGCAATCACTGTAAGTATAGTAAGTAGAATACTTTAAACCCGGTTTGTGATTTGTGAAACCATGTTTTGATTTGTGAAGGTTCAATTAAGGGCAATTTTAGCACTGTTTTAGTATTCGTATCACAATGGAACTGGCCCAGCTCCAAATTTAGAAAACATAGGCACTTTAAACCTACACTAGATTATTCCATCACACTAGCTAAATAGTTGGAGCGGAATGAATAGGCAAAGGCAAAATATGCAAATGTACATCTATATGACAAGTCATACTTAAAACTGTATCAAAATCCCATTATCCTAACTTTTAAATGCTTCTCCTTTCCATTTAAATAATACTTGTGCTCAGTATGGAGTACAAAAGTTTAAACATAATAGTGCTGTGTTAAAACTAAAGTGTATTTATTAATTTTCCCTTCTTTTTGTAAACTAAGATCTTGCACATCGGTCTTAGGCATATTTAAACAATAATAATGAGCAACAAATATCTGTTTGGAAACTGTGATTAAACTCAAGACGACGACTTTACATTAAACTGTGTCATGTGGTCCTTAGCTAAAATAGCATGCTTATTACTTTGCGACTTTTTCTTCCTTTAAAAAAATTAAAAAATAAATAAACTACCTAAAAGCACAATGGTTCTGGTGTAACTGAACTGGCGTCTACCATAACATAAGGCCTCCCCTGCTTCCTGTAGCACTGTCTCACAGCGCACTGTTGTGAGAAGGCAGTCAGCTGGCGAGGACGCGCCGACAGTCTGCGCCTCACCGACACTGGGTGATGATGCTAGGTTCTCAGTTGGGTCATCATACATGTTGTTATCCACTCTCCTCCTTCGTTCTACTGGCAGAGTGTGGTAAAGTTGGAAGTGCTTGACTATGAAATCCAAGCGTGCAGCTCACCAAAGTGTTGCTTACTGTACCAAACACCTTTGCAAATACTCTGCCAGGATTTTAGAATGCAACGATTCTTTGACAGTCCTTGGAGTCTGTGAGTGTGAGTGTATATGTGAGTGCTCCTACACCACATATACACTTTATTATTTAAAGAAACTATTGCTCTAAAAATGATTTAATTTTAACTTAACCTGAACTGAAGGTGATCTAGCATTTCTTTAAAAAAAGACATCAATGGGGCTTGTGTTATAAATTACTTTGCATTTCATGCAGGATTAAATAGTATTGTCAACATTTGTTGTAAACTTTGTTTGAAGGTTTAGAAGTGTGTATGTTTTAAAGACCTTTAGGTGAAGTACATATTTGTCCTAATGTGACTGTAGTCCTTCTGCTTGTACGTTTGTCGCACCAGCTGAAAATAAATCTATGTAAAGCTTTGACATGTGAAAATAAGGTTTCTTGTTGTGAGAAAGGAACATTTAATAGAATGTGTTGTGCAGGAGATGTGAATGTCTTTATTAAGGACTCTCATAGCATCTGATTCACATCTCAAGTCCCCATAACACGTCATGTAATATTAAATTCAGTCAGAAAATAAGGCGTATATTTCACCTCCCTGATATTAAAACTATATAGATATCCAGATGTCAATATTTACAACTCTATTACAGCGTTACATAATAACCCTGTAGTAGGACTGTATATGAAAAAGGAAATTGATTCCTGTGTTTTAAATGAAAAGGATTTAGCTGTATGAAGATGTTATTGCTTAAGGCCTTTTGATTGAATGTGTTTCAGATTTGGACCTAGCATGTGAAGTTCTGACAAGCATCAAGGAGTTTTTATTTAAACAAAATTACGTATTTACTGCTAAACAAATTTTGATAAACAAATTCTGGCTGTCTCAAATAATTCTGCAACAGAGGTCCTAATACAGGAAATGGTAGTAATTATACCAGATAATGTCCCTCATATACTCCACTGTAAAACTTAATAAACATTTTAGTAGCGACGTTGATTCGAGTCCCACTTAAAAAAAAGACTTCAGACTAAATTCTTATGGCTTATTTTGTTTTTTTCCATGCATGCGCGTTTATATTTCTAACTATTACACCATGTAAGATTTCTATTTTTCACCCGTAACAGTTTTTGCATGCTGAAATTATATTGAATATTGAGGAGACATATTACAACTAAATTGTTAAACAGTCATTAGTTGAACTAGACTTAAAATTGTTACTGGTATACATTGGTCATTTACAACAACAACAAAAAATCTATTTAATAGGAAAATGTTTACGTCTATCATTCGAGAATAAGACTTGCTTTAATTTACAAATTCAAAAGATAGCGTATGTCACAGTATAACATTGAAGTTTTCGCATCCATGGACCACTTTTGGTTTTTATAAATAAATATATGATTTTCATAAATACTAAGACACATTGCAAGTAAAGAAAATGTAAACTTGATAGAACCAAGTAAAGGGATTGTATCATTCTTTCAGTTTCACCCCAAAGTCAATTTAACCAACCAGTCCTACTAGTCAAACAAATGAACAAAATGACTTCTAATACTTACAGAGGGAAACATGTAAACTGCAAGAGCAATACATTTACTGCTTTGTTTGAGTCTGATTTTTAACTTCAACTTCCAGAAATTACTATCAAACTGAATCCTGTCTAACAACTAGAGGTACAATTTACTGTATTGTTTATCATTAATCACAATATGTTTCCTGTCTTTATGTGAATTCTGACTTATCATCACAGCGACAGAGTACAAATATTTCATCTTTACGCCCCTCTTCCAAGAAAAAAAATAAAATTAAAAAAGTTTGTTTTAATGTTTTATTTTAATTTTTTTTGGCTTTTTTGGATAAATTCAAAAATATAATTAAATGCAGCTACTTTGTGCAGCTTAGTGATACAAATAACACTTCCTTATGTTATTGGTGTCCGAAAGAAGCCAATTCTAAATTGGTATGTTTTTTCAGAGCAGTACGTGTTATTACTTTTACCCAATGAACCATCTCTACTACCAACATTGCATTTGAATTCTTACCTTGTAGGATGTACTGGGTTATTGACACTACCAGCATGCACACTTTGGAAACTTTGACTGTTGACGGTTTCCATTACTAAAAAAGTAGGAAAGTGTTTTTTTTTTTAAAGAGATCCATCTGTAATCACTACATGGGCATCGATAAAGCTGATTCACGACTTGTGTCCTCTTTCTGGTTGGGTTTTGGAATTGGTGTTTGAATTGATTCCAGAAGCTTAATATGGATTTTCTGTATTGACATTTTCATCTCAAGTCTGTGTTTTTGTCATCCTTTATTGAGACGGTGCAAAGTAATTAGTTTGTTGCTAGTTTATGGATGGAATGAAGCTCTCATAAGCACTGTAATGTCTCAAGGTCTTTACAAGCTGAAGATCCCTTCAGAATCTTTCTGAAAGTAGAGGCACCGTTTTTCAATGGATATTCATGCTTTTGTAGCACCACATCTGTAGCTTTCAAATGTGAAGTTGGGTTAACAGGCTGCCTGTGAAATCAGAAACCATGAAAAATCTCTAGTGTGAATATATTAGCTGTATGGCACAATATTTAAAAGATGTAAGACTTATGACATTGTGAAAACGCTTATATTTAAAGGCATGGTTAAAGTTTGGTCT
Source organism: Orestias chungarensis (assembly GCA_032876305.1). Taxonomy (NCBI): domain Eukaryota; kingdom Metazoa; phylum Chordata; class Actinopteri; order Cyprinodontiformes; family Cyprinodontidae; genus Orestias; species Orestias chungarensis. The sequence goes on along the minus strand of JAVLVB010000145.1, from coordinate 666,259 downwards.
ATGTAAAGCTTTTATAACAAAGTGAAAGTGTATTTTGTCTGTAACACAAACCTAGTCTAGTCACAGTGTACCTCACTTCCATGGGACATACTTCAAACATAGTATATGCTAGCTATATGTATTTAGTGCTGGGTCAGTAAGATGCAGGTATTTGTTATTATTGCTCTATTTTAGATGCTAACATGCAAAGCTCTAATTACATCATCCCATGACATTGCAAACTTAAATGCCAATTAGAATTGTGTGTTTAAAAGTAAAAATAAATCAAAAAACTTTATCCAAACGCTGAACCTATGTATGTATGATTAAAACTGCCATCCCTGCGGATGAAATCATCCCTTATAATAATGCAAATGAGCATAGCAGTTTACTAGAGAGCTGCTCTGTATTCCCTGCCACCTCCGAAACAGACAGCAGTTAATTCACTTTGAAGACCCTGATGATTATTATTCAGTCCGTTTAAATATCAAGATATCTAATGCTGTTGTTAGTGTTTTAGAAAAAAGTATGTTTTATGTTGATATGATGTTGGCTGAAACCGTGGGCTATGTGTGTATGTATTACTCAATGTCTTATTGTATTTGGGTTATTTCTGATCTTCAACTTAGCTGACAAAATACAATCATGTAGGCAGAGTTGCTTTCGCTAACGACCAGGACAAAATGGGCGTTCAGAAATATATCAGATCTATTGACTTAATTTTCAATATGACACATTTGAAAGGAAAAGCGTATGCATTGTCCAGGGAGATGCCGGGAACTGTAGATTAAAATAACCGTAACAACACCACAAACACCATGAGTGGCAACCTTAGGCTTGGCAGATTTGTTGCATCATATTGTTTATCAGTTTAGTCTATGTTTATATATATTTTAGTATTTAACTTTTAGGCTGTGTGTAAAACATGCTTGAATTTAGGATTGACACTAATCCTGTAAACTACAGTGTTGCAAAGTTTTTGGCTTTGAAATGTGCCGTATTTAAATGTGTATTGAACTGATACGGGTCGGTTTTCGTTTCCCCATCAGATACGCTTTTCAATTTTGCTCTCATATGTCCATTTATAGATATGTATGCAAGGGCTGTAGATACATTGAAAGATAGTGAAGAGGAAACTGTATCTAATGGGGAAACGTGGGTCAACGAAACAGTATTTTTGTCTATGGCTGCAGCTGCCTGCGGGTTGCCTAGAGACAAAAACTGCACATCTCCCTGCTGTTAATATCCGCACTTAAAAAAAAACAACCTAACTCATCCTTTGAATGAAAATATCCTGAAAATCTACAGACGTCTTAAAACTTGCATATCTGGCTAAACAGCATCAGTGATCCATACAAGTCAGATTTTAAAATGTGTCGAGAGTTTTCAGTGTTTTTATTTTACATGTTTGTGGAGTAGCTGATTCCAGTGTTGCCACTAAATATTTAAATCAATTTGTAAAGACCAATGCTTTGTACTTTTTTCCTCTCAACAGTTGACTAACACTTGAGTTAAATGTTTTTGAGCTTTGTTAATTATGAGATATAGAGATAGGGAAAAAAAACTGTCTAAAGGACTAAAATTGAAACGTAGATTCCCAAAAGAAACACTGCATGTTGGTTGCGTTTGTTGAACTTTCATCCTGCATGTCTCTTAATGCCTGAATGGAAACCTTACTTCGTTTTAAAATGTGTAACAAACCTATAAACTTACTAATAAATTTTGGTATAGTGTAAATTAGTACAATAGGCACATGTGCAATGCAATTTTTTTTCTCAAACAATACACAGATTGTTTTTAAAATAAACTTCAAAATGTATTTTTCTGAGCAAGCAATTATTTTTCCAAATCGGGGCTGTAACGTCACCTTAAAATGTTGAGATCAGACTGCCCACCACAGTTCCTTCCTTGGACCGCTCAAATGTGTCCCAACTACTGCAGTTTAGAGATTCCCATAGCTGCATTTGGGAAGATTTTCGGACCATGTCTTCAACTTCCCAGTTTTCCCCTAGTTTAACTCTTCTTGTTGCCTGTAACCTGTTAACTTCAAGAGTGTTACCTAATATGTAGCACCTACTAACAGCTGTAACTGAGAGATAATGATTGGCAGGGGCAATAATGTCATTTCTGTTGCGTTATGGTTGGGGGGATGGGGTGCAATAAGGCAACAAATAAAATCATAAAAGATATAAGGATAACAAAGCAATGAATAATGTTTTCAGTGGTAGTGAAAGTGAGATTAATTCATTCAGAAATATCTTTTGAATCTGGCATTTAGAGGACATTTAGGTCTTGTGACTCACGCAACATGAATAAAAAATGACTTGCGTACACACAATTTGAACATGATGCCCTGCTTTGATTGTTCTTCTAACAGTTCTGCTTCTCCTAATGCAACTCAGATCCAAACAGGGTCTGGCTGATTAAGAGGTCTTCTGCTGTTACACCAGCCGACTTAATTAGACAAACACATATGCATACTGGCATCTGCGTGCGGTGACACAGCATGACAACAGGATGCAAAAAGCAACACAAACCCAGACCGCAGGTCCCACTAGCTTCACATCCCATCAATAATTCAACACCATCGCCGTGAGAAGCAACGCACGAAGATGTACAAGGGTAAAACTGGAACAAAATGAGAAGAAATAATTGGACAAAGCTTTACAAGCAGACAAAGCATTGTGATAAAGGTGAGGAATGCAAAAATAATAACAATTTTATTAGACTCGTGGGTACGCCTACAGGGAGATGTATTGTCAGGTCTCTGAATGGATCATCATTCTGCCCTCACAAGGAGATGACCTCAGTGCAAGAGCTCACATCCTATTAGTTCAAATCACTCTGAGATAATTAGTCGTTCAGTCGCTGTCTGACCTCGTCTCAGCACATCTGCATAACTCCAGTATGTTTTCATCCGCTCTTTTTTTTTTTTTTACTCTCGCCGTGTTTAGACACATAAACATCTGACCTCAGTGTCAGAGTTTGGCAAGCTAATTAAATAAGCTGTAACTCCATTTCATTCCTTTCTCTATTCTTTCTTTTTAATAGGTCTCATCTGAAAGCATCAGCTCATTACACAACATCCTGTTGTTGCACTCATGGCACACAAATTATTGGAATACATCCTTTTAACTCAGCTTGAATAGTGCCAGGGTAAAAACTAAGCTTAAATGCACAGCTTGGTATTCTTCGGAGAACTCCAAATGTTGTTTCGCTCTGGGATTTCTGTTGAAATGGTTTCTGTAGGGTATAGCTCAATGTTTGATAGATATAAACCAAACGCACATATGCAGTAATTTATCCCTAGTGTTTATGGTTGTTTCTTATTGCTTATAATATATATATATATCACTCAGTTCCTAATATTGTTACATGTTCCTTCTAGATATATATGTTCTAGATATTCTAGATATATGAAATATACTCAATACACTATTTAACATAAAAATAAAAAAAACATTATTAACTCTAATCTGTTACTTTTGTCTTTTAGGTGTCATCTAAAAATTATCTAAAAAATGTTTTTAAAGATTTAAATTTTTTTTAAAGTTCTTATAAGTATGTAATATTACTAATAAACGTATTTATGTTTAACAAATTGGTAGGAATTTCTCATTTCGATATTTTCACTTTAAATAAGTTGTTGCAGGAAAAGGCCGACCGTCAAGGTACTCCAGCTCTTTCGAAAGGATACTAGTTCTCTGTCAAATAGGATGGTTATATTAGATCAGGATCTATTGATAGGTGGACCTTATGTATATTTTGATTTTGGATCTACTAATGGTAAATAGTGAAACATTACACGAAGAACAGTCAAACAGAAACTTCTTGAAATTAAAGTCCGGAGGATATTTTTGACCAAACAGAAAAAACCCTATCCTTCATGCTCGGACGGTAAACATGGCGATAGTTGACACACCTTGAAATAAAAGCAATACATGCCACTCTGTCACGTACAGTGGTGGTTCTACATGGAAAAAACAAAACAAAGTAAATAAATAAAATAATAAATAAAACACTCACGCACAATTCGTATATATATATATAGTGAGGGCTTTATATGAAAAATGAAGAATCTTTGAATCTATTCTGAATTTGACAGGGAACCATTGAAGGGAAGCTAAAATAGGGGAGAAGTTATCTCTCTTTTTAAGTTTCCTCAGCAATCTTGTTACAGTGTAGTAGTAATAACTGAAGACGTTTAACTGTGTTTTGTGAACTCCCTATCAATCAAAATCTTTACGATGAAGCAACATGGTGTTAAATAAGCTAGTTTTTTTATATATATATTTGAATGATCTCTTTAATATTCTTCTGAGCTGAATAGTTCATGTTCTCTTTGTGTGAATGAGGAGCAGATTTGTTTCTTCTACTTTTTGTTCCTTTTCATTTATTTCTTTAAGTTGTATATATTTGATTAATATGTATTAATGAGGGAATTAAATGAAAAATAAAATAATAATCTAATTAAATAAATAAAAAATCCAACTCAAAAATGCATTGCTCGTGTCTGGCCCCCAAGACCTGGCCAACTTGGGTTTCCTGCCAGAAGAAAAGCTGGCTTAGTTCTTCTGGTCAACGAGGCACAAAAAGCACAATAAGGTGGTAATCACTCAGGAGGAAACAGAAAATAATAAATAATCGGTTACCGAAAAATCTGTAAAATGTTTAGTTATTTGGACATGTTCGTTTTGAGGGGAAATGGCATCTGTTAAGCCCCTCTTGTTCCAGCTTATAGCCGGCTGAACTAACAAACGTCTATAACCTGTTAACATTGTGAATGAATGAAAGACGTTTCTAGCATGATGACAAAATAAACATAAATATGATGATTCAACATTAGTTGATATTTATTTATTTATCTACTCTCTTCAAGTAAAGAAAAGTGCTAATGTGACTTGCTTCCTACCACCCAATTTGTAAACCCCCAAATGCTTCAAACTCATGCATTTCTAGGAAGCTTTGCGTTTTCTGTTACTTTTTAGAGTCACCACAGCTTTGGAATCTGAAGTTACTTTTCTTTCCTTAAATATAATTTGCAACAAGCTCTGCTTTTCACAAGAAGGGAACAAATCCCAGTTGCTGGTCAATGGAGACCGTAGGAGAAACACAGGGGGAGAAAGGAAGAATATATCTCAGCTCGATGTTTGACATTTCGGAGGGAAAAAAAATAATTTGTGTCATCTCCAAGCTTGACAAAAGTTTGGATGTTTCTAAAATTCTGTTAATATATCTCCTGCAACAGGGATTAAAGAAATTATTTGGGAAGTGACGTCTAACTGTTTTTTTTTTTTTTTTTGTAGTTTTATGATAAGGTTTCTGCAGGTTCGTAGACTTTGGCAACAGACTGCATCGTCAGGGGATTTCAGAGATTTGCAAATTCCCCTAAAAGCACTCAGAAACCAATATAGCGGTGTACTGATATATAGAAAAAATATATTTTGAGGTTTATTTGTATAACATACTTCTGTAGCAAGCTAGAAGACAAAATCATGAAGAAGCATTAGATTTTGTTATCAAAATTAGTGAGAACAGTCAGAATTATACAGAAGCATTTAATTTTGTCATCAGCTGATTTGCAGTTCTGTGCTTCAACATTAAGTATTTTTAAAACTTAGTACATCGGTACATAAAATTGAATAAATTGATATACAAACAACTTATACTTGTAAAATTTGACCAAAATTAATATATTATTTTGACTTAAGTACTAAAGATAATTCTTCTGGATATAATAATGTGGATATAACAACTGAGACGAGGACCCCACATGTGCACTTACGAGAAACCAGGAAACTTCATCCTAAAACCAGATAGTAACTTCTTTGTTGGGGGAAAGGGGGTCACAGTTTTTTCTGTTGATGCAGGCTTTATATGATAAGCCCATGATGGCTCCTCCGTTATAAACCTCCTCCACTGGCCCCTGATAATTTTAAAAACTATGAAATTGGATAACAGAGGGACACTTATTTATTTTTTAGAGAAAAGTAATTTAAGGGTTAATTTAACCTTCTGCAGATAGGTGAAAATGTCCCCTAATCTAAGAGACATGCGAGCTTGAGTGAGAAGTGACCAATCTCACCTTTACACCACTGGTTGCAGATGATGTTGCTCAGTTCTCTTTTACACACACTCTTCTTTTTTCTAGATTTGACATTTCCACTGAACCACTCACTCAAAGCGTGGCCATCTAACCTCTACGCTCTGCTCAGTGAGGCGCAGTCTGCAGCAGTTAGCAATACATCGTGTGTAGGGAAACCATGAACAAAAAGATGTACCTGGCTTAAAAGTTTGACCACAGATTGACCTCCCTAAAGGGTGAATGGATAAATTCCTATCATGTGTCATACAAAAGGATCAATGCTGGAAGTTTTAATATACTTTCTTTGTAATAACAGCCTTTGAAATACCTTTTGATAGTGTGCAGAATAAAGTTTTCGGTGAGCTCGTGGAACTTTGGTCAGCCACTGCTGCCGTCCAAAAGCGGAAATGAAATATGCTGTTGTGTGAGTGTAATTACTTGCCTACAGCTCAGCTCTGATGTAATGAAACTTGTATTTTTCCCCCTCTTCCTCTTCACCGCTGTGGGACATGACTGGGTATATGTTTAATCATTCAGAGCACCCGGCATGAAAAGTTAACCGGCTCTGGGGTGTAATGAGCTGGTGTGAGGTTAGATAGCATGAACACAGGGTAAGTAGATAAAAGAAAGAGAATATATCAAATAGCTTGATATATGGCTGTATCTGCAGTCCTAAACCATAAAAACACCAAAATTTGCTGACAGGTTAAGTCATTTTTGTTTTGAGTTTTTAGACGTGTTTTTTAAGTCTGTGTTGCTGTTTGCAGATGTAAGACTAAGGTAAGGAAAGAGTGCCCTCTTTCTGGTAAACAGAATGTAGAAAATATGTGTTCTTCCAAATAAGCCCTATCTGTAAATAACTTTTCTTGGACCAGGCTAATTTGAAGAGCCGTCTACTTGACGTACCCCTGATGGTTATTGATGATCCTCTTTTCAACACCCTTCAAAAACAACCCGAACACATTGCTGTTGTCTAAATGTAAGCAGAAATATGGTTCAGCAGTGGATGCAGGCTATGTGGCAGAATATGTGTTTGGTCTCTGTGCTAATTGACACATAAAACAAGGGGAGTAAGAATAAATTTGTCAGTGAAGATGGAACCTGAGTGATACATCAAGTGCACCATAAATAAAGGCAATTTGTGCCAATGAAACATTTAAAAAGGAAAATAAGAAACTAAACTAGATGGATAAGAAAGCTATTTATTGTTTAGTAAATTATAATTTCTTTTTTTATTGGAGAGATCCTGATGGCCTGACATTCAGCAAACCAGATAATTACTCACTTGATGAGAATAACAAATCAGTAAAACAAATAATCAATAATTGCTACTAAAATGGCAGCGGGGTTTTTCTAATAAATGACAAATATTTAATGTCATGAAGCGGTCCTCTTCCTTTCCGTTAAGTGTTGGAACGTAAAGATGTTAAATTAGATGATTTCTACAACATTTAAGCAATGCTTTCTGACCATTTTAGAAATGCATATTTAAGAACATGTTCCCAGATTTTTCCTTGCTAGTGAATCTGTTTCTTGTTTAGCGATAATTAGTATAGTCACATCTTCAGCAGCTTTTAGTTTTTTTGTATATGTTTTACTCAACAACTCGTAAACCTCTAAACCACATCAGTTCTGTAACAACATGTTACTTATCAGAATATGATGAACTGCATTAATTTAACACAATTCAGGCTGATCTGCTTTGTCGGAAACTCCAGAAGACTCTAGCTTAGGCCTGAGCAATCACCCGGATCAATGACTACCTGACCAACAGTTTGTAATACTGAAGGACTATGTGTCTAACCAGGTGATAAGCAGTACAGGAGCACCACAGGGGACTGCACGCTCATCATTCCTTTTTCACTTTGTACATTTCAGACTTCCAGCACAAGTCAGACTCCTGTCATCTACAGAAATACATAGATGACTCTGCTGTTTCTGTTGTCGGGTGTATCAGAGATGGAGCAGATGCTGAGTACAGAGAGCTGTTGGAGCACTTTGTGGCATGGTGTGGGAACAATCATCTCATCTTGAATGTGAACAAAACAAAAGAGATGATTGTAGATTTCAGGAGAAACAGGGTCATACCAACCCCTATTTCCATCATGGGAGTTGAAGTAGAGATGGTTGAGGAATACAAATACCTTTGTGTTTATCTGGACAACAGACTGGACTAGAGACGCAATAGTTAAGCCGTCTACGAGAAGGGGCAGAGCAGACTTTAGTGCTTGAGGAAGCTAAAATCCTTATAGGTTTGCAGCAAGATGTTGCAAATCTTCTATAAGTCCGTTGTTGAGTGTCATCTCCTCTGCCATCATCTGTTGGGGCAGCAGTGTCAGAGCAAGGGACCTAAAAAGGGTCTGTTCTGATAAATGTGGAATCTCTAGAATTGATGCAAAGAAGGATTTTACATAGAATCAAGAAAATCATAGACAACCCTGAACATCCTCTTCATGGGACTGTTATTGGAAAATGGAGTCTCTTCAGTCAAAGACCTTTTCAGCTTAGTTGCAAAACAGACCGCTACAGAAGATCTTTCCTGCCCACAGGCCTTACCATCTACAACAACTCTTAGTTAAAAGAGATACTCCAACACCATTTAATTTCCCTTTGGGATAAATGAAGTACTTTTAATTTGATTGTTGATTCGATTTTTTAAAGAAAGGAGCAAATTCAGATTTACTTGAGTTAATTTGTTTACATGATTGCGCTGATAGACTTCACTAACATTATTTTCTGCCAAATCACATATTGATAAATGAAGTTTCTCTTGCTTTCTGGGAGGTTGCAAAGTAACCTTTATGACCTCAGTGAATATTTTATTTCAAAGATCCACTGACTGTAAGGTAAATTAAGTGGATACATGGGCTTAAAATGATCTTCCAAAAAATGTAAAATGTGTCTCCATCGGTCACAACTTCACTCTGACTGGAGCATCTTTTTTCGCATTTGTGTCCTACATACGTTGTGGAAAAAACACAAATGTATTTATTTTTTCCACAGGTGGCTATCTTTCTGCCAATACCGATAATAAATAAGAAAATCACAGCTTAATCCCTGACCTGTCTGGTATTTTCATTGAGTCATTAGGATGTAGTTTGTTCTGTCATCAACCTATGAAAACTTATTCTTTTATATTTTAAGATTAAATTACACACAAGTGGAATTAATAGCTAGGTGGTCTCAAAGGCAACAGACTATCCTCCAATATAATTAGAGGTATAAAGGGTTTACATAAAAGTACATGTCAGCAGCTCATTGCTGCCTTGTGTTTGTCTATTGTAAGAAATCACCCCAAAAATACTTGAAGGAACTTAAAGGCCTTCGAGCTGTTTGTTCGTAAAAGGCGTGAACATGTAGATTTTAGTCTGTTAATCTATATCTTCATGTATTCTATTCACAGCTGAGGCTGTGAACATAATTCTGGGTGTCACTGGGTCCCTGCTCTGTTAATACATGCTTGGCTTGACTGACTGCATGCTTGCTTGGACTTGATGAATGCCGAAGCGAGACAGCGTGTCTTGCAGAGTGCAGCCAAGGACATGGGCTCTGCTCAGGTGTGAGCTGTGCTGCTTTTTTCTTCATTGAGATTAGATGTCTCTGTGGGCCAGTGACTGTTTACAACATTATTTTTCGAGATAGGAAAGTAGATGACAATTTTATCTCACCACTGTCATCTCTGCATGGCTCGCTGCGATTCTGGGTGACACCTCTTCTCACTGTGTCTAATTCAGCGCTCTGTGTTAATGGTTATTGCCGTTTCAGTGAGCTGCTTTTTATGTTTTGCCGTCTTTTTACAGGAGAAAGTGCTGAAGATGGCGAAGTCTGTTTTTTATGTCTCTAGAAGGTTTTCATTACTTGTTTTCACTCTTCTTTTAAACAATTTAGTTTTTTCTCTAATGCCAAAACTTCATCATAAACACAGACCTTTTGTTTTGCCTCTGGATAAGTAAACTTCCTGTGAGTGACAGGGAGTGGAGATTAAAGGTGGCAAGGAATATTTTTAGGAGAGGCGAGGAGGAAATGAGCTGACACCGAAAACGTAATAACACAAAGGTGCAGAGAATACATGTGCCATGAGGCAGGCAGCCTGCTTCAGTCTGTTATGTGCCCTTGTGCATTATTACCATATATCTGGAATGTAATTTTGTGCACACACCTCCTTGTTAGGGTGAGCTATTAAGCATTATTCAAATATACGCCACAATGGGAACTGTAAAGTGCATTATTTATTGGACTTCATTCAGGAATATTTCTCTTTTATTCTTGGGTAACTACTCATTAAGGTTCTTTGGTTCCACATGCTGTTGGTGGCCTGTAGTGCAACAGCATTCTTTACACATACATAATGGTTTATCTATTGCATATGGATGTTTTTATACATTTTATACATCAGTGAAGGAAATTTGCTGCAACTCTGAAACACTGACATTCCCTCAGCTCTTCTGAATTTGCTTTATTTTTTTGTAGAACAAATCCCTCTGTCTTTATAACAGCTTGAACTTGTGTTTAATTCCTTTTTTTTACCTGGAAATTTCAAAAACACATTTTCAGTAATTGGTTCAGGTTATAACAATACTACTATTTATTAATTGTATGTGTAATTTAAGTTTTGTATGTTATTTTTGTATTTATTTCTTCAGAAATATGTAAAATGGCACAGGAGAGGAAAATAATCTTTGCAAGTCATACAAGAAGAACCAAACTCAGTGGTGGTTACAGAAGTGTTGACAATAAAAGTAGAAAACTCTGCAATTTAAAAAAATCCGTGACAATTTAATGTCGGTAAGAAGCTCAGGAGAAATGTTGCCTCAGAGAAGCAACTTGCTGATGTAACACAACCTACCTGCCCTGGCACTTTATTACAGGCTAATTATATTTGACATTATGTTCTTCTGTTTCTATAGTTTCCCCCCCCCGTGTAAATTAAATAAAGACACTATTATTAAAAAGGTGTTGTGGTGGCCCCCCCTGTGGTTGTGGTGGTGCTGGCCTCTGGTGTGGATGGATCCCCAAGGTATCGCTCCCTCACCACAGCGTCAAGCCAGATATTTACTTGTTTGTTTACTTCCATTTTCAGTTGAGAGGCGGTATTAAGGGGCTAGAGCTCATGTTGGAAGGGGGAGGGTTGGCTTTGTTGTGTGTGTGTGTGTGTGTGTGTGTGTGTGTGTGTGTGTGTGTGTGTGTGTGTGTGTGTGTGTGTGTGTGTGTGTGTGTGTGTGTGTGTGTG
>JAVLVB010000145.1:625883-647457 GCA_032876305.1 Orestias chungarensis | reverse complement strand
GTGTGTGTGTGTGTGTGTGTGTGTGTGTGTGTGTGTGTGTGTGTGTGTGTGTGTGTGTGTGTGTGTGTGTGTGTGTACATATTTTCCAATAAATTGTTTGGTCATTTATTTTTGCACAACTTATTTTATTTTGTCATGTAATTTCATTTCAACATGAAACGGTTTCAATTAAATGAATATTTTAATCAGTGAATAATAAATAAAAGTTCTCAGACTACAAGCACAATCAACTAAGTTTGAATGAAAGCATAAATTATAATAATTATGTCTTCTACAAAAGTTAAGCATTCATCCCAGGTCTTCAATCAAAACATATACAGCAACATATTTTCCTTTTTATAATAGGTATTTTTACTTCTGTTAAGGTTTTTGTACATTATGAAACACTGTGGCCATATTCTCATGTTAGGTAATTAAACTTGTAGGGGAAAGTGAAAAAAGTCGTTTTCGCACCAGAAGCCGTTTAAACTGACTTCCCGGGCTGAGATGTTTGGACCTATTTGGAGCTACATGAACCAGTCATTAAAAATACTTTAGTGAATAGTTTTTCAGCATAACAGCACGAGTTTTCATTCATCTGTGCTGTACGCAATCACAACTGGGAATATGGAGAAATTAATCAGTGAGAACTTTAAAAAGTGTTTGTTTCAGACTGTAGGGAACAACTTTATTTCTCATTAAAACCAAAACAATTTTAATAAAACAATCACCTCTCATTAGACTGAATAATTTAGCAGCCAACAAAGAAAACCGTCTCAGATTGGACAATTTTCTTGCATAGTAGAACAGTCTGATTTTAATTATAGGCAATTGCTTTTTGGGTCAAGTAAAAAAAAAAAACTCCTGTAAATCAAAAGAAAGAAAATATATAAAAAAAAAAAAAAGCTTTCAAATTTAAATAAAGACCCAAAGCATCTTAAACAGAATTGTTTCGATTCATATCATAATTTTTCTTACTACAATCTTAGAAACATGCTTAAATAAAAATTGCTTTGTATTGCCAAATGCCATCCATAAAACTAACCTTCAGTGTTTAGTTTTCTGCGTTAGGATTTTATAAATTTATAATCTTGGAAATATTTTCCCACCATGTTGTGCAACAGTACTCATAGTTTTCAAAAGTGGTATGTCTTGTAAAGAATCTTTCACTCAAAGTACAACAGAGATTTGGTCAGATGTATTATTTCCAAACTAGCTGCTTAACTCTTAACAAGTAATATACTTCTAAATATGTTAAAATTACATTACATTTCGGAATATTATCATATTTGTATAATCGATTGAAAAAATATTTGATTCTTCTTAGCTTACGTTAGGCTTCTGTGTTTTTCTGGTGGTACTTTAATGATACATCTTTGGTTATGAGCTCCAAGTCTTTGAAGTTTGAAGACCTCCTTGTCATTACCCTAATCTTGCAGATTCTCATGTAGATTGGAATAGGGAATTAGGCTGGACAATTCCAAAGTTTTAATCTTTCTGCGAGGCAGAAGAAACATGTTTTTCAGAGTAAAACATTTATTTAGACCCAATGGGTATAAACAGTTGAGCAGTCCTGTTGCTTCTTTCCAACTGTTTTAGAAAATTCGGAGTATGACTAAAAAGTTTATTTTTAACAGTTCGGTAGTTTAACAGCCCAGAAAATCGGCCAATTAAGAGTAACAGCAACGTCTAAATCTACTGCTGAACTACTCTATTGAAAACCCAGATTGGATTTTCAGATTTGATTTTGTGTTAATTAACTGAATTAAAATTAACTTTGTGGCTGCTAGGAAAAACAAACACGGATCTTATTTGACAAACCTGGTTTGTTTGTTTTATTTTAACAAGGTTTAGAATAAGAACCTAATGCTTGTTACTTTTCGCTTTTGCATTTAGAAAATTTTCAATGGTTTTGATGACATCTAAAAAATTTGACATGCCTTTAAATGTATTTATTTTCCAAAATCTGTTCTGATAAAACAAACCTAAAGTAACTTTTAAGCAGTTGGAGAAGATTCACTTATCAGATGCATCACTTGTATTTTTTAAACAGAACTTTTATTGAATTACCAAAAACGCAATCCGGGGAGTGATTATTGCAGTAGGTATAAAAAAATGTGCAATTAAGAATTTAATGGGCCATTTGACTGAAATAAAGCACGTACATATATGTGAATAAGCAGCACTGCAAACTGTTAGCCTTACACTGCAAAGATGAATTACTCTACAGCATTTCATCTTTGTAGTTCTGTTGCAGCATTAGGGAGGAAATATAATGCTACTAACTTTATTCCGAAAGTAAAACTAAAGAGACTGCTTGCTAAAATCAGAGCAGACCTCAGGATCTGACCTACTTCAACAAACACAAGCTGATACTTGTGCCTCAGATCCTACTTTTGAACATCAGTAAAAGTCTGTGCGGAGATAGTGCTTTGCGTGCAAAGCAGCAAAACAAATTGCTGAAATGAGGAAAGCTTTTCAGATAAACTCTTATTCTTCATCTTACTTTACAAGTTCATTAAACGAAAGTTAATGAATCATATTGGATGAGGTAATGTTTTAATGTCTGCTTGCTGCAGGCGCTGTTCTTTAAAAAAAACATCAATCTTCCAAATAACTTACTTCTTAACCTGCCATGACTTTTAGGTCTTTTAAATGATCGTTTGGGCTCCACAAGTTTAATTCAGTGCAATCCTTCATAAAAAAAAAAAAATCAGCTCATTGATTTACAATACAAGACTCACAATTTCCTTCTATCATTTGCCATATGCACGCTCTCCTTCACCTACATATAAGATAAATAACTCTCTTTTAGTTATTTACAAGTTATAAACTGAGATTGTGGCTGTGTTCAAGATGATGATTTCTCCCATGCATGCAGGAGTAGTTTGCCAGTCACTTGAACCTCTTTGTGAGTTGCTTCTCTGTTTGTACACCCCTGAGAGAACTGGTGAGCAGATGGAAGGTTGAAGTGGCTGAAAGGTCTTTGTGACAGTTGGGAGCCCAGTAGGCAGTGCTTTTAGCAGAAAAAGAGAAAATAATGATGATTCTAGGTCTGCTGCATTAACGGGCCTCATGTTCAGGAGGATGGAGCAGATGCTGTGTGAACTCTGCATTCTTCCTGTCATTCCCTCTGACTTGTTGTGACAATAGATTCACAAGTGTACGTCTTGTAATTTTAATTTCTATATCCAGTCCAATTTCTCACTCTTTAGTCAGTGTTGTACTTTATTCTGTGGTCACTTTCCCTAATTAAAGTTATTCTCTATATTTTTTCTTCTTCACCTTAAAGCAAAAAGTCTCTATGTAGAGAGGAGATCATAAATGAACCACATGGGTAGTTAGTCCATACACATTTTTCTAAACAGAAACACTAATATTAATAAAAATCATAATCTAATTTTAGTATCATATTTGTATAGTGTGATATTTGAGTGGCTCACAACATTGTTCAAAATTGTTTAAATTCTCCTTGAAACTGACAAAATAAGTACGTTTCCCTATAATTCACATATTTACAGTAATCATTCCTAATTTGATTTTGACACAGATGATTGTTTTGTTCAAGTGTGATTAAATTAAACAGTTAACAGAATTTGGTTTTTGGGTTGGAATAAAAAAATAAATAATGTATCTATAAGATAAAGTAAAAGCAGTTTGCAGTGGCAAAGCTTCAGAGCAGAGGTATTCAATTAAAACTTTTACTGCTCTCCAGGACTCTTTTTTTGTCTGAAGCTCTATGTTCACATTTTCGCTATAAACAAAGTGCACTTTACAGTTAACAATTAGTTATTTTACCATAATTAATACATATCACAAACATAGAAATGTAAAGCCTGTATTTTAGATTAACACTAAAACCACTGAATACATTTTAAACGTCCAAACAAGGTCTTATAAGCTTTTTCAGTTAAATTGAAAAAGATTAAGCTTAGAAAATAAAACCTTCAACTTAGTCTTCAATGCAACTTCTTATTAATGCAACGGTTTTGGCGCATTTGTGGCACAGCGGCTTTGAACTGCCTTCTGGAAAAATGAACATAAATTTATCTGTCAATTCATCTTTAAAACAGCAGTTTTTGATGTCAACTGGCGTGCGCTGATCAGGGGTGTCTGGCCTACTGTACATGTCAACCGCAGAAATAAGTTTAAAGCTACTTAAGATAACTAAAAAATACATAAAAAAATGAAAATTAAAAAAATGGTAGAACAATTCATGGCAATTCGGAATAGTAGCAGATTTCACCATTTCAGAGAATTCAACTCTCAATTGTTCCGTATGGTCAGGGTAAATACCACTGCCGAATGCAGGAAGTACTTAACAACTACAAAAAATCTATCCGAAAATCCCGGGATACTATATCAGTGCAAAGGCATCAGAAACATCCAAATAATCTAAGATTAATCAATTTTAAGTGTCAAGATTAGTTAATCTTGACACAAAATATATTCTTTATGCATCCAACTGCAGTCATTGTTTATTTAGACATATCAGACTGTTGCATTGTTTGGTGTTTTATTTTCTACAATCATAAAGTGCAACTATCGCTAGTGGCATATGCCTTAACTGATTGTAGCACAAAAACATTACGTGAATTACAGTCTTAAATCTTTTGTCAACTATAAAAACAATATTTGAAATCAGAAGGTTGACCTCTTAAACTGCAGTGCTATGAGGTGAGTTTGCCTAAACTTCCAGTTCAATTCAGATGACTTATGATTTACATGTCTAACCCTTCCAGCAGTTGCAACGACTTTGAATTCAATTACAAACTGAATATATCACAAGACTGCCAGGGAGGTGAAAGGGGTCCTGCTATCACCTTTGAGTTTTGAAAAGCTGAAAACCTAAAGCTCAAATTATATGTCAATTATTAACCTTTTCTAACTGATTCTGGGGAGGCTTGTAAATTGAAATAAACAGGCCTATCGTTGAACTTCCATGACAAGTCACATGGCAGTGTACTGCGAAAAATCCCACATTCCTGCAATAACATACCTTTTTAAATCTCTTCCCTTATTCTGTATATTATTTTCTATCCAAATGCATATATTAGTGTTCTTAGTGTTCTGCTCTCCATAGTACCTAGACCTGGTCTGGCGTTCTTTTAGCTGAGACAGCTTCCTGGAGGAGAACATGGGCAGAATGTTTGTATATTTGAATTTCTTCTTAAAGTATACTAAAATTAACATCTGAAGATATATCCTTTTTCTAATCTATAATTTATAAAAAACATTTTATTCCCATTTACATAATTTAATTTGTCACAACTGTTGCTTCCTTAATGACATTGTTATTCTCATTCAGAGTCTTGGTGAGTTTTGTAATTATTTTATTTTGGTTTAGGCCGCTAACCTCATGGTTTTCTTATTTTTATATTTTCTGATTTGATTCAATTAATTTCTTATTGTAGCGTGTCAATTGCCAACAAATGTAATGTAAGGGTAATTTACATGAGAAACCTATCTAATTCCTATCGAAAAGTATTAAGTTAACTTTGATATGAATTCAGAATATTACAATTTGATTCTCTCATACGAGATTAAAATTACATTTCCTACAGCCTAGCTAGACTACATTGTAATTAAATAAAGAACAACTAAAATACAGTACCTCTTAATAAAAGGTTTAACAAGCCCAGTTCACTGCATCCCTGTATTGTCGATTTCACTGTCAGTTTTCCACTCCTCTGAAGCGAACTTCATGCACCCATGTGTATTACTAAATTAAACGTTGGGGAGCTTTTTATCTTGTAGTTGATGGAAAACTACTACTATATTGCACGTTTTGAATTGATTTGTGATTGCATTGCATTACATTTTGATTTGTAAGTTAATTTATTGGAGTTTCCTATTATATAGTGTAAGCAGTCAGTTTTAAAGGTTATACTTTTACACACACAGGCCACTATATTAGATACACATCTCCAACTGCTCGTTAATGCAATTTCCTAATCCGTCTATCACATGATAGCAACTCAATGCATTTAGCAATGTAGACATGGTCAAGACAATCTGCTGCAGTTAAAACCGAGAATCAGAATGGGGAAGAAAGGTGATTTTAGTGACTTTGAACGTGGCATGGTTGTTGGTGCCAGACAGGCTGGTGTGAGTATTTTAGAACCTGCTAATCTACTGGGATTTTCAAGCACAACAACCTAGAATTTACAGAGAATGGTCCAAAATAGAGATAATATCCAGTGGGCAGCAGTTCTGTGGGTGAAAATGCCTTGTTGATGCTAGAGGTAAGAGAACAATGGTCTGACTTGTTCGAGCTGATAGAAAGGCAACAGTAACTCAAATAACCACTCATTACAACCAAGGTATGCAGAAGAGCATCTCTGAACACACAACACATCAAATCTTGAGGCAGATGGGCTACAGAAGCAGAAGACCACACGTGGTGGCACTCCTGTCAGCTAAGAACAGGAAACTGATGCTACAATTTCCACAGGCTCACGGATATTTGACAATAGAGGAATAGAAAACTGTTGCCTGATCTGATGAGTCAGAACTTGGCATCAACAACAGCAAAGCAAGGATCCATCCTGCCTTTTATCAATGTTCAGGCTGCTGGTGGTGGTGTAGTCGTGTGGGGGATATTGTCTTGGCCCTTTTTGGGCCTCTTAGTACCAATTGAGCACCGTTGCAATGCCGCAGCCTACCGTAGTATTGCTGCTGACCATGTCCATCCCTTTATGACCACAGTGTACACATATTCTGATGGCAACTTCTAACAGGATAATACCCCATGTCATAGAGCTGAAATCATCTCGGACTGGTTTCTTGAACATGACAAGGAGTTCACTGTACTCAAATGGCCTCCACAGTCACCATACCTCAATCCAATAGAGAATGTTTGGGATGTGGTGGAATGGGAGATTTGCATCATGGATGTGCAGTCGACAAATCTGCAGCAACTGTATGATGTTATCATGTCAATATAGACCAAACTCCCTCAGGAATGTTTTCCAGTACCTAGTTGAATCTATGCCACGAAGGATTAAGGTAATATGATTATGATTAAAATATTTAGCAGTTACTCTGACAAGAAAGGTGTTCATTGCTTTGATTCGGAAAGCTGCTTGATGTTCAGTTGAGTGTCTGTGTGCAGAAAACTGGCTTTGCCACTTTTATCCAGTCCCCAACAGAGACTACATTTGCAGTAGCCCTTGTGAGGTCCCGGTTGTCATGTTTGCTCACAAAAAAAAAAAATAATAATAATAATAATAAAGAAATTACTGACATTTTATCTACATTAGCTTTAGTTTTCTTTTAAAGGGGAAATTGAGATAAAAAGCTTAAGTTAGAGCCCATTTTTCCCCCAGTGTTTCCCTAGCTGCACCCAGGGCAGACAGATAAAATGCCCACAGATGCTCACCAAAGGTAAATCACCCTACTCCTTCTTGTTCTTTATCTGAACATCAAGTGGCCACTTGAGCCCTCTACTACCTTCCGTTACGCTGTTCATGCACGGAACAACTAACCACCACATTAAAGTGAAATATATATGTATAAAAACAGTAAAATAAATGAGATATAATTGCATAACCGAAAACTGAAATAAACAGTGCATTAAGCAGTGGGTAGCAAATTTCCCTTCTCCAAAAGAACACACCTAGACAGCAAAGTTGTTCCATGTGGCACATTTGTGATTTATAATTCCTTATATTGCTGATTTTATTTTATTTTTTTGGTCTTAAAGTTGTACTCAATTGTCTTTGCTTAGTTGTTTGCCTGTAAAAAAAACTTCTTCAGGGTTTTAATATTTATTTTATTGATGCACACACAGTATATTGTGGTTAGGGTTTTATTTCCCCCTAGATTTATTAAGTATCCTCATTTCCACCACAGTCTATGGTGGATTGACTGGAGTCACCAGAATCAAACCTTCATCAGGTGGTTTAATTATTTTTTTTAGTTCCTTGATTTGGTGCTCCTACAGCAACAGATGGTGGCAAAAAACGATCACACTCTTCCCAACATGTGCAGAATCTTGCTGCAAATACAGGGAGAGCTTCCTCAACAAGCAAAGTCTGCTCTGTCCCTTCTTGTATCCGGCTTCACTTGCCTCTCCAGCCCAGTCTGTTTACCTGGTAAACATTGAGGTATTTATACTCCTTGACAATCTCCACTGCTTCATTTATGATGGAAGTATGGTAAGATCTATCCTTGTCTCTCTTGAAATCTGCAATCATCTACTTTGTTTTGTGACATATGAGATGATTGTTCCATCAGCATGATGCAAAGCCGTCCACCCTGTCTCTCCACAATCTCTCCCGATCGAAGTGTTTCTGGAGATGGCAAGAGTCTGACTTGTGCTGAAGGTCTGACGTTTACAGAGTGAATAGAAATGGTGGGAGTATAATTCCCTGTGGTGCTTCTGTGCTGTTCACCATCTGATTAGACACACAGTCCTTCAGTGTATTAAAATGTGGTCTGTTTGACAGGTAGTCATTGATCCTGGTTATTGTTCAGACCTGTTCTTTCTAAAGTTTGCAGATAGTTTTTTTTTATTTGCAATCTTGTTGTTTGGAGATTGATTAATTAGCAAATCCTTGATTATTTGATTGTGTTATTGTTAGAAAAGCACAGCTGTTTTGCTTGCGACGGTATCCTGGTGGTTTTTTAATTTTTTTATTTTACTGATTATAGAAGAAAATTTCTTTCATTCGTCTTATTCTAGCCATAACAAGTCAAATGCCATGACTCAAAGATAACTGATAATCTGACTGGGATGGGATGTTCATCACAGGTCCCTAGACTGAATATAACCAAAGAAACGATTTCATGTGATACAGGGAAGGCTACCCAGCTTCTACACTTATACTGCTCCCCCTATTTAGCAGTGCTAAGTTGATAAGGGGTTTGTTATTCTGAAAAACTAGAAACATAACAAATATATTTAGTAATAACATGCAAAACTTAAAATGTATTCTTTATGAATTACACTTTCTTAACATACAGTATAAAATGTAAGGATTTAACATGACACGTGAAACTTTCATTTATTCAATGCATTTAGTGCACTCTTACTGCTTGTATTAGAAATAAGGTAGGTAAGTAGCAGAGTGTGTAATTACCTTTACCATGCCAGTATAATTAGCTCCTGCAGTATTACCGTTGAGCTTTACTGCTTGATTGGGATGCTATAGAAATGCTAAGAGTCAACTTTGGGGTTTCTGTGTAAGACAAATCCTCTGTAAGATGTATGATAAAAAAAGCTCTGTTTGATTAGTAATGATCCCATGCTGCTTCAGAATTATCAGAGGGTTTTGTTTAAAGGTAGGAAAAAACAACAACATTAAAACGGAAAAAAAACTACAATTAGGGTTGAAGGATTTTATAATTCTATGTATTTTTTAAACTATAAAATCTTTAACTTTTCTATACCAAGAATCAGCTTTTATAACTTTTGTAAAGTATTTTCAATTCCTTTCTGTCTATTAGAAGACATTTGCAAGTCCTGTAATTCTCAGAAGTTGTGGAAATAATTAGATAAAACATTTTTTTTTTAAATGTCTAAAATGCAGAGGGAAACCTTTCAGCTTGTTATTATATCTCTAAGCTAAATGCTTGAAACATTGTTAATTTTTACGAAGCCATAAAACCTACTGCAGAAAATCAGTCGCTCAAAAAATACTACAAAGGTTAGTAGGTGCTTTTAGGAATACTAAGTAATTGCTTATCAGACAGTTTTGAGAAATATTTTTGTAAAATGCTTCACTTTAGTTCAAAACAAGACTTCAAACTTTTAGGGGTTATCATAATCTGGGACGCACTTTGACCAAATGTAGGCAATGTGAGCAGAGGCTTTTGCTAAAAAATAATGTGCATCCATCAAAGTAGATCAATTTCCAATTACTACCTCTAAAATAAGATATTGTATTACTCCTGGCTAATTTCTAGATACACTGTTTATTTTCTAATATCTACACATACATTTTAGTTTGTATTAATCTCTTTGTATTTTTGTTGCATTGATAGTGGGAGCAAAGACAGACCTTTGGAGTCTGTACTGCAAAGTTAGACCAATTGAGGGTTAGTGGCAGTCTCTTTGCTTTTGATGAATAGGAGTGAACTTTTTCTTTATAGACAAACACTTTCAACTACACCAAGATATGTATTTTTGTAAAATCCATAAAATATAGTCTATAAAAAAACTATTAAAATTAATACTGTTAAACACTGATATAATTTGTCAGAGCCATAATAGAGATGGTAGAATTGCTTAGTGCTACATTCCCCTTTTTCTTTGCCTGTTCTATTTTTTTTCTATCTGCCATTCTGCTTTGCAGAATCATTTCCATCTGTTCAGTTTTCTCAGCTGCCATTAGTTTAATTGATGTGTCATTTTTCTCTCAATAGAAAGATTAAGATTTTGACTGATAACATATTGTTCTGCACTGAATGACTACCTGAAATCAGTTTGTGAAATGTGCTCACAGAAAATGATGAATGTTCTCCACAATCAGAGGTTGTTTTTTAATCTTAGCTATAATGAATTCATCTGTAATTCTTGGTTTTGCTTGTAGTACTTATAGTACATTTTATTCCCTATTCATCAGGTATCAACCCCCATGCTTTTATTTATCATTACTTTTTATCCCATTTCTACCTGTGAAAAGCTCACAAAACTGTAACTGTATCCAAAACTGCCTGGATTACTCTCTCAATTATACTTTCTTTTCTGACTTGGCATGCTCGTTATGCATGCATTTTAGGTGTTGTATAGATCAAAATGTTACAAGGGAGATTAAAAAAACATTGGTACATAATGTGGCTTCTCTTTCAGCCATAATCTATACTCCAGGATTCCATCCCAGCTACAGATGAACTCCCGATCCAATCTTACGACCGTTTTGTGATGATGGGTTGCAAGCTGAGCTTCAAAATGCATAAACATTTCATTGTGTATATAAAAAACAATGTAACAGTCAATATTCTGGTTGAAAGTGCAATCCGAATAAACTATTTTGATTTAAACACTCATTTTAAAAAAACCTGCAGAATGTGCAGGAACCTGATATGAACTGCAAAGTGTCATTATTTAACCATATTTTTATGGTTTTCATCTATGGGAATAGGAAAAGTATTCTACATATTTGGAGTCCACCAACATTTATGGTGGATGACCATCTCGAAGGAAAATGTTACATTTGTTACATTTGTCAGAATTGAACATGAAAACAATGTATATTTTCTGGAATGTCATAAAAAAAATGATGCAGGTTATATTTGCTTTACTTTACTTCTCTGTCGTTAAATGGAGGATGAGACTCAAAGGGCAGCACAACATTTCACCACTGTCTTTGCTCTGTGTAGGAAGACTAAACATGGTATCAACTGTGGCCAATTATAGCTTGTATTCTGGATTTTTCCACTTCAGAGAGGTGACTTTTCTCCTCTTGTCTAACCCCTGCTGTGATGAGACACTGCAGCCACTTTGCTTAGTCTCCATTGGTGCCTCATATAAGCATTTATGACTACTGTCACATCCTCTCTGCAAGGTTTAATTGCCTTTTTCCAATGCCATGTTAGGAAAATAACTTTACGCTTTATTTTTCCCACTTTTGTATCATGTGCACACAGCGTCACATTGTCATGGTTGTATTGTGGGTGAATGTCAGGGCTTATATGTCTGTGAGTACACAGGATGGGTGTTGGAGACAGTTGCAGCATGGGGTGCTCAAATGCCACTGCTCTGATGAAAGTGCCGTCCCTCGGCAGAAACTGTGCTTGATGTCCCCCAGAGAACGCATACTGACAGATCTGTATTTGTGATTATGTGAACAAATTTTTCTATGTGGCTATTTTGATATGCAGCAATTTTATTTTAAATGTCGTGCCAGCGAAACTCTGGAACATCTAACAAATAATATGCCATGTGACAGTCCAATGGTTTATGTTCAATTTGTCTGTCTTAGACGTGTGTTTCTGTGATGGTAAAGGCTGGAACTTTATTTAAATGATTGGCAGATGGTTAACTGTTACCCGTTGGTGAGAACAATGACATACGTAAGATGCTAAAGTGATTAGTCAATACACATAAAATAGTAAAAAAAAAGCATCTTAGTGCAAGCTTTTGAAAGATTTAAGCAATATCTCACACATAACCTACATCTACGTACTGGATGGAAATTATGCTTTGTATTTTAAGAGATGTATTTCCTGAGCACTTATTGTCAGTTATCCACCTTGTACTAGCTTGTTCAGGCTGTTTACTCTCATCTGTTTTGGAGCTACATTAATTCAAGTTTTTAAATTTTTTAGTCTCTCTTATTATTTGCAACTATGGTTGTCAACATTATTAATTTTCTTTTACACTTTTCAAATAATCAATTTTGCAACAAACAAACCAAACTAAACAAAACAGATTTTCCAACGACCTACATTGCCAGACAATCTAACATGACAGTCCTGCAGTCACCTAAGCTTCTTTTGCAACAGCGCACCTGAGCGGACAAAACACTTAGCTGTTACCGGAAAAAAGGTAACAGCAAGACTTGCATGTAAAAACATATAACTGTCATCATGACTCTCCACCACATTACTTTCTTTAGATATAAGGCTGTTTAAGTATGCATTTTAAGTGTCTTTAAGTCAGTTAGCAGCTGTCTCTGTTTTCTGCTTTTTTTTTTTTTAGTTGCCTTATTTTCAACATCAGATTTTTTGATTTCACATGACAATGAGTGGACAGTTCTTACAACTGTCCACCGCACTTAACATCAAGCCTAGAATTTTTTTTCTTTTATTTAGCTTGCATGCCAATCTAAAGGAGCATTTAATTTTGGGTTTTATTTCCCCTTTACTAAAGTTCACACTTGTGTGTTCATCTGTAACGCACAGCATGTGGCAAACTGTCTAATTACTTTTTAATAAAGTCTAAATTGCACTGAGAATAGCAACGCAGTTTGAATCCTGCTTGTGGCAGGATTGATGAAGCAAACTCTTATTAACGCATATACAATCAAGAGATGTCTCAGCAGAGCTGACATTTATCTTTAAACAGATAACTGACTTTTCATGATGGAATATTCCAAAGGTTTTCAATTTTAGCAGCAACCTACAAACTGATCTGGCGACTGCCACTTCTGCCGCAAGAATCAGTAACGGATCTGATTGATCTTTACAAAGCTATCCTCCCCAGCATGACACCGCTACCCATAATGATTAATAATGCAGCTGTTGGAGCCCTGATCTCTCATTACTGCATGTATGCGTGCATATGCATGTAAACAGAGTAGCGGAGATTTTAATAGTGAATTAATCTGTCGATAATTCCGGGAACTGTCAGTGTCCTTAGTATTCCTCCAGCCTTTCTCTTTAATGATTTGTGAAAATTCATGCCCGTGTTATGATAATCTCTTCATTTCTCTAAAACTACTCTGTTTATTATACACAACTCAACAAAATACCACCTGTAGCGCAGCTTGTGTGGTATTTTGCAGAGCCTGCTCATTAATACATAGTATATTTAACATGTAATTAGTTAAACAGAAAGTGCTGAAAAATTATCAAAGTTTAAATGAGTGCATGCATAAATCAAGAATAGAAATGTTGAATTTTGTTCCAACCTTATGTTCTTAACTTCTGGGGTGTTTTTTTGTTATGCAAGCATAACAAACAACTTTATAGTCTCAGTTGAATTTAGTACTTCAATATCTTAATAAAGAACCATACATCCTACACAAACACATTTCAGTAGGATTAAATAGTGTGAGTTCATTTTCCTTTCGTTACTTTTGTTGGCTGCAAATACATCAGAGCAGTTGAAACAAATTTAGGAGACCTGGTGCATCACTGGCTCCCTACAGGCACAGTGTTAAGACAATGGGGGATATAGTTGGAGTCTCCCCTGGGCATTAGTGATACACTTGAATCAGCAGTACACTCCCAAGTTTCTGAATCCTGTTTGCCAGAGTAGTGACACTCAGTTTAAATTCAGCAGGGGGAAGAGAGCATCCTTGATTCAAGACTTCTGCAGTTCGTCTGCTCGAAATGTATTTTTATTTTTATTTCATTTTATCGGTCGTGTTTTCAATACATAAAAAAGAAACCCCCAGTTTAAATATTTCTGTCAAAAATTTTACCTAAAAATCTTGTGTCATTGTCCAGCAGCTATAATGATCATATCTAGCAACTATGCAAAAGATTAACCATAAGGCTGTGCAGAGGGTGTTTTTTTAGAGTGATACGTGTAAAATAAAAAACAAATAATGTGATTTATATTTTCATTGACCACATATTCACCTATAAGTTTTATAGTCATGTTTTATGCTCTTTTGGGGTCATTAAACGTAAGGTAGGTCATTATAAAATAATCTTCTTAAACTTAATCCCAAATTATCACGCTAATGGCACAGCTTTACCGTTTTTAACAAGATATGCATAGACAACCAGTGTATGGACAAAGTTACTTTTGACTGCTTATTTGATAGTGTTAGGTTGTTCATGACTGCTTACAATCGATTATGATAGATTAGAGCTGTGTGAATCTCTCAACAAGAGCATATTTTGACATTTAAAAATATTTCAAGTTCTGTTATTGCTTTGTGGTTTCCTACTTTATGCAGAGCTTATCTTGAGTATCCCAGTTAACATTGGTTGGGTAAATTAGAAATGCCCGCCCCATTACATTTGTGACTTATTTTATGCTTTACTTTTTAACATTTATCTTCTAATGGATATGATCATTGCAGGGTACTGCTGCAGAACGTGCAGGACTAAAGTGACAACTTCAAAAATTATTGGCATGCACCAAATTCCTTGGCGCTTGTTTTATTCTTAATTAACAACAATACTTTTCGGGGCATCTGGGGTGTGGAGATGACTCGGCGCCACAAATTTTGATATTAGTAGGGGTGTATGGAAGCTCATATTAAAAAAAGGTTATTTAAAGCACAGTTTGAGTTGAGACAGAATCGTAATTCCAACATGAATCTATCTTACTGCAATACATTATACTTATTTTCTGTTCATAATAAAGAACACCGTATCTAGGCCTGGGATGATAATACATAAATCAATTAATTGCACGATAAATAAAAATGAAGTCAGTAATTTTTCGGGTCACGATACACCGCTATGTGCTTATTTGTTTTCCTCGTCTATCACCTCCAAACACGCTGTATGACAAGAGGTTTCACTCTGTGCATCAATCTCAGCACCTGGGTGGATTTGTGCCCTTAGAATTACATGAAAGGAGTGAACCATCTTGACTGAGAGTTATTTTTTATTCTATTTTTATAGTTTTTTCTTTATTTCTTGGGAATATTTAAAGGTTTGGTTCTGTCTGACATTCCTATTTGAAATAAAAGTTTAATTTTGGGTTCTGAAAGGGTGTACTTGCATTATTGTTATTATTAATATTATTATTTTATTATATATTAAGTTATTTAAGTGTTTGTTATGTTGACAATAATATTGTATATAATCAATAATTTGTTGGACAATATATCGTCCAGCTAAATGAGTTATCATCCCAGGCCTAACCGTATCTCTCCTGACTGTCTCTTTGGAAAAAAAGTTGCCAGCTGCCATTACTATATTGGATCCATTTCCCTTCCTTGTATCCTATCTTTTAATTTACCCTAAATGTTTCTTTCCAGGCAGTTGTGAAAATTGTGGGAGAAAAAAAAAATTCCTTTAATAGAAACTGTCTTCATTACCCAGAGAGAATAGATCCATACCAATTTTAGAAAACTGTCTAGCTGTGGGATTTTATTCCTATCTTTCCATTTCCTGTCCGGACATCACAGAAGTTCTTAGTCTATTTCAAGCACATCACGTCAGATTTCTTAAAAATGACTTCTAGGTCACAAGGGCAACAAACATCCAAATCATGTCTCAAAATCCTTTAGCTGTTTGTAATTGACCTTAACAGTGTAAATCAGTTTGGGAAACTGATGTTTTGTATAGAATATAATAAAAGCTGTTCATTATAAAGCTCATATCATACATTTAACGTTTGCAATGATGCGCGTTGCAGAGAAAACAGGTTTTTGTATTTCAAAGTTCAGTTATTTTCAAAGTGCTTATTGTCATTTTTTTTTACTTCTTAAATGGTTAAGTATATAGTTTAAAATGCATAGGTAACACAATTCATGGGCAGAAAAAAGTTAATATTAGTGATGATCCTGGTGATTTTACATTGAATGCTATAAAAACACATTAGTCTGGCGCCATGTCTTACCGTATATCCTAAAATAATGCCTTTCTTTCTGTTGTTACTGTTATCTACGTCTGCTTAGGTACATGTGTTTTGTTCACATAAGGTTAATGATCTAAAAACAATCATAGTAGTTCTGAAAATCAAATATGTTTTCTTGCACAAAGTAGGACTTTAGCAAGAGTCACTGTGAAGAGAACATCCTCTCACCCTCCCACCAGGTACGGGTGTTATGTGTAACATGTAGATAAAAAAATAAAATAAAGGGGAGAGAATGTTTGCTTTAGATTAATTAAAAACGGTTACATTCACATAAACTGGCATTTGAGTTCACATATAGAATTAACTACTGGGTTATATTTGATGACCCGGGCCTCTTTTGCAATATATATGAGATAAAAATTGCAGCTTTGATTTTTAAACACCTCAGAAAAAAGCAAAAGCGAGATGGAGGAAATCCCTTGCTACTATCATCAAGCTGGAAAACCATATAGTAAATTCAGATCCTTTCAAACATGTTTATACATATTTGGGTAATGAATGTATAGAGTTAATTGTCTGCTCAATACAGTAACAATGGGTATGTATATTTTCAAAGAAAAGTTTTCCCAACAAACTGATTTCAACTCTGGTCATCTAAGAACAGGTTGAACTTCCCTTTGGAAAGAAAGAACGGACGCAGTCTGTAAATCATGAACTGTTGAGAGAGAGTTAAATGAAGTAGATGACAGATAAGAATTTCAGTGGCCGTAGCCGAGGAAGCTGACTGATTGCTGGGCAATAGGATGTCAAAAATGAAGAGAAACCAGAGAAAGAACGCAAAGCCATGAGAAAATAACGAAAGACTTGACTGTTATGATGACAGCTATGGACTTTATTTTACATCAATTCTTTATTCACAGTAATCTTTACATCACAGTCACATATTTACTGTAATATTTAACCATCTACGTATGTAGTAATAGTTGATCACTTTGTTCCACTCTGTCCTCTCAATTTAGATGAGGTTATATTCTAGTAGGGGGTGGTTATAAATATCTGCCAACTAGATTGTTTCCAAATAATTTTTTGCCAATATTTTTTTAAATATGCTTTACTTTTACTTTCAATCCAACTCTAATTTCCCGGGAAACTGGGAAAAATACCCGCATAATTTTGGGCACCAATTTTTGGAAACTCCTGATTGGTCAAATAAGAGATTGTTCATACTTCTGACCTAATTGCCAGCAGAGCGTCTGTAAAGGCAAATATGTGCAGTCAAAGCTTCTGATATTAATTGAAACTACTTTTGATAACAAAGTTTGGTTTTTCCACTAAATAAATAAATAACTCAGCTGCTTTACAAAAAAACATATTTGACCCCTTACAAATCATGTATTTAATAGAAACAAAAATATATCAATAATTGATCTTGAACAGTGTACCCACACAAGTTGAATTTCAAAAATTTTAAACGAACCTTTGCAAAAATTTTGGTGAAGAAATTTTGTTGTTTGCATATTCCTGAAATCCTTACTTTTTACCCTAATGGAATTTTCACATGGTTACAGGATTGTAAAATATTCTCTGGCTGTCTTCTGTTTTTATTTATTTATTATTATTCATCAAGCTGACAGATGATGTACAAACTGGACCGCAAAGAGACTGGAATTCGACTGAAGTAGTACATTTAAAGGAGTAAAGCATTCCAAAGATTATAGGAAGAAAATCAAAACAATGGATGTTAGGGGTAGGGTGTTTTTCAGAGGCGTGACTAGTGGTGATTTTGATACAGACCCAAACAAGATATACAATAAGTAAATGTACAAGAAGCTGTGGTCTTATCCAGAGTTCACATGTTTACCTACAACATTAACTTGGGGTTAATGCTGTAAACAAGTTTTCCTAGAGTAAAAGCATGAATATTTATCATAGGTGATGATTTTCTCATAGCTGATCTCATCAAGGGGTAGTTCTCTCGGACAAAGGGTAGTTATCTCAGATTACCGGATAAATATCTTAAAAAAAGATCGATATCCTTATCACAACCAGATTTTCACATAGGCACCCATATATTACCTACATTAATTACACAATGCTTATTTCACTTCCTTTTGATGGTAATGTCTTGGTGCTAATTGAAACTTAAACAGTGTCTGCTGTACAGTATAAGCACACACTATTCAGTCAAGGCTCTGTATGCATGAAAATCTATCCCAGTGCAGGCAGTAAATCCTTGCCCCTAATGAGGTGTCCCTACAGCATCTGAAAGCGTATGCGGACCTGTTTCTTGTTTAACCTTCTAAAATAATAATAATAATAAATAAATAAAGTACTGAACTTTAATACTCGAGTCACTATTAGTATTGATACTCACAATCAAATCTTACAAAACATAAGATTAACAAATTTTACTAAAAGTAAAGGATTCTTGATCAAAATATACTCAAATGCTTAAGTGCTTACTTTTAAAATAACCCAAGTACTCTAATGTTCAAAATAAATTTCATAATGCTGGTATAACCCTTTAATGTTTTGTAACCCTCTGCAACCTCATAATGAAGTACGGAAATGTAGAACCACTGTTACCAACAATTTGTACAACCGTTTTGGCATGAAAAGGCAATAAAAAACAAGCTTAGTCAGACATTGTTTTTACAAAATTGTTTCTTTAATCCATCTTGCAGTGGTTAGTTAGTTGAGATCAGATAAACCATTTCTTGTTTCCAAAATCTCATTTTGATTCTCATCTTGAGTGCCTCCAATACTAAATGTTTTTTAAATAAAGACCCCTCCCCTCCCATCCAAAAATAAAAATAAAGAAATAAAAACCAACAAATGTACTTAAAGTAAAGTACTCAGCTAAGTGTATTCTGTTGCTTTCCACCTCTTTTTATAGAGTGTACAACTCTATAAATAGGATACCTTGAAGACTTTAGGGGTAAACTAGCACTACAGTATGTAGAGAATATAATTATTGTATTAAGATGTTTGACACCTACCATAAAAATAACTGTAGCCTTAAATCCAAATAGAGGGTTGGTTTATTTCCCCCAAAAGTAAAGCCATGATGATTTTTTTTTTCAAAAGAAAAAAGAAATACTATATGGCTATTTTATTCCTGGGCTTGATCGCATCAGATATTTTAGATCTGCACAGTCAAGATATCATTTTCACCCTATGCCACAAAGTTGTCAACTATCTCTCTTGCCTGTTGAAAACCCTTTCCACCCGTAGGATCATCAGAGTTTTTCTGGCAATGACAGGACTGCAAATTGACCTGGGCACCTGAGCTGTGAAGACTGAAGAGAAACGGGGACATTACAGTTCCCTGCAGGGCTGCTAACCAGCTGCAATGGCTCATCTGCAAAAAAAAATCTTGTCTGCCTGTTAGTTAAAAGTCATGGTAATTTTGTTTTTTTGAAGATGCTTAAAATATTATGTTTGTGGTTGCAACATTCTTAACCGTAATTATGTTTACCAATTGTAAAACTGATGCTTTACCTTTGAAGCATAAAAATCCTAATCTCCCGTGAATTTATCAGCACCATGGACAGTGAAATGCTTGAGCAACACCTTTTCGTAAATCTTTTATTTAAACTGCATTTATCCTAAGTACAAAGGTCCAGAACAAAGTATGGATGTATGTGTAAGTTTTGTATTTGTAAACAAAACAAAGACTAAGAAGGTGATAACAGACCCTGAGAGGAGAGCAGAGTGAAGATGTCATGTAGTTTTTCTTTGAGGACAATCATTTTACCATTGAGAACCTTTGTCTTGTAATTCCTCTGTTAAAGCCAGATAAATGGAGTGCAGAATTAATGTATAATTTTAACAGAGTATACCAAATGGAGTTTTGATTTTCTACATCAACTTTCTACAAATCATCCTAAACTCCACATGTTTCAGTGCGTGGAATAACCTAACCCTGGTTTGAACTTCTCTACAACTTTCTCAGTAACCTTTCTGCTGTGTTCCTTGATGTTAAATATGTACTTTGTATTGTGATGTTATCTAACAGACCTCTAAGCCCATCATAGAAATCTTGTTTTATATTACACAAATTGATTTAATTTGTGTAATTAACTGATTTATCAAGAAATAGTTTTTTTTAATTTGTTGTAGGTGTGTTGACTTAAAAGACCGGAATCAGTCTTGTTTAACTTCATGTTTATGTGGTAATGTGGTAAGTGTCTATCTCAGTTTGATATTGTTTCTTTGTTGTATTTATGTTGTTAAAAGGACAAAAACCCTCACGGGTACTGCTGTTTATTGTTTTATATTGCTTTTATTGTTTTATGTGACTCTATTTAGTCACTTAGCTATAATAGTCTGGATTCAGATTGATTACCTTTCAAACCTGAGTCATTTATTCTGCAACATAGTACATCTAGTAACCGTTTTTAAAAACAACTACTGCAGGTAACATGCAAATGGGATCTATATTTAAACATTCGACACTAACTGTAACTGCCTTTGTTTCCTTCAAGAAGATAAAAAAAAATCAAGCTCTGATGCTTAGAAATGTAGCTGTGTATTCATATAACAGTTGGCTTAATTTTTATGTTCTGCTTACCCTCCCCATAAATAAGGTACATGTAGGGATTGTTAATTAATTAAGTACCTAATTAACAACATAGCTGCAACAACATAATGTGGCATTAGAAGGCTGCTGGTGATTTTGCTAGCTTCCTTTGACTCTGAAGTGATTTTAATTCTGCGTCAAAGTAAAAACAATAATATTCCTCACAAGGTTGTAACACTGACCAGAGCTTCGTCGGCCCTAGTTCTCCACCAAAATTAAGAAAACAGGAAATCTGTTTAATCAAAATCTTGTTTGTTACAGAATTACCATTTATAGATTTATTTTTGAAAAATTACAGCTTTCATTTTCTCTCCCGCTGTCAGCAGTGGAGCAATCAGCACCCCTACAACAGAAGGAGTTCCGTGCCAACCAATTGCAGACATTATTTAAATGAGTTGCTTTGTTTTGGATTCCACAGTAGAAAACGGTAAAGCAAGGGAGAATTTGAAGGATCTGTGAAAAGAGCCTCTTGGGGAAAAAATGTGCCAGGTCTCAATATTAAAAGGCACCTTTAGTTATTTTTTGTTTCTCCAGCAATAAGTATTTTTCTGCTTGTGTTTGTAAGAATGTCAGTCTTGGAAAACATAGTATAAAGCAATGATTATGCATGCACATCTTTTTCTTAACTAAGAAAAAAAAAGTTTTAATGTTGCCAAAATACTGTATGGATGGTTTTAGCTCTTCAGCAAGGGTTTCTCATATATTAGTGTTTATTTTATTTTATTTGTTTTGGAAAGATTCCCATTCTCTGTCTTAGAGCTCCCTACAGTCAGGTAGTTCTTTTTGAAAGGACTGCGATTGGGATGTCGAATTTTTTCTGCCAAACTGTCAATTGATTGCGGGTGGACTTTTGAGTGTTA
>JAVLVB010000145.1:607051-625783 GCA_032876305.1 Orestias chungarensis | reverse complement strand
CAACAGAAACATTTTTTGTGGGTGGCAGACGAAGAATCAAGCACCTGGGCAGGTTCCAAGGCTGCATGTCATAATAACACACTCACTGAACTCTGATGGAAAAGCTGGGCAGTGTTGCTTTGGAGGAAATCAGTCTTTTGTGATGTCGCTTCTGGATGTCTTCCAAACAGCATTAGCTTTCTTTTTGTTTTCCACCCAGTCTGCGTACAGGTCTGACTTCTAATAATTCCATCATTGACCTCCATTGATTAGGGATTTTAGTTTTATTCGAAAAGGAAATTTTATTAAATGTGCTAACAAATGTTAATTGACTTTTAAAATAAAATAAAAGCAAGGCAAAACTAACAGATCCTCAGCCTCCTATTCATTTATTGCAAGCTCTTTTTCAATGAGAGCTTCCTCTTGTGTTGTCAGAAATGGGACACCTAATTGAAACACATATTTAAACTCTAAAGTGCTAAAATGGAGCAAACTGCACACATCCATTATCTTGTTTTTATTTCATCTATGGATTTCAGAATAGAATGAGCTTGTAAAGTCACGTTTTGTTGTGGATTGGCTTATCTATCTCTCTTAAAAAAAATCATAGGTGCAAATCAGTCACCATACATATTATTTTCCACGTGTTTTGATAGAAAACAATAGCAGCAGAAAGTTGTTTAAATTCTTCTTTAGAAAATTTGTCATATTTTTTCAATGTACGATTTTGGTTTCAATTATAATTAACTTATCTGTAAATCTGTGCTACTCCAGTGTTCTAGTAAGACGCACTGGAAATTTAAAAAATATTTTATTTGAAAGAGTAGGTAATACATTTAAGCAAAAGCTGTTACTGCTAAAATCGTTTTGGTTCTAATTAGTCTGGTGTCAGTAAACATTAAGCAAGATGTTTTGCTTACACTGATGTAGTTGTTTGTGGCATTTTCTACACCCTGATGTTGGGTATGTAGCCTTTTGATGAGTGTGTAAAAAAAAAATTACCCGCCCACCAAAAAAACAAAAACAAAAAAGAGACAAAAAAAAATCACCACAGGAATGTACGTTACTCTGGAAGCCAGACTCAAGCTTTGCAATTATCTCTTGCTGCTGATTGCTAGTGCTTTCTGACAGTGCAGCATATAAGTTGACTGGCTGTATCAGAGAGCATGTGGAACCGAATCGGTGGCCCATCCATTTGTCTTTGTGTCTGACAAAATGGCCAGTCATTTCCAGACCAGAGATTCCAGACGGTGTTAGTAGTGTGTGTCATTTGAAGCTTTAAAATGTTATGTTTAGGCTTATAGTTACCTTATGATAACCATATTTTTCATCTCTGGACTGTTTTTAGAGACTTCTTTTATCAAATCAGTTTCAACTTTGTAATGAAGTAAAAGATTAAAGGTTTCTTTATACTGGAATTGTCTGAAAAAATGTATTTATTTTTGTGGTTTGGAATAACTGTTTAAACAGTCAGAGGGAAAAAGGCCTAATTTTCTAATTATTATAAAATTTGGATTGTGGGTTACATTTCAGTGTATGCTCAAAAAAACTAATGAATTCATATTATGTTTTATCAGGGAACCTAAATAGGTTTGTGCTGATATAATTTACAGTAAGTTGCTATTGTACGTATTTGTCTTATTTATTATCCTTCTTATATTCCTGATATCATTGCAGTTTAGGTAAAAGACAAATAATTAGTTCATGAAGTACAGTAGAAAAATGCACTGCAAAATTATCATCTCAAATTATATGAACAACTTGCATATTTGAATTTTTTAGTTTTATTATAAAACTGGATATTACTATGTTTGAACTGGACATTATTCAGTCTAAGGAGTTTAAAGAACACAGCTCCAATATGATGCTCATAAGGTATTGTGATGTAAAACAATATTTAAGAGGGATTTCAAAAATGATTCTGAAAGTCTTAACAATTGACTGACTCAATTTTAATGTGAAGGAAACCTCTTTTTAACAAAGGAAACTAAGACATGAAGATATGTTTTATGGTGTAATGCAGGATTTACAATATTTAGGTACAAAAAAAGGAACATTAAAAAAAGGTGCCTGTGACGGACATGCACGCTCTAACTGCAAAACAACTAAGTACAATATTGAGATACTTAAAACGTACCAGCAGCCCATTAAGGTTAAAGATGGCATTTTTTTATTAATTTATTTTTTTATATATATAAAAAATAAATAAATAAGTATGGGCTTTGTATCTCCCTAAGGAGACCAAAGTTATCTTTGCAGCATTTACTTAGGACATATATTTAACCATAAATCAATATTACACAGGGGATTTCATTCCATAAATAAAGATGACTTATTTAGGAGGGATATTATACAGGGAGATACATATTTTAATACACTATTCTCTTCAAGATGATGTTTCTAGCACTTTGAAAGGGGAGAGATCGTAAAAAGTAGTTCAAGTGGTTCAGTGTGCCAGTTGGATAAACTGATCACAGAGGCAATGTGCCGCTCAGACTTGAAAGTTTAAAATCGGTGTAATTATATTGCCGGCCTGATTAAAAATGGTGCTCAGATGAGGGCAGGGTACCAATAGCTATTCACCTTCTGCTGACAAGTCAAAGCATGAAACATGGTGCATTGTGTTTGTTTTTTAAAATATTTAAATTTAGTTTAATCCTTACTTTAGATGATGTTGCTGGTTATCTTCCTCGTGGGACTAAAAATGCTAGATGCAGATATCTAGTTCCGCCGTTCGTGAACCTCAAAATGTAATGTTACACTAACATTAGGATACTACTGTCAATATCATCCCTATCTTTATGCTTTATTAAAAAGATTCCCATATTTTAACTGGGTTGTTGCCATTAGATTTTCTTGTTTATAAACAAAAATAATCAGTAAAGTTAATGTTAATTTTTCATCAATGATTTTAGATACTATCGTAAGAACAACAAGAAAAGCTTAGTCAGATAAGTCAGAAGTCTAGTCTGTTTCTGTGTACCCTACTCCTGCCTGTATCCTCTGCAATGCTTTTGTTCAGACCTTTCTTAGACCTCTCAGTAACTGAAAACAAATCAAAGTTACACGGTTAGCTTCTTATGTTTTCTCTTTAGCACCTACCCTAAATTATTCTACTCACTTCTTCACTGTTAAATATTCAGGTACCTCAAAGATGAGATATTGTCTCTCTGACTGAGCATGTCTGTCCAAACACTCATCTTCTCCTGACAGGAGGAAAGATAGCTGTCATAGGTTTTTTGCAGATTAAAATATGACTGCCTTCAGAGAAAACCTCTACAGTGCTTTTCATCTTTCAACCACAAGTCTTTTAGGGTTGTGGTTTTTCTTCCTATCTGGAACCAACCAGAACTGCAAAAGCAAACAATAAATCTGTCTGTTATGCATTCTATTTTGACCTTATACATCTAGCTAATAAGTCACTAATACATCTAGCTAATAAGTCACTAAATTCTGAGACTATGCGTCCTGTGTGCCTGACATGTATGTCAAAAGCTGTGAAGAACAACAAGAAATGAATAGTATCTGGTAAAGATTTTTTTATTTTTTATTTCTGGAAATGAATGAGGACAGTTGTGACATTAAGCTGTTTTCATTAATTTACACTATAAAATGCAAAGCTTTACTATTTTTCCTATAATGGCAAAATTGTAAATGATTTTTTTTTTCTATCTATGCACAAAATGTATTCTCTGAATTGAGAAAAAAATCTAACTTACTAGTTTTATGATGCTCCCCATCTAAAGCAGTAAAGTCTGCTTGGAAAAAATCATTTCATTAATATAGTTAAATAAACATTTTTAAACCAATTTTTTTCCTTCTTATTTTTTCTTTTATAATAGTTTTGAAGAAAAAAATCTGTTTCAGTTTTTTTTTTTTTATTACATTTTTGGGGATTTTCACAGACTTTTTTCTGGAATGAATTATGACTCTTCCAGGTCAACAGATATTTTATGTGTTCAAAACTTGTGTTGATTTGTATACCTGGAGAAACGGTTAGGCGCTAAGGTTAAGATTTTTGATATTTATATCTTACCAACACGTTTCTTCTGACTGAACTCTAAATTTTGGACCCAGTAGGAGTCCTTAGTTAAATCTGAGGAGATTATGTTAATGCAAGGATACCGTCCAACACAAAGGACGCTGAGCTCAACGCCAGAGAAAAACAGACCAGATGATAAAACACTGCTCAGCAATTAAAGGGCGGTTAGATTACCAATGAGCAAATGAATTGAGATTTTTGGAATTACTTTTAAGATAAAATCTGAAAGAAAAAAAAGACAATTGTGGTGAGTTTTATGTTTAAATCTGCCATGGCAAAAATAATTTCTTATAATTTTGATCTTGACAGTTTATATCTATTTATTTAAAGGGGATTACAATATCCTATGACCACAAGATGACATAACCTATGTTTTAAAGTATCTTAAAAAATGTTTACCACATATAATAAGGTTTCATAAATTTCAAGCCATGTTTAAAATCCTTTCTGTTACTTTCAGAATGTCCCAATTTATGCGTGACTAGTTTTAGATTACAACTGGAAACAATGGAATGGTGATCATTTAACTGTATCTTTACGTTGGTAAATAATTACAAGCTGCTAACATCAGGGTCTTCACCAGGTTCAGTCTTTAGTGATATCATCTTACAGTATTCACAATTTGTTCATTATTAGGGGATACCTGCTCCCTATTTATTTGAATATTAAAATGAGAAAAAGGAATCTTGTCCAACATGGAACTGATTATATATAAGGCTGCTCCCTACAGATTCAATAAGTGTTTATATACACGCTGATACACATCAGTAGCACAACTTTTGATTATTAAAAATAATATATATTTTTTTCAATGTTTTCCTTCCTGTACAGCATTAAATATTTGTATGTAGTATTTATACATTTTTACATTCTATGTTTGTGTGACTCTTGATTACCTGTCACATTGTCTTTGTTGCACAGGAATCTTCCTAATGTGAGAAATTAAAGACATTTCTATTCTGTTTATGATGAGCCATG
The DNA here is from genome assembly GCA_032876305.1 of Orestias chungarensis. Taxonomy (NCBI): domain Eukaryota; kingdom Metazoa; phylum Chordata; class Actinopteri; order Cyprinodontiformes; family Cyprinodontidae; genus Orestias; species Orestias chungarensis. The sequence continues at coordinate 620,784 of JAVLVB010000145.1, read as the reverse complement.
TTGCACATATAAAATGTTTCCACTAGATTGGTTACATGATGTAACCAATCAAAAGCAGGACCACAAATTATACAGACTAGTAAGTAACTTCTCCTTTAAGGTAATATTTTTCCAATCACTTTTTTTCCTGAATTCAGCTACCTCTACAAGACTTGGGTATGGTGGGGAATTGAAAAATCAGTGCTCCGCAGTCAATAGCAAGACAAAAATGCAGTAGGTTACAGAACAAACATATCTTTTTAAATAATCACACCATTCTTGCACATTGCTAAGTATTGTAAACCAGTGCAAAAAGTCCTTTTTATTCTGAAACCAGTGGGTGGCGTATTAGATTTTAATGAAAATCGCCATTATTTGTAAAATATGCATGGAGCTGTTTGGAAAGCAGAGTTTCAGTATTAACGAGAGCTCTCAGACTGGCTTCACATAGACTGATGGGCCTTGGATCAGAGTAGCAAACACTGCTTTTCACACAGTTCAAGGTGTTTTTGCTTCTCAAACAGCTTTCTCTCCACTGTGTATAAAAGGGTAGGCATGGTTGAAAATTGCTAAAGCACATAACAGCTCCAAAGTGTGCTATAAAGCAGGGCTTTGACATACCAATGGCCTTAAAATCATCTAACACTTAGTGCCACTTTTGGAGAAGGTAAAGCAGCATTTGCTAACAACTGCAGCAACACCGGTAACAGCATGAACACATTTAGAACTAACACATCTCGTCAGACATTCCTCTTATCTCATTCTCGCTGTTTACCCATGTGCTCATCCCTTATCACGCCATCGCTATGCATTATACACTCTTCATCACTTGTGCATTTTAGGGCCGTGCATCACCAGAGGCCGAATCTATGTCTTGCCTCATTTGGAGCCTATTTGCATGAGGGTAAACTGGAATGCTGGAGTCAAGTGTCAGGAGTCAGCAGGGCTCTAATAAATTGAGAGGCTCTGAGCTGTAATCCTGCTTCTCATTCCCCTCCTGTGCTGACAAAGTGTTCCTCAGAGAATGCAGAAACAGATTAAAGGGACTACACGTTGCTGTAAGGCTGTATGTGTGTCTGCATCCAGAGGTTAGAGTAGCCTCTCAATATCTTGCCCTCATGTATACACTGCATGGCTGGGTGAGATTTCCAGCTTTCAGAATTCATGTTGAAAACTGTTTGTTACCTTTAGTAGGAACTGCATTTTTATCTATTTTTTGTCTTTAATGTGTGCAGTTGATTATATCTGTTAATGAAACAGACCTACTGACATACATGTGTATGTAAAAACCAAAAGGTCTCAAATGATAACAATTTTATTCTAAACCTAAATGTGTCTTTGTCTAGACAAAAGTTTCACAGTAACAGTTTTTTACACACCTAGTGAATACAAGTTCATTGCTTTTGCTGAAGAATCTTCCTTTGAAGCACCTTTTTGGCTCTTCTGCTACCAAGTTATGTGTTCACCAGATTTTGTGTTTGACTGCAATCAATTTAGCTGTCACTTTCCATTTAGCATTTCATCAGAGTAATCCGCCTATCCTTTCTGAAAAAAAAAACAATCAAAAAAAAACTGCCTGGGTTTGAGTACCAACAGATGATGCGTTTCTCAGCACGTTTCCTAACACGCGATTGTAATGATCACACTTTGCTGTGTTAGTATTGTCCACAGAGTAACTGTATAATGAGTCACCTACTTTCTAGTGCCGTGTTTAATATCAGCTGTAATTCATCATCAATTTTAATGAGATGGCACATTAGAAGATCTTGTACATGATGTAGTGAAATGAACGTACATGGATTACAGTACATTGGCGTAAGTAGGGCATAATGTACTGCGGCCGGAGTTGACTAACCTAAGGTTAGCCTTAAACATCTATGGCTGAAGTAATCAAAGCAGGTATTTAGGGCCAGTGTTGAACATGTTTTTGTGGTTCAGCATACCTGATTTAAAATAATAAGTCAATAGCAGGCTTTTGCAGACCATAAAGTCATACTGTTAAGGTAATTCAGTCATGTAATTTCAACTATGTTAGAGCAAGGAAACGTATAAAACATGGACACCGGGCCCTGGTGTTTTAGGTGCCTTTAAGAGTTGTTGTCCGATTAGTTTTCCCAACGTTAATTTCCTGCTTTAAAGGTGTTTGGTATCATTTTCCTAGTTTTCTATTGTAGTTACACTTTCAAACAAAATGTTACAGTAAGGATAAAAGTGTAAAACTGTTAGTTGATGATCTTTCACCTGACACATATTCATGATTATCACATTTAATAATCTTGTCCTTTCAACGTTCTGACATACCTGAGAAAGGCGTTTTGAACGACCATATTACAATCTGTTTAATGGATGGATAATGGCAAACATGAATTTTGCCATAACTACATATCAACCATGTTCCCCTACATACATCTAACTCCTGTGTCCTTTTTGTTTATCATTGTGCCCCCTCTAATTATTGTTTTAAGTTTTAATATTCAGCTATTAAGGGTATACATCAATAATGGGCATCTGGTGGCAGAGAATATGTCCAACAAGCCAATTTTTTATGATAAGCTAAATTTGCATGCCTGTCACTTGAGATATAATATCTTTTTTAACATTGCATCCAAGGAGATTGCCTTGTTGTGGACAAGGACATTGTGTTAACTACTACAATTAGATTTATTGGGCACCTTTAACACACCCCCAATTAAAAGGTGAGGAAAACTAATTTGAATTATTTTTAGTACAATAATCTGTTCTGATTGTATGAAGTTTCTTTTTTTGCTTTTGAAGAGAAACCTCCATCTCCCAAATCCCAACACATATTCAATGATAAACGTTTTCTACACTTTGTCTGAGATAATCACAGGGGAAGTGCCTAAATCCTCTCAGTGAACAGAAAAAAAAGTGTTGAAAGGACTTCTGAAGGACTTTGATGTCTTTGGGGTATCCACTTGAGTGACTAGGATAAAAATGGCAGAAATATTTTACTCAGCAAATTTCCTTTATTCAAGTCAACGTAAACCTTTTCCTATAAAGGATTAATCTTAAAGGTACATTTTTTTTAGGAAATACTGTTGAATAACCAGTAAGCAAGAAACAACCCTGAAAGTCTTAATGAGAAAGACAATTTTTCCAAACCATGTTAAGCGCTTCATACTGTTTGATTTCTAATGGATTTTATCGGGAATCAGGCTGACAGACCATACCATCTGTTTTTGACACTTTAGCCAGTATATATGGTGTTTACATTTCTAGCTTTTTTCCATAAAAAGGGAAGTCTTCAATTAAAGTCAGACGTTGCCAGTAAATCATAATGGATCAGTTGCTACAGAGATAAAGGCTAGTGGGAGGAGAGGGGCAGCAGCTGTGTTTGCCATAAGGGATGTTCTATTTTGATGCAAGTCAGATTGATTGCAGCTATTCAACAAAAAGCAGAAAACCTCAGCTCAGGTTTTTTTTTTTTCCTCATCTTGACGTCTGTAGAGGGTTCTGTGACATAAACAAAGCTTTGTTTGTTTCTGGGAAGAAGCAAAGTCCCAAAGGCAGCTCATTCGAATTGTAATAACTTTTATCACCACTCACAGCCAAACAAATCATGCTGTCTGCTTATAATTTATGTTTCATGTCAGCGTTTTCATTCAGGCCGAGCCAAGGATCCAAACCAAGTATAAAATACTGTCAACATATATTGAAGAAAAGCACTCTCACTTTCTAAAAGGAAGAAAAGGTAGGTTTTTTTAAGTTTAATATATTCTAAATAAAAACTTATAATAAAGGCATCTTTATTTATTACGCCATTATAATTGCTAAAAAGATTAAGCTGCTCCCAGTTAAAGTTAGAATCCCACCTTAAATTCTTTCAATTTTGTTTTCTTCAAATTCTTCCTAGTAAGAAAATGTTTATATTTTTTTCTCGTTTCATTACAACCATCTTTTGTTTTGACAAGAGTATAGTTTTCCGTTATGGTCTGTGGCAAAAAGGATGCATTAGCAGATTCCCCCCATCCTGAGAAAGCCCTGTCCCTTTGGGAAAGGGACTCGTTTCAATAATGTGTCTAAGTTTGCATGTTGCAACTGGCTTTTTCAATTCCAACTGAAGATTTTGAATAAAGTTTACGTCATGTAGCGATTATTTCCACCATAGTGTTCTCCAGAATCTCTTCCAAAACACTTTATAGATGCAATTTACTGATACGCTTGAGAAAATTTAACTGTTTTTGACTGATTTTACCATAAACACATTTTTTAAATTAATATTTATGACATAGTCAGTTGCATTTGTTTCTTTAGCTTAAATGGGTATTAATAACACATATAATATATATATATTAATAATATATTATAAATTAATATAATACATATAACTTTCTCTACAGAGACCAAGAGCTATGCCTGTAGACCCGATAACGATGTAATAACAAATTAATAAATTTCAAACACTAATTGCAAACAACTGGTTAGCATGGACCCAAGTTGTTTGTTGCTTGTGCACAATCAAATTTCTTCAGATTCTGAACTCCCTTCTGTTAACTTTTACACAATTGCACATGCTTTTTCCAGCTATTCATTGTCTGTAAGGGCCTCGTTGCTCAGGATATTGTTAAAAGCGGGTTTATACTGCACATGGGTTTTTAGTCACATCGATAGTCAAGGCCCATTCGGAGGGATTTGTTTCATGCAGGTAGATTTAAATTGGAATTAACTATCTGTGGTGACACAACTCTAAGTGGAGCACAATCCAGTGACAAAGACAAACCCTCAAAGGGACTGATAATGTCACAAGGAAGGTATAGTCACACACTCGATGGGGACGCTTTTGTGATTCACTGTGAACAAGTGACTCTAATCAGATAAGCCAAGAGGGTTTAAGTTAGTAGTTCAGAAAACTGATTCCTTTAAAAGGCTCATGGCTGTTGTGTTACATTGATATTTTAGGGTAATCCTGACTGCAAACTTTATTGCATAGATATACTGTAGGGAACATTTCTGTTGAAATGTTTTTTAATGTTTTAGTGTCTGTCCTGTTAAATTGCTGGGTAATGTTTAATGCTTGCTGTCAGCTGTAGCTCAGTTTAGCATCACTTTGAATAATTTGAAAATTGGTGGAAAAATCAGCCTTTGCGAGCAACAATTCATATTCCTGCTCTTAAAGAATATTTTGTTAGATGGTGAAAATCTCTGGCTTCTTTGAAGGAAAGTGTGACAAATTGAGTTTAACTGACACATTTTTTCTTAGTCGTGTTCTGCAAAACAATGGTTGCAAAGACATGGACGTATTCTTGCTTTATCTTTATTTTATTTCATTTTGTCTATATATTTATACTTTGTATGCTAGATATAGTCTCAGTATTGAATTATTGCTTTAATTTATCAAGCTGTGAACGAATCAGACCATAGAAGGTCAGGTGGAAACTGTGATAGAGGGTAAAAGGCTTCTTTCTTTTTAGTGTTTAGTTTTCACAAGTCTGTTTAAGGCACACAAGTGGTTTTCTCCAACAGTTGTAAAAGTGAATAAAATACTCAACTTTGTCAGCATGTCTGCATATTTTAAATAATTAAGAAGCACTTGGAATTTTACTCTGAATCTTGATCATTGGAAATATAGTTTCAAATGCGGATAAAGGCTCTTGAACAGTCTATCTAATAATCATTACAAATTAATAAGGTTTGTTCTGTCAGCCAGCGCAGCAAATCTTTACAATGATTTTCCGTAAATTATTTAAGTTCACTTTAGTTTAACCTTTTTTAACTTCTGTTGCATATTTTTTTATAATCTGAAGAGAAAACTTAAACGTAGAGTCCTCCACAGTGTGTGACACCATTCTCTTGTGTCTGTGTGTTTGTGTGTGTGGTTTTGGATAAGACAAGATTTGAACAGTAGATCATGTCCTTCCAAAGTATTAAACAGTCTTTTCCTCTGAGACGTAAGAGTTTCCACATACTGACTCCTGGGTGCACAAAGTGATAAATGGTTCCTATTAAAGTTTGGGAGGCAATTAAAGAGACAACAAGAGCCAATCCTTTTATCAGTAATCACTCTTTTCTCTCAACACTAGTGTTTCTGCTAGATTCTTTCAAGAAATACAGAATTTTTTTATTATCTTGAGTCATTGGGAAGGAATCAAATCTTTTTATTTTTACTTTTTGTCGCCAAATACGTATAAAATTATTGTACATGCATAAACCTTACAAGCAAGTACGTAAGAATCCTAGCATTTGTTTTTAACTTTCACCAAAATTTGGCTTTCATGGATGTAGACCTGTATAACTCTGCGTTATTTTCTGTTGGTCCATATCCTCTATAGTTATCCTTAAGCCAGTTCTGAGTGTTTTGCCAAATGATGCAGTCTGTTAGCATGTGAGAAGTGAAGAGCAAATCCTTGCCCTGGGATCAACAAAACCTAATTATCTTATTAAATAAATTCCAGCAGACATTAATTGAAACTTGAAAGTAAATGGAAAAAGAATATTAGTGCACATCTCTCTATATGAATTAAGCAATCCTCACACTTCACTGAAAATGTTGAGGTAACAGAGGCCATGATTGCAGTCACATCTGATTTAGCTGATTTGTACTTGCCATCTGTCCTTTTCTGGACTGACATCAAGTGCAAACAATATTTTAACGAACTGCTCGATCCACATAATGTCAGAAGAAGTCCCCGATCATCTCTTTGGCTGCTTTTAGTGTAGCCTAGGTTGACATCGAAGTAGGATTGACATTTTCGGTCTGCTGATTCCAGAGGCGTGAATGCTGCAAGTCAATGACTCGATGCAATCTGCTGAGGTTCCTTAGATTGGACACTTTTTCAAACTGATTTGTTTATGATGTATCTATGATTTTAATTGATTTTCTTGCAAAGTGCCTTGAGACGAAATCTGTTGTGATTGGCGCTATATAAATAAACTGATTATTGTTTCTTGATTCTTGGTTTTGCAGTGCTCGCTCCGGGACAACCTTCCATTTCGAAGTTGAACAGCAGAGTTTTTATATTAAATCACCCCTGAAAGCTCAGTTTTTACATTTTAACTCAAGTTTAGCCTGCCCCTCTATAGGTCTTTTATTTTGTGGTTTTTACCTGTTTAGCTGTTTTAATATCTCACATTATTGCAACAGTCTTCTTGCTTTTACTTTTATTTGCCTATTTTTTTATCTTGTAAGGCAATCAAGTAAACATTGTCATTTTTGAATGTGCTATTAAAATAATGTTGAGGTCCACATGTGTCCAGACAAATCACAAAAATTATGTAGTTATATTTATTATTTATTTAGAATGGTGAAAATAAGTTGCATGAAGAAGTATTTCCTTTTTATATATAATAAATCTTCCTGCTATTTAAAATTAACGAAGAAATTTTTTTTTGAAGCAAGAAGTTGATGTTTGTAAATTTACATTTTTGGTTAAGAGTTTTACATTTTTACTTCGTTTTTGTATGTATTTTAATGTATTGCATCCATCTCTATTAATTATATTGTTTCTTTTTCCTTTCATTTCTGTTTCTCCCTCTCATGACTTTGTTCCTGCTGGCTTGCCCTTTCCTGTTGCCTTCTTCTGATTGTGGATTTCCTTGGGGCTCCTTTACTATCCTACTTGCTCCCAGGTAAGTGCTCTCTGTTAAAGTATTACTCACAGTCTGCCTCCTTTGCCTGATGGGTTTTGTAGAAAGCTCTTTCAGCCGTGGAGATTTCTGCTCACAACGGAGGTGTGGCACACAATTCTGGCCAGATTTAAAACAACTGTCCTGATTAATGATGATCTTAACTTACTTTAAACAATCCAGGGCAACAATAAAAACATGCTTCATACTGGAGCTAGTGTGTTGTAGATAAATTGAGCCTCAAATCATTAAAAAAAACTGTGTGGTGATGATACTATGAGTTGGATTTTACAGTTTTGCAATGAATTCAATGAAAATCTTTGTCAGATGCAGAAAGCGGAAAAATAAAAACACTCCAAACTTTTATTGACAGGTGTTCATGGTTTAACTGCAAGGCAGCTGTTTCGAATGGTTCCTACTGCAGAACAAAGGCTTTTTAAAAGAACATAATCTGCCATTTGATGTAGAAATAAAGCGGCACAATTCATATAAAAGTGAAAATTTGGGAGGGAATTGGGAGAAGAATAGGAGCAATGCCACAGAGAGGCCGAGATATTTGGAGAGGATTGACATTGATATTTTCAGTTGCTTTTAACTTTTTTATATTTTATATTTTTCTCTTTTTTGATGAATGCAGCTGGAAAATTCGGACGTAACTTGGTTATCATTTCATTCAGTATCATGTTTGATTTTCTCGTCACCTAAATATCTTTCTAGCTTGTCCTTTATACACACACTGATAGCTGCGCTCTCTCTTTATGTTCCCCTGTATGTTTAACTGCTCCACCTGGTGGTGTTTGAATTGATAATCAACTTCAAATCAAATGAAGTGCCTCAAAAGTCCCTTTCCTGTGTTTACTGAGGTCCTCATGTCACTTAAGCATAAGTTTTCTTATTGCTTTGTGTTTATTGCTTTTGGTACAATTCTCATTCAAAAGAAAATTCAGGGATATGTTGAACTGGTGGCATTTATACGCCTTTTGTTTCCCATTTTACCTTTTTAATCCGGGTGGAAGATTGTGAGGGGAAGCTATTTAGACCATCTAACATCTCTCTGTTTTGTTTCTGTTAGATGACATCTTCCCACATCTTTGGTCCTGTGGCTGCTCTTCCTCATTCCTCCACTAGATGGTATAGCATAGTTAGGAGAGAATATGAAGCTGGCGAAGCTTTGAGGCACATTACTCCTGTCGTTTGTGTGTGTTTGTGGGTTTTAGTGTACGTCTCAGAGTTTCATCTGATGAAGCGGCTCTTTATTCAGAAGGAGTGTAAACATTTACTTTTGTCAGCCCTCCCATGTGATCCTCCTTATTGTCACTGCTTAGGGCTGAGTTGGGTTCAAAGTTGGCTGTTGTGTACATATCATTGAGTGTGTGTGTACATGTCATTGTACGGATGTAACCATTGAAATCTATCAGGTTCCCGGATACCCCTGTGTTTGCACACATCACCACGCCGAAACACAGTATGAGATTTAACAAGACCTGACATGGCAAGCACAAACCCAAACACGAGAGGAAACATTTTGCTCAACCAGGCAGGTATCTGGGATTAGTCACAAACCTTTGCTTTTGTAAAGCAGGGGAAGACTAATCAATGCTGCTTGTGCTTTCAGATTGTTTTGTCAATTATTTACTGGCAGCCAGTGAACGAAGACTGTTTCAGGATCACCATATTTGTTTAGCCCGCTGCTTGTGATGATTTGCTTTGTAATAGGCGATTTTCAGCAACAAGTTGCCGAAGTTATTGCAGATATATTATAGATTGTATAACACACGGCTAAAGCTGTTTTCAAGAAATTTTAATTTGCAGCAAAAGCTGACCTCTTGTTGACTTCTGCCTAACTGGGAGAATTTTTTTAGCTTAACTTCTTTACAACTTTTCAACAAACAGAATCTAAAAGTAGGTTTAAGTGGCTTCAAGAGAACTCTTTTTCACCAGAGCTGAAACAGAACTTCTCTTTTTTTTTTTTCTTGTAAAATCCCCATGTCCCAGGCTAAAGATTTTCTAGGATGCTAATTTGCACTAAACTATAAACCAAATTCAAGGCAGTGTTGCTGAGTGTAATCCGAGCCTGTGTTCACAGTCAAAGTCAAAGCTAATTATAATAACAATAAGCGGCTGAAGTGGCGCCTCAGCCTGCTAATGTGCATTTTCTCAAAAGGATACAACAACTGGAGAGTTAGTACCAATGGATACATTTGTGAATATAAGAAAACCCAATGATGCTACAGATAAACTGACTTATGTAAACCCTATTAATATTAATATTACCATATAAAGTGTATTTGAATTCTAATAAAAAACCTTTCACCAGTGCTTCATTGCTGATGGCTTTAAAACCTGTTATATGAATCGTTCATCATTATCTGTACAGGACAAACGGCTATTCCTTGAGTCAATCCATTTTTTGGAGTACATAATGAGGAGCAAAAATGTGCTGTACCGTTACCTTGTGAAAATAAACTTGAATGAACATTGTGGTGGCTATACTGTAGAAGTCTGTCTCAACAAGACAGCCATTTGTATTCTATTCTTGGCTATTCTATCAACTGGCCAAAAAAAAAAAAAAAAACTAAGCAAAGAAACCCAAAACAAACACTTGTAATAAAACACTCCATATTTCTGCAAGGAAATTCTCATGTTTAAGGGTTAACTTTGTTTACTTTTGGAATTTCTACCGTTCCTAGTTTACTTTTCACCTAATAAGTGGATTTATTCAGGACCAGCCAACTTTGTGCCTCAGGCTTTCTTTTGGACCTGCAGTGGGAGTTTACGGGCAATGGGGTTGTGTCGGTTGCTGTGAGCCATTTGCTTTCCCTCACTTGCTTACTTTTGTCTCATACTAATGTTGAAGCTTATTAGTAGAAGGTTGTGCAAAGCTGATTATTGGTTCATCTGTTCTTCTTCAATAGACTGTTTTGAGATTATTGCAGCCTCAAACAGACAGAGTCATACTTTGAACTAAGAGCAAACTTTTGCCAACTAACAAGAATTCCTGCCAAAACTATTGAACTGGAAGAAATCCAACAAGAAGTAACAAACTGAATGCTGAAAAAACAAAGGGCATAAAGTTGTAGGCCTGAGAGAGGAAGAAATGAAAGCTGGTATAATGAAAGAACATCTGTCAGGGAGCACAGCAAGCATAAAGCCCTTAGTATTGGAAGGGTAAACAGCAAATTATTCACCAGTGGAGGCAATCAGGGAACCAAACACGGTTGTTTAACTAAAGGCAGAAAGTAGCGGTTCTATCAAGCTTAGCAGCTTCATTGTAGAATAGTATGAAAACATAGTAAAAAAACAGTATGACGTTATATGGAAACTATTTTGGAGTGCAGTAGAAATATTATTTCTTAGGGTGCTAAAATGTGAAGATTTAAATACACCCTCTAAAAGTCAGCTATGTAAAACATGAACAGCCTAAAGATCATGAACTATACAGTGTAAAATAATACAATTTGTAATTCAAAATGTATTGAAAATCCTTCTTTAAAATAAACTTGATGACTGTAGAAACAAAAAGCTGTGTTCAAAGAAAGACTGTGTCTGAAGTTTAAATGTTAAATGACCTAATTTGTCCATTGATATAAAAAAAAAAAAAAAAAAGAATCATCGCATATTTTGCTTCTTGCAATCCTTCGCTATCCTATTGTAATATTTTGTACGTATTAGGCGTGTCGAAAATCATATTTGTGTCTCTAAAGAGTATGGTATGTAACTAAAAATAAACCCATACATGGAAGTTGGTGTTTATTTTTTATGTTATACATGTTTGTGACCATGTAGTTGCTTTTAATTCTTTTGGTTATTAGCATATATTCAATAAACAAAAAAAATCTTAACCATAAACTTCTATTAAAAAAAACAAAAAAACCTCTTATATCTAGCATGTCATTTCTTGCCATTTTATAAAAAATTACATACAATACACTACTTGAAAAGCAATAAAAAAATAAAAAAAACGCATAGCAAGTGTAATAGATCAAAAACAAATTTTTTCTACAACCTTTTCCTTAGGGACCAAAAAATATGATTGCCAATTTTAGAAAATATAATAATCAAAATTGAGTCATAACATATCCTAAAACTCCCAGGTATCTAAGTTTTAGTAATTGTTTTTTCTTTAATCATATTGTCAGGTCTGTTATGATCAGAGAATGCTGGAGACGAGTAAATGCTACATGGGCCAAAAAGGTTGAAACATTGAAGACTCATTTTACAATAATAAGACATATTATCCCAGAGGTGATGCGTCACACTGTAGCTAACAAGCAGGGCCTTGTGATTATAGGATAGAGCTTAATGTTCGACAAATAAAATGGCACCATGCTATGTAAACTGAAAAGATATAGTGAGTGTGTCACCCATCAGAATGCCTGTAAGATTTATATGCTCCTAATTAAAGCAATGAAAACATGTGGAGCATATTTTGGTATTAAATGTATAATTTTCTTCTTTCCTTTTTGTCCTCCTGGTCCAATAATGGCTCTTACTACTAGTTTGCCACTGTGGTATTGCCTATATAGCTGCGTTCAACATTTAGGAGAGGTGTTATTTTATGGTTGAAAGAGATCAAAGGTTTAATAGAGAATTCCCTTTGCTGTGTTGCACAAGGTTAGGCAGATCCAGCACTCAAAGTCATTATTATATTCCAGATTGCAAGTAAATCCCTACAGAAAAAAGTAGGTCCTTAAATTAATTTTCAAAATTCAGTGCACAAGTTACTAGAGCACAAATGGGGAAAAAACCTTACTTGATGAAAAAAAATGTGAATAATACCAGTTTTTTTAAACTTAAAATATTCTAGTCGAGTTTATAAACAAACTAAATCATGCTTTAAAAACCAGTTTCTGACGTTCTTAAATGGTCAACATTTTGTTTGAAATTTGCTTGTTTTCAGAGTATAACTATGCTTTTTCGGCAGTTATTCAGATCAGTAAGAAGGTTGTGAGAAATTTAGAGCATGGTTAGTTAATAAGATAACGTCCCAAGCTTTGAACATCTTATAGTGCTCCCTTGAATCCATCAACTTGTTACAGAATATGGAACAACTGGAAACCTTCCAAGTCATGACAGTCCACTTAAACAGCCAGCCTGGGCAAGGGTAGCATAAATTAGACAAGCAGCTAAAACACTTGTAGATAAACTGCAGAGATGCGCCAGGTAAGACGGTATTTTTATTGGACAACTATTAGTTAACAGGTTAGGCCTTAATGGAAATGAGACAACAATTGTTGAAAAAGGTAAGAAGTCATCCTATTAGTAGTTTACCAAAATCTCTGCACGAAGCCTCAAAGGCATCACCATCTTTCGGGCACGACAACAACAGCACAGCAGGAGGTGCAATAACATATTTTGAATTAAATGTTCTCCACTTGCCCCCGTAGTGCATATCAGTGGGTTTTGACATAATAATCCCCAAGAACTGACTGACAATTCTCATCATTCAGCAAAATGATTTTTAAAAATAAAAATGAAACAATATCCTGCTGCTGCGTTAAGTTTTTTCTCTTTCACAACAACTCTATCCTATAACTAGACAACTACATTTACATTTACATTTATGCATTTAGCAGATGCTTTTATCCAAAGCGACTTAAAAAAAGAGCGTGTAACTACGACGCAATTTACTTGCAATATGCTAGGAAAGGATTTAACTTATTTGCAGAATTTAGGTAAACACAGAAGTTCCAAGTACCAGATACTGAGTGCTAACTAATATCAGGGGGACTTGTTCAAGTCAATAATTCGCTTTTTCAGATCCATCCCTAGCTCCTTTGACTTTCCCATTGTAGCGTTTGTGGGCATTTGTATCCAATGAGCCCTTTTTAACTGGCCTGAGAGAAGTCACCAGCTGTCACTTGTAATCACTCACAAGACGTTAATAGGCCATGCCATGTAGCTCATTTCACTGTCACAACTTTCTAAGTCACCAAAATTGCTAATTCCCCCAGCAGATGTGACCACTTTTTTATTTTAACCAATAATATAGTCATAAAAGAACCAAACTTCACGAATGTTTTTTGTGACAAAGAAGAACCTGTTCCAATCACTCTATCAGAGAAAAATCAGAGTTGTAGAAATAACGGAAAATTCAAGAGAGCCATGATATTGTTCTTATATATATATATATATATATATATATATATATATATATATATATATATATA
>JAVLVB010000145.1:588400-606951 GCA_032876305.1 Orestias chungarensis | reverse complement strand
CAGCTTTCACCAAATCGAGCTTAGTGTTATCTGATAGTCTTTCTATTTTGGCAAATGTTAAAAGTTCACTCTGCTATGATCTCTTGGAGAACAAGAGGAAGTAATTATAAAGGAAAACGCTTATGGCTCAATGTTAAATCAGTTCCTGTAGGCTTAGGGGGTGCAGATTTGTCCCAATGTGTGAAGTGAATTTAATACACTGGTCTTTTTTTAAAGCCTAAATAACCAGCGACAAAATGCATCTGTATTTAAGAAGAAGCTAATTTAACCATTTACCCACAGTCCTAGTTTGTTTTTGTTTTTTGTTTTTTTGGGATGGCCCGTTGCAAAATATACAAATTGTTCCTCTGAACCAGCCAACCAAGTTAGAATACAATAAGGGCTAATTTATTAACGAGGAGCTAGAAAAATATGGCTTATTCCAACAAGAAAACAGAGTATTTCTTTTGCAATGTACATTTGGAAGACTGGGAGTTTTTGTGTGCTATTCTGAGTGAGTCACAAACAGTTCACAGGATCACAGAGAGTTTACAGGCTCCTCTCCCAATGGATCCAGCTAGGCAACTACAAAAAGGCAATCAGCTATATAATGTTCTGATGCAGTTTGAAATAGCAGCAATTCAGCCCAAAGTCCTGCAGTAACCCAGTGGGAGTTTGTCTTACCTAACAGCATATATCACTTTTCATCCCCTGTGCCATTATATATACGCTCTGACAATCGCTTGTGTTATCTTTGGAAGATTATGAACACCACAGGGGAAGTTATGAATGTTCGAACTTGAGTTCGAATGGAGAACACATTCACCTTGTTCTGCAGTCTTTTCCATATTAGCTTAGGTAACATTTGAGTTAGTCTTTAAACTAAATTACGTAATTATATTGGTCATTTTTTCCAACAATATACCATATATTTGTGATTCATCCACCTTCCATTTCCAAAAAAAGCACCGTGGCTCCGCCTTCGGGTGCCACCGTATCAAAAGAGTGAAGTTGTTAGGAGACATGTCGTTTTGCGAGGAACCCTGTAGAGAAGGTGATGATTGAGGCTTGATGGGAAGTGGGGTAAAAGCATAAAATCACACATTGTTTCAACATCCTGTGGCATTATTACACTAGGATATATGAAAAGCTCCAGGAACTGAAGTGAGCCCTGCAAGGATTGTAGAAGTTCAGAAAAAGTATTAGGGTTATGTAACGGACAGATTTGTTGTTACCTATGTAAAATAAACAGAAATCACTGTCTTTAAAATAATGAGGGGCAAGTAGTTTCCTCTACAAGATGCAGTAAAGACCCATATAACAAACCTGATCCGTGTTTCATAGTAATTATATTATTTTATGAGAGCAGATTTTGTGCTCCGCTGAGAATTATATATTTTGTTTTTACATTTTTAGTAAATATTATTTGAAAAATAATAAAAATAAATTGATTAAAGGAAATTCAAATATGACATCTGTGACATCAGTTTACCTCCTAAACGTGAAGATAAAGATTTTCCCTGTCAAACCAACTTAAAGGCTTTAAAGCTTAAACACAGACACGAAACAATTTTGAGGAGTTTCTGCCTCAGGACATTGTCCCTGCAATGCAAATTCTTCCAAAATCATTGTTTTTTTTAGTGTAAGCAAATTTGCTCTGTTCTAAATTTAATATGTTTATATATTATTTTAACCATATCTTTATTTTATCTTCAGGGCGTTTGCTGGGTGTTTAGCAGAGAAACAAAGGGAAAATGAGTGATTTAGAGCAGCTATGACACACATATCCAGAGGATATAATTCTAAACCTGTCATACAAATTGATATTGCATTTTCTGTATTGCTGGAAAATTGCACCCAAGGTAAAGTCCTAGTCTATGTGGATTTGTGAACCATGGTATGAGTTCTGAGTGTTTCACATGCAAGGGCACGTTTGTGCTGGTTATGTGAGATTAATATTTGATTATTTCCTGTACTACGATGAAGGAGGGAGACTATATGTGCAAGAAAGCTATCACAGTACCTCAGGAAAAAGAGTGCATCAATAATAATAAAAAAATCAGTTTAGCTTTCTATTTCTTTACTTTGTCTTGTTAAACACGGTATCGTTTGGATTTGCTTTATATTATAATTAATGTGCTGGGTTTTAGGCCCTTTAAATAAAAAGGCAAAACAGTAAAGAAACAAACTGCTATTTTTTTTTCTCACCGTACTACTGACCCACAGTCAGGGAAAGGACATGAACATATTAATGAAGGTCCTTTTTAATAAAGAACTCCTGACAGTGTTTTTCATATTAATGACCTGGTCCATAAGCCATCATCAACAATCTCTCTCATCATGCTTCAAAAAGTAGTTAAAATGTCAAACTTTTTGATAGCTAAAAGATGAAATGACTCTCACACCATGTAGTTCTTAACAGCCACTCAGCCACACAGCATTTGACATTCAATAGAAGCTACTTCAGAGTCTGATGGATAATACAAAATACAGGGAAGAAAAGTAGAGCTCGATTGGCTCATGCTATTATTGGCTATCCATTGAGCCCCTGTTCTTGTCTGTTTGCACATCTCTTAATTGGATATTTTTTTAGGTAATTAAAGAAAACATTAAAACATCTTTAGTTTGGTTCTATTTTCTGAACAATATCATTGGAATGCTGTACTCTCTGAGTCATTTTATATTACTTTCCTTTAGCCTGATATAAATCATTTTTTTATTTAGCTGTGATGTTAAATATGTACATTTTGGTGTACTTTCCCATTAATCCATTCAGGAAAATACATTGTTTCTGATTGGCATTAACCCAGTAGTGTTTTTAACGCTGATTTGAACTGTGGATCTTATGATAGAAAACATTTCTAAGCCCAGGTAATGAGGGAGACAGTAGAGAGAATGATAATAGCATAGCTGCTAATGTTTTCTGCCTTGCTTAAAGCTGTGTGGGATGACAAATTGACTAATTTGCAAAGCTGGTGCTTGTAGACCTTTCCGAGTATGAAACATTTAAAGTCTTGAGTGCCCCATGTTAATTACTTATTTTATTCTTTGGACAGACATAAAAAGTTTCATCACCATTAGAATAAATGTTTAAAAGCGGCATACTTTTATACAATGACTTCAGCCTTAAGAAACTAAATTCTTAAAAGTAGGTTTTGTTTCTTTTCCCAAAAGAACAAAAATGTTTTGTTCTGGCAAAACAACGGTGCAAACGCCAGTTTCTCCATACATAAAAACTATTTAAACTTAGATGTTACATTTACATGGTTCACCAAAATGTAATAGATACGAAGTATGTTATTAGATTTGTAAAGATGCTTTTTAACAGCTGCTGTTTTAGAAGCGCTTCATCCATCTAAATCAAACCATTTACCTTTAGATAACACCTGGATGAGGATTACATTACCAATTTTTGTTTTTCTGTCTATAAACTCTCAAAAATTGCTTTTGGCTATTGAGTAAAATTTCATTTGGCTTAGTTTGTCCACCTGATCAAATATACACATTTATACACATTTTCTTATACACGACAGAGCAAGTAGATTCCTTGGTGCACCCACATCTTTCCAGAGGGAAAATGTGCTGTTTGTGGTTCATACACACTTGTATGTCCTAAAGAAGAAATTTCTAGTGAATGAATGTCCTGGATTTTTCTCCTCTTTGTGAGCTGATTTTATACTATATTATTACTATTATTACTATATTATCCATAGATAACCACTCCTACAGATTGTAGAATCTAAAGCTTTTCAGGGAATGAAACAGAGAAACAGAATCACTGGTCATAAACATAAAAACCGAGTTGATATCAGCGTTGTTTGTATTCATATACATTTTTTTAATGATTAGAATTATAAATAAAAATCAGCTCCTCTTACTGAGCTTTAGTTGCAATTTTACAATTTAATGTTTTATTTATTTTCACCCAAAATAAGTTTTTTTGTATACACTGGTTATCCTTCAAACTTGATATGTTGTTTCTTCTAGAGATCATGTAAATGTTGCAGATCTTGGAAAATATATTGAGTACGTAGGATCTTGCAGCATGTGTATCGCAACCTATTAATATTGATCTACCATCATCTCAGGCATATGGTGGGAGTTGTTTATAGCTTCCACTTAAACTGCATATTTTTATGGCATAGACACAATCTCTTTATTTTTAGATGTAGATTATTCTTCTGACTAGAGTCTTGAGATTTTTCAGCCTTTTTCTATTGTTTTATAATGTCATTTGGGATCTTTTGAACTCAATTACATTTCCAACAACGAATAATAATAATTATAAAAAAATTATAATTTCAGGCATTAATGATGATCTATTTGATGTATTTGAAAACAAAACCTCTGACTAGCAGAATCAAACCCCAATAAGAAAATATGAAGCCTTTAAAACTGTAAATCTGAAGTTGTAAATACAGTTACTATATAGGGCTGGATTAGGATAAAATGTTTAGAGTAGTTTTATTTCATCAGTTAAGTGGATTCTTGAGTAATTTGTTAATTGGAAACATGAAATTTGCAAATCTCATTAGATCTTTTTTAATGCAACTGGCTTCTGTGAGTTTTTTGAGAAATGGAATGATTTCCATGAGTCACACAGCACCTCTGCTGTTTCTCAATTTGTCCCTCCTCATGTTGCGATTGTTAAAGTGCTGAAGGACCACTGTGGTTTTGTTATTATGATGCATGGCTTCAATAGTTAGGTCTGCTCAACCCTATGGGGCTCACCTGCTGCTTAGTATGACTGCCACAATCCATTTCTCCTACAGATGCTGACCAAAGTGGCCTGGGAGGTGAAAAGAGCTGTAATAGGAATCTTATCTAAGGGTTTGTAATGCACTGCTGGCTAAGAAAAAACACCCAACCTACTCTTTGACAGCACTTTAAACAAGCTTTTCAAACACATTAGATCAATTTTGCATTTTACCGCTTTTTTTTAACCTTGGTTGAATGACTAGGGTGCAGTTTTGTAACACCTGGCCAAGAGTATTAAATAAGAGAAAGCAACTGTGGAAGCAGCATGTTGGGGGAACGCTTAAAAAAAAACAATTACAACGCACCAAATATGCATATTAGGGTTAGACTGCTGTTCAAAGTTTTAATAATATGTATATAATATATACATTTCTAGAATGGGTTTTGGGAGTGTATCTTAAAGTATAACAGACAGAAAGCTGAGGGGATACATTTGCTGTGTTTGCAAGGTAAGAACATATCACCTGTTGGAATTTAGTTTGCTTATTTAATGTTAAAAATAGAAATTATGAACCTAAATAAATGTATTTGGGATTATGTGTAAAGGGAAGCTGCCTTGATCTTGAAATGAGCTATACAATTAAAATTGAAAAAGTAGGTGTAATAGGCTGACTTATTGACATTAGCAACCCACCTTACATTTCTCTTTCACTGTTAGACCTGATAAGAATAAAGGTACATTTATATGTACCTTTATATATATGTATATATATATGTATATATATATATATATATATGTATATATATATGTATATATATATGTATATATATATGTATATATAGTTTTTGTAATTACTGTGACGTATTTATAAAGGTTAATGAAGTACAATAAAGAATGAAATATTTTGTAGTAAGGGCAAACATTTGACGTAAAGACTTTGCAGTTATGTAAAACAATTATTTTTGTGGCCCTCCTGCAACAATATATAGTAAATCTCTCTCAGTGCATAAGAGTATAAATATTTGCCAGCCTGATGAGAACTGGATTGTCTGACAGAAATTTAACATTCTATTTCTTTTCAACGACTCTTCAGGTCACTCTTGCCCATTTCATCTTCACGAACCAAGCGGCTCTGCTACACAAAGTTAGATTTGTGCTCTGTATATTTCTTTGCTTTACAAGCTTTAAGACTGAAGCCATTGTGCATTGCAATATATTTTTAAATCTCTCAACTTCTTTTTAAGTTTCATCTTTACGTAATATTTACTTTATGAAATGTGATACGTCTCAAGTAAACAATATTGGCTTAATATAAAGTATTCTCCTACCATCATATTGGCTGTATGAGAAAATGAAAATATGGTTTACTCTGTAATGTGATCTTTAATGTGATGCATAAATCGAACAAGCTTTCATTTTAGTGCCTAGGCTTTCTAACAGGTTAAAACAGGTTACATGTTTCAGTACCAATCATATGAAACCAATAGTTTCCAAACATAAATATTTGTAGCTAGATTTTTCTTAAGAATATCTCCTTTGATTTAATCAATTATGTTTTTTTTTTGTTTTTTTTGGCAAAGATTGGTAAAGTAAGTTTCATTTTATTCAGGCAGCTACTCATGTTAAGAATTTGTTTCCATCCATCAACGCCAGTAAAGTAAAAGAGCCATCTGCTACCAAAGGGGAAGAAAAAGTGCAAATTATTTAAATCAAACTTTAGTCTAGCTTTACAGACACAGCACAGCTTATTGCATCATAAATAACCATTCCATATCCATCTAATGGTGACTGATGGAGTTGCTTGCAATCACATAGTCTTTGTATACTTGGAGTCTGAAACATCCAGTCTGAAATCAACATTGTAAAGCAAAACTACTGGCAAGTCTGCAAAGCCTGCAGTCTACTGAGCCATATGCTTGTTTCAAGCAGGATATTTAAGTTTTGCATCTAAGTTACAGATGGTAGGAAGGTCACAAGCCAATGTTGTAATGATTAAAT
This sequence comes from Orestias chungarensis, assembly GCA_032876305.1. NCBI lineage: Eukaryota > Metazoa > Chordata > Actinopteri > Cyprinodontiformes > Cyprinodontidae > Orestias > Orestias chungarensis. The sequence continues at coordinate 600,275 of JAVLVB010000145.1, read as the reverse complement.
GCATACTTTAATCAGTGTATCTTAAAGAAATTGGATTGAATCTGTGACTTTATTTCAATTTTCCTTTCATTGCTGCCATGATCTTTCTCGCATGTTTGTATTATTGCAGTTCTTGTCATTCTAAAGTGTTTTACAGTAAGAACTGGTCATGGTCAGGCAAGCAAAAAAAACGCTAATAAGGTACAGTTGGGATGCTTGTTGCTTTACAGATAAAAAGTTCCTGGCTCATAAACCGAGCAGGACCCTGTTTGTATGGAGATGAAGAACATCTCGCTATAATATGTGCTATTCCCCACCATCCGAAATGGTAAAGCATAAATTAGGCTGTGCATTGTTTGTTTGTATAAAACACCTTTGTGTTAACCGGTCATGGGTTGGAATTATTTCCACTGCTTCTAGCCTTATTGACTGCTGTATGTAAGTACCAGCTTCCACATTGAGTTTGTAAAGATTTACCCAGTATAGAATATTGATCAATGGATGGAAAACACTTCTTTTTATTTAATACCAGTTCATGTTGTTGGGTAATCACAGTAAAAAGATGCCTGTTTTAACATTAAGCATTCAATTAAATTGTTGCTGCTAAGGCTCTGTCCTCTGATTGGATTGTTTAAAAAGCAATCGCCATTGGGATTCTGATCCCCTCTGTGCATACAAATTGTGGCTACTGGGGAATGTTTTATCCTAAATATGCACAATAGTCCCACAACTGCAGTTTGTTAAAGTGAGACTTCTTGTACAGAAGCTTCACTGCTAAGGTGACAATAATCTGAAAGTCAAATAAATTTATAGTAAATAGTACTCTGTATAAAATATATTTAATACTTATGAAAGCTTTAGGTTGTGAAAAAAAATAACTTCCTAAATATATATAGTTTTTATTTTAATTTAAATATTCAAACAATATAATTGACATATCTTTTTTGGCTGACAAAGTCCTTTTTATGAATTTAATCAAATGGTTTGATCATTTGCTTTTACCTGATACATTTTTTTCTCAGGTATAGTATTTTTTTGAATCACTCCTTTTTCAACTAAAACAACAACAAAAAAAGTTGAGCAGTACAACTATAGGCTATTTTTTTTAGTCTGAACAAAGTACACCACCGCTTTTCGTATGACCTTTTGCTTCTAAACTAATATCGATTAATGTGAGATCTACTCAACATTGATTACATTCTTCGGAGTAGCCGGGGTTTTAATTGCTATCATTTTTGTTTTAAAGGTGAAACTATCTGGCTTGTCAGAACAGAATTGTATTTGCCGCCTCTGATTAAAAGGTCAGGGGGCATCGCGGGGTTTAACAGTAGAGTGGGAACCCATTATACAGAGGCTATAGTCCTTGACATGGCCGCTCTTGTATCAGCACACAACCCTAGGAACTTCTCTTCATGTTTTATTTTTCCTTTCGTTAGTAAATTTCCTATCTGGTAACTGTCATCTTAGGCCAAACGTGCCAAAAAAAAAGTAAAAACAAGGTAAAAAATAAATAAATAAAATAAAATTCAGACCATGCATGTAGGTTGCACCATCTGTTCTGTTTACCTTATCAAACTATTTTCTTTGTACCCATTTAACCGAATTGCATTCGAGACCAATACTTTAGTTACAGATTTACCTGCGTCTTTCACAAGACGACCACATCGACAAAAGTCCTCAGTTATTGGAAATGTCGTCTGGTTTGCTCACTGGGTCTTGGACTTTAAAGATCTGCAGAGTTGTTGCTCCATCTCCTCACCCATTAAGGGGTCCGTCTTGTAAAATAGAGTGCTGTGCCGTATTTTCAAGCAATTGTGGTGAGCTGACCTGGTTTACTTCCACTGCAGGAGGAAATGTCAGCTCCAAAAAGTTGTAAGGTTCGATAAAAGCTTACTTTGTTTGTGCCTGATTTTTTTGTGATAGCTCTACTCATTCTGAGCCAAAATATAGGAATATTAATCCCATTAACACTGTATGTATTCTTTCTGTAAATAAAACTGCGTCAACCAGTTAGGGTTATCCTTTCACATTTTTAAAACATCAATCAGCAGAGGCCCACAAAGGCCTATTTCTCTGCAAACTTCCGTTCATTCTTTATGTTCTTTTCTGCATCGTAGACAGATGATGAAAAATAATAAATGACTCGTTCACACACCGATTTATTGAAATAGTCATTAGAGGTGACAGTTCATAATAAAAGGTTTACATGTTCATTTGAAAACTACAGTTTTTCAATATTATTTGGATTCAGTTTTGGCTGTGACAGAATACCTGACTGTTGCATAAGATTGAATGTCATTTAGAAAAACCTATTGAAAGCACCCCTAATTTTGATGTAATAAAAGTCGTAATTCTGACAATCCTATTTAACTATTTTGACAGTTGTTACCGTTTCTATTTGATGGTTTCCTTTATATCATTTTGTCATTTACAGTTTATTTTTGACCCCCCATCTACATATTTCAGATGATTAGTATTAGTATTAATCTATATATTCATATTAGTATTAGGAGGCCAAGTTAAGCACTTTAAACATCTTACTTCGAGATCTTATTCAAAACACAAAAAAATTAAAAGACGAATAGTCAAAGCGGAACAAAGAATCATCGGCTGCCCCCTCCCCCTGTTAAGCTATTTACAAGTGCAATATCACCACCACTGTCTAATTATCTAGATAGTGTTATTTTTGTGTGTTATTTCTATACATTGTTTATTTTTCTGCAAATCATTCACATTGTTTATTTCTGGTTAATTCGGTATATTTTTTTGGGAGATGTTTTTTTGCACGGCCTGTAAGGAGTGGTCTTCCAATCTCATTGTAAAGTTTGTATACTGACAATAAAAAGGCATTCTATTCTTTAACGTTTATTGTATTTTAGGTTTATTTTTTTACCTTGCAATTATGTAAGTATTTGCTGATGAAGATTTATCTATAGTTTAGGGGATTTAGGTTTGGCAACTTTAGAGGAGCCAACTGACATGGAACGAGGGGGAAAATTGCGTGTGGAAGTTTAAATCTTTGTTACTCCCAATAATACAAGCACTTTTGAAATGGCACCATTGGTGAAACTGAAATGAGTTCTGCCTTATCAGCTAATATTAGCTAACAATGACTGGCAAAGATTAAAAAAATAATAAATCCTCAAGTTATACATCAGATGCATGTATATGTTTGCCCAAAACAACAGAGAAATTAAAATTAAACACCAAATCTATAGTAACTAAAGGAAGGATGATGAGGGGCACAAACTCAGGTTGGTTGTGAGTGGAAAAGCTGCATCAAACACATTTCGTAAAAACAGATAAGTAAATACTTAATGTCACATAAACAAGCTTGTGAAAATGTGAGCTTTGTTTTGTAAGGGTATTCTACCCTCTGAAATATCCAAGTGTCATTTTTTTTTTTTCAATGATTCTTTCCCAAATCCCTTTGACAGCAGTCCATTGGCCATGATAAACCCCAACAATGTTGTGGGAGGCTAACCATACGGCACTGTGCAAATGTCAAGAAATTGCTGAGATAAGGGACATCAAGCAGCTGTAAGTTGCTCAGCACACCATTTCAAAGTAAGAGCTGATAGCCCATCAGTCCCTGTAGCCTTCTTGGTACACAAGCGTTCCAAAAGGCACTGCACATCAAATTAATCCATTTTGCGTGGGGGGGGGGGGGTCTGTAGCGTCAGGCTGTAATTTTAGCACCTGGTAACATCTTCAGGGTTATAGTGTTGCAAAATGACATAATTTTCATTGAAAGCCTTTTTTTTTATTTTTTTTTATCATGCATTAAAAAACAAAGCAAAACAAAAAAATATGCTGCTGTGTCATTGAAAATGATGTGGAGGAATTTCACAATCTTTTCGGCCACCGATGGATTTATGGGATTGTGTCTGGTTTGACCTTCAGTGATATAAACAGATAACAGCTTTGCTTGGTGATGTAACAGCAATTTTGCCTAAGGTATAAAGCTTCTTTGACTTTCATCTTCCTGTGTTTATTGATAATGACATACTAGTAAACAAAATTTCGGAGGTAGTTGGATAGAAAGACTTATCACCAAATGCCAGGTCTAAACATCATAAACGGCACTTTTAAAACCTGAAAGAGCTGGAAGCTTTTTCTCTTTGAGAGAAAACCCAAAATGTTTTACGTCCTGTGTTGTTAGACAATTTTATCCACATTTTTTACTAGGTAAAGTCATGAAAACATAAGCAAGGTTACAACAACGTGCAACAATCATAGTTTAACAGGCATGATCTGTAACATGTGGAATTCACGTTATTCAAAATACTGTCAGCTCCTATTGCCACAGAAATCCCGTGACCTTCTCAAAGTCACACTTGTATTGGGAAAAAAAGGGAAAAATATCTTTAGAACGATTTTTTTTGGGAAGATGTTGATAATCTCAGTCAGCTTTCTGCCCAAGGTTTCTGTCAAATAAAACCAAATGTTAATGTCCAAAATATCCTGAAGCATTACTTTTCAATAGCTAATAGTTGTTATTTTCCATCACAAACCCATTATTATCTGAGGCTGCTTTGCTTGTCACAAATTTTTCATCACTGACATTTCTATTGTTGGCTTGGTAATAAGCGAGATGCTCATGATATTAGTGTCCTCTTATCAGAAACTATGTAAAACAGATAGCAGAAGAAAACGAAGACCTGAGGGGAATCTACAGTAGAGGCAACTGATTACCTTTTGATAAAATTACTTCATTTTTTTCTGCTGAATTTTTGTACAGCATATTTCTTTTCCCGAAACACCAAATATAGCTTTTTCCTTATTAGCTTATATGCATTTTCCAAATTTCTCCAGAAGGCCAAAGGTTTAAACTTTTAAATGCAAAAACAAAATGCAATTCAGAGGAATCTCTATTGCTGAAAGCAACAGTGTTGCTGTATTCTAGCACAGCTAAGACACTAAGTTGGCAAACATCTAACAAATTTTCACATAACTTAAACATGTTTTATTCTGAAGTATTGGCATGGACTTACTCAAAGATTTACTCAAATATTTCTAAATATAAATCTTCTATATCTTTTATTTTGTTCTATAATGTATCTAGCCAGGCACTGAATATGCCTCCTTGTTGTTTTTTTCAGTTATAAACTATCTGTACTGTATGTTTCGTGGAGATAATGATGACACAAATTTATTTTCAGAAGTTGAAAGGTTGATGAATTACTGATCACAGAGGTTAAAACAAAATTAGATTTTTCTCTAATGATGCATACTGCTAACTATACTAGACTACACTTTCAAAGTACGAACCAAATTAGGATTGGTTTATTGGGTATTATTAAACCTCCAATATGTTTGCATATGACATCCTTTCCAGTACTACATGCAAAGAACTTTCTGAATAGATTTGCTTTTTTCTAAGTAAGTAGGACACAGATAGCTTAATGGTTTTCTACTTTATGGGGGCAGGTAAGATCACCTGTTTCACTCCAGCTGGAATAATGTAATATGGTTCTTCTTATTTGGGTTTCAAAGAAAGACTGTACATCTTGAAAGGCAAAGCCTACCTTATACAAATCGTATGTATGTTTAATATTTTAATAAATTTTAAAACACCTTACAACCATAATCTAAGCCTTGCGGTCAAAAACCTAGATCAATATCACTGATTAGAGAAGACATGCACTATTTATTGTTCTTAAAATAATGTTAAAATAATTAGTGATTTGAGGGTTTTTTTTGAGTGAGGAAACTGCCTCTTTTTAAATGACTGAATTTAACTTTAACTTTAACATTAATTTGATTTGTGATCCTTTTTCATTTCTATGAGATTTTCAATCAGTGTTTGTATATCCACTGCTGGAGACTAGATGTATTACAGATGTAATGTACTGTTTTCAGCAGATGAACAACAGCATTATAGCACCAGTTTACCGCAGTTTTATAAAGATATAAAGTGTGTGAACTTCGTTGAATTATTAAACTAATGCTACAGAAATACTCTCATAGAACTGAATCTAACGTTTACTGACAAATTGGCATCAGTCTACAACAAATAAGCCAACATATCTAAACAGCTTAACTTAACTCCTGTTAGTACCAGATGCTATTTTCCCCAAAGTGATCACAAAATGATGTTCTTAGCTCTTACTGCAGTCCTTTAATGTTCACCCTCTAAATACTTAGCAGAATGGCTTTTTGCTGGTATGACCTACTGCAAAAGTTAAACCTAAGCAGATAAAAGTATTTAAATGCAATGCATTGCATGCAAAGCTACAACATTTAACATTCTCAGGTATGTGTAAAAAAACAAATTACAGGAAAATGGTTCAAATATGTACTTAAATATTTAATGTGAAAGTTAATAAATTCTAATATAAAAAATAAATAAATACTGCCGTCCTCAAGTTATACAGATTCCTGAATACAGTTTTGTTAGTAAGTGTACACATTTGCAAATTAAGTGTCTCAGGCATTTGACTGATCTAACCAATCAAAAGCTTCATCAGATTCATGAAGCATGCTTCAGATAGATCACCTCAAGTAGCTGGGGTATTGACAGTGTTGGTTCATTAAGAAGTGGTATTCTGCACCTTTCTCTATATCTATCCCTGCTTGGTAATATCAAACATTTAGCAGATTTTTTAAATTAGATGCTGTAGATATACATCTGCCTCTTTATGGTTTGAAAAGAACATCTAGCCATTGTTTTGAATCCTCATTTATATAACAGATAAACTTTAAAATGTTATTGTAAAAAAGGAATTTCTAATATTACCATTTTAATTTATTTGAATTTAGACTATTATCTACATATATAATCTTCTGGGATTAAAGAAACATTTTATCTGTTGAAAATTCCTTAAACAATAAAAAAAATGTAATAGTTACATGCATACACTTCAGACAAGTTGTGTTTTGCATTTCCTAATTCACAGTTTGAACAAGTAAGCAGCAACACAAAGTGTGTTTCAAGCAGTAAGTTTTGGATGGACAGAAAATTGACAGGAGCTGAAAAAAAGCCTCCAGGAACACGGTGGCTTGGCAGGTAGAGAGCCTGATTTTCAAAGCCAGGATGTTTTTACTGAAGATGGTTTTTAACAGCTGGCTGCTTGTTTGTTCAAATTGTTAAAGTTAAGATAGCATCCAGGGGTAAAATCTAATTTAGTACACTTGCACAGTCCATTAAAATGTTACTTTGCACTTGAATGTGAATACATATTAGCAAGACTCTGTGTTCAGTCTTAGAAATGAATAAAACATAGTCTCAACTCTTTGCAAGCAGTTCTGAGTAAACTTTTATCTCATCAGGGCTTTTATAACCTTTAGCCATGTATTGTTTTCATACCTAAATGAAATAAATTGCCAGCACACTGCATGTTAATTTGCTGCTGATTGAAAATTAATCCTTTTGAAAAACATTTATTTTACTTTTCTCTATGTTTAGGTTTAGCCACCAAACTAGATGGTTATTGTCCTGGATACTGTTTTCCTATTCTGTGTTGAGAACACTTAGTTCAAGAATGGCTGGAAATTTCGTGTTTTAGGATTAGCTAAAGCAAAATATTGCAAAGAAAAATTTGTAAAAGGAGAATGACTATGCGAGTTCCTGAGATAGGTTTGACATACTCTTAAATGTATGAGGCACAGAGGTCATTATACCCATTTGGTTAAATTTTATCATTTTACTTCTGCCAAGGAATATATATACACACACTTACATGTTTCATATGATTATTAACAGTTGGCTAGAGATTTCAGATGGAAAGACTAATTATTTTCTTCGTCTTGACCCAAATTGTGGGCTCTTTCCACTAAGATCAACTTGATATTAAATGTTTTTCTAAGTGTTCATTCTTAGATCAAATGTGTCTTAGTTTGTCACTTCAAGGTCATGAAGGCACACCAGTGAATAAAATTATTATCAGGATTATGATTATGAAAAATAAACTAAGTAATTAGACGTGGACCCTTTGAACCAACGATTAATTGGAAACAGATTTTATTTTTTCTGGTTCTGTTAATGCATTTATATGACTACTTTCAAATTGCAAACTCTGTTTACATGGCAGCAGTGGAGATAGTGAAAATAGTGAAATGGATGTACAATGCAACTATATGGTGCTGTTTTCCCTAAAACTCAACATGTGAAACAAGGCTTCATATCTGTTACAAGTAATAAACATTTGAGAATAAAATTGTTCTGTGGACAAACGGGGGTTGACTGTTTCCTAACATGACTTGCATGTTTAAAACCAAATTCTAAGCAAACACTAACCAGGGAACATCCCAGTTGAAAGATGTAGATATTTACAAAGATTACTGAAAGCAGACTCTGTTTATAAGAAGACTGCCATAGAAAAAGTCCAGGTGATTTTTTTGTTTAATTGTATGTGTTTTTTTTTTTTTTACATGTGTAGGCCGTTATGTTGTTAATCTATTTTTAATGATGTTTGCTGTACTGCACATGATCAAGGGGCTCTCTGTGAGCATCTTTTAAATCAACAGGACAGCTAAACTTTTCTGTTTTCCCCCGAAAACCCTGCATTTAACAGGGCATTATCTCACTGAATATCACACACAAGCAAGTGCCATCCCTAGTAAAGTGGTGTAAAATCATATAAATATAACATTTGCATTTGCTCTTCAAGTGACAAAACCCACCAGCGCCAACAGGAGACTACTACACCAAGTCACTCATCAAATATACATGAATCACTGTCACGCTGTCTGAATGGGAAATTTATTTATTATCGCCTGTTTAATTCATTAAAACCAATGCATCGCTGCTCATCAGTTGTTTCTTATTAATTTCAGTTTGTTTATCCAGAAGTAAAATAAATGATTAATAAATGCTGTTTAGTGTCTTATTGGCTCATGCTATAATGACCTAATTTTACATCATGAACCATCGCAAAACATAAGAAGAATAACAAAGAGAGATGCACTGCGGGAAAATCACAGACAGTTGTCTGAATTTGTTTGGTGATATGGAGCCTACTGGCATGCTGAGGGCCTGTTGCCTATGAGGTTTGAACTGTATCCAGCGCACCTTGCTCAGTGATGAAGTTATCAAAGTGTGCCATCAGTCACTGTTAGAGATTACACTAAAGGCTTAGCAACATCCGTAAGGCAGAGGGCATTCATGCATGACATTGGCTTTCATCTTCTCTTTGGAAATGTTACTTGTTGTTCTCATTGGATAATTTGGAACATTTATTTTGTTTTGCGTTTGTATTTGTCTTAGTACATTTAGAACACAATACTCAGTCCCTGACTTGCCGAGCAGGAGAAATGAAAGTGTTGTGAAAAGATCGTCCATTAGTTTTTGATCTAAGATACAAACTACAATTGCATCAAATTAATGAGCAACACATATACAACATTTTTGATTTAAATTCTCAACCTGGCTGGCTCTTCTTTCTTGCATATTGCAAACTGTTTCTATGGGTCACCCAGGTGAGGGATGCATACCCACCTGACCGTCAATGTGATATAAAGGATGACATGATTTATGTGACTAGGACACTGTCTTTGATTGATACATTGTCTCATTTTGATTATTTTTTCATTTCATTATGTAATTTACAGGGGTCAAAATGGACATCATGACTATGATCTATGCAGCTACTTTCTCATAAAATCGCAAAAGCGCTCTTTGTTCAGATTCCTTTCTATCAGATTTTAAAATGAGGTTTTCCGTCAACCGAGATACTTGCTTCTCTTTTGGATGAGTCCACATTGCAAGATGGCGGAAAGCAAGATGGCGGCGCACAGTACTGCAGCGGCTTCTCACGCTCCTAGTGAGTTGGGGTAGTTTTTACGTCGGTTCCGAGCCCAAACTTATGCGCCTCATGCGTAGGAGTTATGGCAGGACTGAACTTTGTAAGTTTAACGACAGTTTGATCAGCAAAAACCTAGACAATATCATCCGAGCAAAGCTGGGCAGACTACAGCTCCTCCGGACTTCGGCGTGGGGGAGCAGAGCGCTGCAGACAAAGGGCCGGCGGAGGCGATGCAATCGGCGGCAGAAGAGGGGGAAGCGCGGCGGAGTGCTAGCCAGGCTAAAGGCTAATGCTAACCGACCCCCGATTCCGTCACTTTTCCTGTCCAACGTCCGCTCTTTGGACAACAAGCTGGACCTGCTGCGGCTGAGGATCAACCAGCTCTCCGGGAAAGCCTGCGGGGGTGGACTATGCCTCTATATCAAAAAAGGTTGGTGCACAAACTGCGTGGTGGTAAACAGCCACTGCTCCGAGGCGACAGAACAGCTGACTGTGAAGTGCAGACCTCACTATCTGCCTCGGGAGTTTACGGCTGTGTTCGTTGTTGCTGTTTACATAGCGCGGGATACTAATGCTAACATCGCGCTGAAAGAGCTACATAACAACATCAGCTCGCTTCAGAACAAGCACCCGGAGGCTTTCTACGTGGTAGCGGGGGACTTTAACCACGTAGAACTGACGAACTGCCTGCCGAAGTTTAAGCAGCGTGTGAACATTCCAACACGTGGAAATAACACGCTGGACCGTGTTTACACCAACATAAAAGACGCATACAGAGCCTTCCCACGCCCCCACCTCGGGCTCTCCGACCACATCTGCGTCATGCTGGTGCCTGCTTACCATCCCCGGCTGCGACGCTCCAGACCCACACAGAGGACCATCTCTGTGTGGCCCAGTGACGCCGACGCCGTGCTGCAGGACTGCTTCGGCTGCACAGACTGGCAGGTCTTCAGGGAGGCTGCTGAGTGTGAGGGGGAGCTGGACCTGGAGGAATACACATCTGCTGTTCTGGGGTACATCAGCAAGTGTGTGGAGGATGTCACCACCACCAAGACTGTGACTTGATACCCGAACCAGAAACCCTGGCTGAATGCAGAGGCACGTTCTCTGCTGAAAACCAGGGATGCTGCGTTTAGGTTTGGTGACTCACAAGAGCTCAGGAGGGCAAGAAGAGAGCTGACTGCAGGAGTTAAGAGGGCAAAAGCTGCAAATGCTCAGAAAATCCAGGGACACTTTTCCTTCCAGCATCCACAGAGCATGTGGAAGGGCATCAAGTGCATTACAGACTACAAACCTAAAACTGCACAATGCCCTGCCTATGGCTCTCAACCATTTCTACGGCCGGTTTGACAAACCTGGCACCCTCCCCAGCACCAGAATAACGACTTCACCAGGAGAAGAGCCCATCAGTGTGACTCCAGTAGAAGTAAGGAGGACGCTGAGGAGGATCAACCCCCGGAAAGCTGCTGGCCCAGACAACATCCCCGGACGGTTGCTGAGAGAGTGTGCGGACCAGCTTTCAGACGCGCTGGCGGACATCTTCAACGCCTCCCTCATCCAGGCAGCTGTCCCGACATGCATGAAGACCGCCACCATCATCCCCGTCCCAAAGAGCTCTGCAGCGACAGGTCTGAATGACTATCAGCCAGTAGCACTCACACCGATAGTCACAAAGTGCCTCGAGAGACTGGTTCAGACCCACATCAAAGCCACCATCAATGTCACTGTGGATCCACATCAGTATGCATATAGGAAAAATCGATCCACAGAGGACGCCATTTCCTCCGTGGTCCAATCTGCCCTCACCCACCTGGAGCAGAAGGATTCCTACGTCCGTATGCTGTTTGTGGACTTCACATCTGCCTTCAACACCATGATTCCTCAGACTCTGATTAAAAAACTCTCCTCACTTGGACTGAGCTCTTCCATCTGCAACTGGGTCCTGGACTTGCTGACCAACAGGCCGCAGTCTGTGAGGATTCACAACATCTCCTCCCCCACCATCACCCTCAGCACTGGCTCCCCTCAGGGCTGTGTGCTGAGCCCCCTCCTGTTCACACTGCTAACATATGACTGCTCGCCTATCCATCCAGGCTGTCATATTGTGAAGTTTGCAGACGACACAGCAGTGGTAGGATGCATCACAAACC
>JAVLVB010000145.1:574881-588300 GCA_032876305.1 Orestias chungarensis | reverse complement strand
TCCCCTGCACATGGGAGGATCTGCGGTGGAAGTGGTCAACAGCTACAGGTATTTGGGTGTACACCTGAGTAACAACCTCACCTGGAGCAACAACACTTCCATTCTGGTCAGGAAGCCGCACCAGCGGCTCTACTTCCTAAGAAGGCTCAGTCGAGCTGGACTCGGGAGCTCAGTCCTCACCTCCTTCTACAGATGTGTGGTGGAGAGCGTCTTGTGCTTCAGCATCAACGTGTGGCATGGAAGCTGCTCTGCTGCAGACAGGAAAGCTCTGCAGAGGGTGGTGAAGATTATTGGAGTCAGCCTCCCCAGCACCACAGACATCTACACCTCCAGATGCGGGAAAAGGGCCACCTGCATCAGGAAGGATCCCACCCACCCAACACACTCACTTTTTGTTCCGCTCCCCTCAGGCAGGCGGCTGCGGAGCATCAAGTGTAGAACAACTCGTCTGAGAAACAGCTTCATTCCTGAAGCTGTGAGAATCTTGAACTCCTCCTTAACAAACCACTGCACGGACAAATACAAAATTGAACACCTTCCTATACCCGCACTGAGACACTTTACTACCGTGATTCTGTATATTTTCTGAATATTCTGTGTTCTATTTTATTTATTTATTTTATTTACTTTACTTCTATTTTATTTATTTTATTTTTTTAACTTATTTTATATATTTTAATATTAGCTCTTGGGTGGAACTGGACCGTGAGTATGCAATTTCGTTCCACCTCATGTACCACATGTGTGAAATGACAATAAAGTCTCCTTGAATCCTTGAAACATTGGCCAGCCGGCACTCGCTCTTTGCATCAGTGACCCCTGGCTCACCCTGTTTACCACAGACTACTGCTCATCTGGAACATTCCACCAAAGCTGCAGTTTTAGAGATACTTTGACATAATCATCAAATTCGAATTCACTATCTGGAATCTCCAACTAACAATGATCAGGAAATAATCATCTTTACTGACTACCTAAGCTTTTTATTTCTAATCTACTTTCTATGTATGTTTAAAAAAAGTAGCTGTCTTCATAGATAAACTTAGTAAATCTATCCAACAAAAAATGTGATATTATTTGGAATAAACAGTATCTGGACTATGTTTTTTTAGGGATATAATTGCTATGTTTAACATTTACCACTGTAAAAGTCTAATTAGTAATATCTGGATTATTGCAGAAATATTTAATGGTCTTTTTCACAATAAATAAAAAATGACGAATGTACTCTTCAAAGGGAAGGAGTGCAAGCCTAAAGTTTACTTAAAATTTTTGTTTAAAAAAAAGCTTGTGGTATTATTTTCTCACTTAACAGCACTGTTTTCATAGTACGTTAATCCTTAACAGCTGATAATATAATTCTAAATATTCAGCCACAAAAATAGGAAAGATATATAATAATATTTTACAAATTTTAAGAGTTTTTACATTTTGAGACAGCAAAAATGTCAGTATAAATATACAGGAACCTGATCTATTAGCAGTTTTGTAATCCACATTCTACTTTTGGTAGAATATGGATAACAATATGGTATGTAACAATATCTATAGTGACAAACTGGATATTCTGTTTGTTTCTTGAGTGAGTCGAAGTAACATGTCAGCATAAAGTCTTTCCTTTCCCATTTTTTTATGTTTTTCACCAATGAAAATGACAGACAAAAATTCCATTGCACCATAATCTTGGCTGAGGCAAGAGCCTTAACCTTTTCAGTTTGGATCTTGCAATGCAATCTTTATTTTTATTTTAGGTCATTTTTTTTTAGGTTAAAAGGGCAATTTTAAACTTCTCATAGATTTGAATTTCTGCATTTAGCATCTCCAGACTTTAAATTCCTGCAAATCTAACATATAATAGCTTTGATATTGTAATAGGACAATCATGCCTTCCCTGTTTTTTATCTAATGTAAATGAAGCCTCCTGTGCTAAACTCCTTTTCAACTCAAAACACATTAGCATCACATTAGTAACTTCCAACACAGGATGGGAATGTATTTACTCTAAATTTTGATACTGTTTTTTAGCAGCTGAGTTAGAAAATGTAGCACATAGCCATGATGGCATAGCACTTTTAGAATAACAAAGTGAAATTTTGTTCATTTTAAATTTAAACCTAAACCACTGATACTCTCTGTTCCTATATGTATTGGTTAGAGTCTATTAAACACTATTAGCATGTCTTAAAGCTCACTGTTTACATAACCTTTCGTATAAGGATTACTTTTCAACCAGCTTGTCTTTCAGCAAGACTGCTAAGCACGTTTTCTGCATTTTCTATGTCTTTGCAGCTTTACTATTGAGGTTTACTTTCAACAAGTTTCAGATAAATGTCAGTGCTGCTACTTATCTGAAGACTCGTTACACTGCTCTCCTTTAAAGAAAAAGGTGTCTTTATAAATTGTAAGGTATTTTTTTATTTAAAAAAATTGTAAAAACAAAACAAAAACAAAACGAAAACCATTTAGTTTGACAGAATAAGATACCTTTAGGTCCTACTATTGACTTTATTTAGAGTTAAATTAGATCTCAAACCTTCATGTAATTAATTTAAAACAAGGATTTCCTTAAAAATACTGTTTTCATTTCTGATTGTACAAACTCTTGCTGATTTTGCTAAATTATGAAATTACCAGCAACAAAAATATCAGTATTTTTAGGAGACATATTTCATTAAAAAACGATGATATTTTAACCTAGAAAAAAATATGTATACTTTTACTTTTGAATACAACATATAATCTTTTTGTTTGTTTTGGCATTGCATTTCAAAAGAAACCTATGAGAAGAGGAAAAAGAAATTAAAGCATGGGTTAACAAAATGTTTACTTCAATGTACATATTAGTTAAGTAAAAACAAATGCCTTTTTCTTCTTTAGTATCAGAAGTTGAACTATCTTTTATGATATGAATTGGTGAATGAGGAATTAAAAAGTCAAGAGGGGTCAAAGAAATTTTCCTTTTGCCGTTCAGCACAGTCGGAAATAATTATAATAGCGACGATATCTTAAAATATGTTCCCAAAGGATTTATTTTATGATTTGTTGGTGTTTGTGGCCTTTATTCACTTAATTAAAGAAAAAAAAAAGTGTCGGGTAGAAACATGATTTTTGCTGCCACATGCAGTAAACGTTTGTTAATGTAACCCTGATGGCTGTCATCAGGACTTGTAGACACAGTAATGTTTTTCAAATTACTTTGATATACTACATTTGGAGGCTAAGCCTTAAGAAATATTATGGCTTCTTTGTATGATCTTAAAACCTTTTAAAATTGATAAAAGGAATGTAAAGGTTCTAAATTGTAATGAAAATTGTGCTGTTTGTTTGTATGTATGGTGCTTTTAACTGACCACCAAACACTGGCAGGAAATTTTTCTTCCTCTTTAAGGATTTCCTCTGTTTTTTAAACTCATTAAAAAATTTTGCATAAAAAATAAATAAATAAATTAAAAAAAAAAAAATCACAGATTAGCTTGAAAATACAAATGCTAAACATTTAATAAAATAAAACAAAATAATTATTAGAAGTATATTTAGATTGTAATCGGCTCCTAATCAAAACAAAAGAATCCTTCTAACAGAAATAGAATGTGTCACGGAAATGATCATGACTCGAGCAGAGGTGGATTGCAGGAAAATAATGATTTATTGTGAGGAATTACTTATGAACAGAACACAAACTGAGACAGATGAATAACGCAGACAGACATGGAAAACAAGACGAGGTGAACGTGGGGTGGGAGCTGGAATGAAAACAATCGAACAAACCAAAACGTAAAAAAAGTGAGAGGGGCGCGAGAAAAACTAAAGGCAACAAAGAAACAAACAACGGATGAAAAAACTAACGAAGGACATGGAAGGAAGAGAGACCAGCACAGACAACCAGGCGAGCAGAAGGGGGAACTTACTGGGAAAGGAGGAGAACTGGACCACGGAGGCAGAACAGGGGACCAACATGAGGTAAGGAAGTGTACAATTCAGCGGTGAGTGAATGAGGGAAGCAGGCTTAAATACTGAGGAGCAGGAGGTGGAGCAGTGGAGAAGATGAATAGATAATTGGAAACAGTTGCAATTGATAATGAGACTCAGGCTGAGGGAAAACAGAGAGAGAGAGAGAGAGATACAGAAAGAATGAGAGCAGGGGAACTGGAGGGAAAAACGGGACCAAACAAAACAATAACTCAATAAACTACAACAAACCAAACAGAAACCAAAACACACCATGACACAATGAAGAACTCAAAAAGTAACACATAATGAACTTGTCTAAAAAAATATCAAGAAAATAGATATTTATAGAAGCATCGTGTACATTTTTGAGTTTGAGAATAAATTATACCAACATTTTGAGCCTTTGGGCAAACAACAGTGAACAGCTATTATACACAAACTGAAAAATACTGACCAACATGGTCAAAATTAGCCTAACACAGTATAAACAACTCACAGAGGAGGTCAAAAATATCACTAGTAACATCTAAAGAGCTGTAGTTGTGTAGCCTATGTTAACATTTGTGTTTATGACTCAGAATTCAGCAATAAGTAAAAAAAAAAAAAACCTTGCCAAAATGGTAACCATGGTACACTTCCACTGATAACCCAAGAAATACCACAGAGACTTTAAGGTAAATGTTCCTCTTACTGATGAGTCAACAGCAAAACCTAGTTATAGGTGTTCATGCTGTTAGGTCTGAAACTCATCCAGCCTTTCATAAGAGAGTATCCACACATCCATTTAAACATGATTTTGGTAATGTTAACGTCTCTCGTTGATACAAAATGAACTATTAATCCTTGCCTGAATGATAGAAGTTTTTGGAGTGGCCTAATAAAATCTCAAACTAAAATTACGACCTTAAAAAAACCTCTAATGCTTGAAAACCTCTTCACAATGGCTAAATGAAAAAGCAGGACTAAAAGCCATGTGAAGGACAACTACAAGTTGCTACAGTTATTAGTATTAGGGCCTAGTTAAGGGGGTAATAGTTTTTCACTACATATTGCTTTGTCACAACCTTGTTTTTTAAATGCTCGTCAACTCATGTCCATAAACATTGTCATCTTTGACTGTTAAAACTCTGTTATCCCAATCCAAATTAATATATGTGGCGCTTTTGTTTATAAGATTTTTTTTTCATTCCATTAAATTTAATAAAGGTAAAAAGAGCTAAAAAAAGAAGCTCCTAACGTTTTCATTTTAAATCAGATTTATAGTTTGTTTTGTCAAGCTAACAATAACTAAAAAGGCAACTACTTGCAGAGAGTTGTGGTTAAAGGCCAAAAACATTCCAGATAAAAAGTATTTTAGTGTTCTAACAGTGACCCTGTTGATTTTAGTGTCCTTAATTTCATATTTATGTGTTATATAAATGCTCTCATTAATGGCAAAAAAATGGTGTACATAAGAAAATGTTCTACAATCAGTATGAAAATTTGTGGTTTTATTGCAACACAATTAAACTGAGGGACTAAAGGGCTTCTAAAACCTGCTGTATGGGCACCTGTGCAATCTTAGGTACTATAGCTTATAAAAGGCTAAAAGATATAAATGAACAGAAGATGAACTGCTATATTATTTTTAATCTAAAACCATTTTCTTTAAAAAAACAATTTACATGGCGAATTATACAATTTATGTATAATCATCGGCATCTTCATATTTATTCATATCTGAAGATATGTTTTCCTACATGTTTTCTAAACATGTAGGAGACAGTCTTTTGCAAAAATCAAGGATAAAGATTTCAATGGTTTGACTTGAAATTAGTTTTAATTTATATTTTTTAAATCAACCTGAACTATTTATTCAAAATGTAAAATAACTGATGGAAATAGAGAAATATTATGCTTTTCAGGTCAGTCTACACAGCTTTTAAAAATGTATTACTAGTAACAAAAAAAAAAACACTAAATGGTTAATTTTCTCATTACAGTGCAAAAGGTTATGCATTTCCTATGTCTCTCAAGAGAAAGTTTGAGCTGTGATATATTGTCTGTTATGTCATTGAGCGGTTACTGTACAGACACAGAGCTGTAACATTGCATTTAGAAATAACAGCGGAGGAGCGGCCTCACCAGCTGTCACAGTGGTCTTGCCAAAGCATTGCCATGGTTATGACTGCAGCACTGAGATAATATACCTGTCAGTGTAGCTGTGTTGTGTTTGCTGGGATGATAGCCGCAGTACATTGTTTTTTAGCAGTTATTATGCAGATGACATGCAGCGGTTCAGGTATTAAAGGCTTGCTCGGCTGCTTGAGGGCTGCAGAATTCAAAATGTTGCGTCAGCTTTCCTCATTGTAGAACCTGCAGAGTAGACAGTCACGATCCTACATTTTACTGTCCTTTGTACCAAAAGTTCCCTTGTCAACATAATTCCTTAATATGATAATTCCATTTGTAATTAATCTAATAATAGATGAGAAAACATAATTTCAAATAACACAGGAAGTACGTGTTTCCGACTAATATTTGTTATTACCAACAACATTTTAAAAAGTAAAAACTGTCTTGGTAATGGTTTTGGTCCTAAGAGCTTGTACCTGATCAACACACACAAACACACTGATATGCCTATAACTTTTCAAAAGAATTGATATTCACAGAAAGTTTTCAGTTTTGTGTTGTGCATATAAAAATGACACAAACACATTGTTTAAGAGGGTCAGACAGTCATGACAGATGCACTTAAAAATAATTGTTTGTGTCAGCTTTTTTGCAACTATGTTATTTATTTTAGGGGTTAGTTGTATTTAAATGTTTCAGTTTTAATATTTCATTAGATAATGCAAGTAACCTTTACACTTAATACCTTTTCTACTTAAGCATGGTCAGTAATTATTAAGTCCTAGTTAAAACTCCAACATGATGGCAGTAAAGCACAAAATTGTCCACAGCTGTCTGTTTTTCAGACAGGATTTTACAAATGGGACCTCAACCATAAAGAACAAAAAATAACACCAGTTAGTAAGACAAAAAATTAAGTACAGTGGTCTTGCTTTAGTTTTGCTCTTGGATATAAATCCATGGATTACAAAGTGGATATATGTATATATATATAACCTTTATTCTTCAAGGAAGGTTACAGCGGAGTTCATAATTTGACTTTTTTCTCAGCAAGACTTTATTCCAGTTATAACTAATGTTTCAAGAAGAACAAGAATATAAAATATAAAGTGTCTTTATTTATAGAGCAGTTACTAATGTAGCCACTACTTATTGGTTTCTGTTCTAATTTGGCTAGTACTTAATAACACTTTAAGGCATGTTATTTCCGTTAATAAAACAATTTAAATGCTAACTAAACCATTAATAATCAACTACTAGCAACTTTAAAACATTTTTTTTTACTTTGAGGAATATTTATGTTAAAACTCTAATGGTAAAATAGGGATAATGTATCTTTTAATACTTTAAGCCACTCTAACAGTTAGGTTGAGCGTTATACTGAAAGCATTTATTTGAACATTGAAGAATGAAATAATTTCTATCACAGAAGGGGGGAAAGTAAGTTTAATTGACTCTCATCCCTAGATTATTTAAAATGTTAAAGGACAACCACAGACAGGAGAATATGCCTAAAAATTTAGTGCAGTTCCTGATTTTTTTGGGTGAGGTCTTTTTGGAGTGTAGTGCTCTATGTTTATTCTGCAGTAGTGTAATAGTGAACTGAAGTTTACAGTGACAGCTCTACATAATGAAGGCAGGCGTGGGTGTTGACTTGGCTTCAGGCCTGAAGCTTTTCTCCGCTGCCAGGTCACTGACCATCATGTTAGCCAGAGCAAATATTCACACCATAGCACTGAGCTGTGTTATGTTAGCTGCATTTTTTTGTGTTTGCCAGATGTCAAGTCTCCTGCATTGCAACGCTCAGACAAGGGGCTAACTCTACATGCGTTCATGCTCTGCTGCAGGGTCAGATATCAATCTCAGAATGCTACTGAAGCAAGACAACTACTGAATTATTATTAGAATTGGAAGTTGAACCTCCTTAAAGCATCAGAAAGAAAATAGTATTAAATATGATTTAATCACTCTTAAAACCTTTTCAGTAGTCTTTTATTCTATGGATTTAGAACTTGCAGTTAACAATTGTACATTGTAGACGTTGGATAGATCTCTTCTTTGCAACCAATTTATTTCTGTTAACTTTACAAGTAACCTGAATGAAAACAGAACTGGAATCCTTTTGTCAATGTCTATTTTGATGTTTTTATAGTCATCTTAATTCTATAAAATTTATAAAATTAGATTATGATGAAAAAAGGTAACCTATTTCAGTACTTCCAATTAAAAAAGGGAAATTGTTTATTGTACTCTTTCATTACACAAAGACAAATTTTATTTCTATATATGGTGATGATTATAACTGACAAATAAATAAAAGACCCAAATGCAGTATGAGAGAAAATGTGTATATTGTGAAAAGTCACACAAGACACTTGGTGCCACACTCAAATAAGCTAATTAACTTGAAAACCAGCATAGACCAGTAAATGGTATCTCAGTCTAGTTCTGTAGGTTACATGTTGACTGGGAAGCCTGCTGACTTGACCTAACTTGACTTATTCAAAAGACGAGCATTGACACATTGCACAAAGAGGGCAAAACACAAAAGGTCATTGCTAAAGAGGCTGGCTGCTCACAGAGTTCTGTGTCTAAGCAGATTAACAGAGAGGCTAAGGAAAGAAAGCAATGTGGTGGAAGTAAGTTTACAAGCAGTAGAAATGACCGCACTTTAGAGAGAATTGTGAGAAAAAGCCATTCAAAATTGTTGAACCACTGTTGGCTTGTTGCAAGAGGGTCCTAAGTTTGTTTCCGGGGGGTTTTCTGCCAATAGTTTGCATATTATCCCTGTGCATGTGTGGGTTCTCTCCGGTTACCACATCTACCATCCACGATTGAAAACAATTGACTGTTAAGTTATTCGTTTTCTCTAAATTGTCCATAAGTGTGAGTGTTTGTGTGAGTGGAGGTTTTTCCTTTCTGTCTCTACTTTAAAGGTTTTGAAGTTTAATTTGGACTAATTAATTAATTATTTCCTAAGGGGATAACAGTATTCCTTAATAAGATAATAATAAGTACTAACAATAGTTCAGCGACATTAAAAAATTCAGCGACTTCTGGCGCCCCCTTATGGTTGGGACCCTTAGCATTTGCCTATGCTGCCTAAGCCACGGGCCAGCACTGCTTGTGAACCTACAAAGGAAATGCGTATTGGATGGATGGTAATACTTTTTTACTTGGCTTTCTGCTGTATATTATTTTGGCATTGATGGATCCTTTTTGTTGCAGCTAGTTTTGTTGCAGGACAGCATTACCAGCCACTATGTAAATACCATAACAATAAATTATGCTGGTTGGCTGGTTAGCCTGAGGTGTTCGTGACCACGGGCTAAAGCACTCAATACCCAAAAATGTTGCCACCATGTAGATAAACCACCCACAGTCTCACTTAAATGTTTTTGCTTGCTTTATAATGTTTGACAACTCATAGTTCATTATACATACTTGAAGTTTTTTCTTTTGTACTTTAGTTTGACAGCTGCTGTGACCATTCAAGTCTACCAATCAAACAGGACCCACAGAAAACAACTAGCGATGCCAGATTTCTTCTGAGAAAAAATTGTGCACAGAAAGTTTTGGCAACTGCATAATTTTTGTCCTTTTTGCCCAGCCATTGGTGTTTTGACAACTGTTTCCTTTCTTGTATCACAGCAGTCGACTGTAATTATAATCCCATTAACCTACATGAATCTTGATTAATTTCATAGGTCTGTCAGATGATGACAAATTGTGAAGTCTTGCATTTTAGGACTTTATGTATGACAACTGGTAAATTATGTGGAAGCTCAATATAGTCAATATATTTAGAATTGAAATAAAGGCCAGTGCAGTACCAATAGCATGAAACCTGGAATTTATTGCATTTTTCAAACATGAAATAACGTATTTTCTTTTTTAGGTGAAACAATCTGAGCTATATTTTAAAGTTTTGCCTATTCTGCTTTAACAGCAGCCTGAATATAATCTCTAGTGTTCAAGAGTTATGTTGAAGCTTTAAAAAAAGTAATGCTTTGTTGCTAGGATCTCACACAATTATACAGCTTCCAAATGGTTTGAGAGTCATTCAAGAGTTCTGCACAGTATCGGCTGGTGTCAGGTTAGTTTGTACATGCGGTAGCCATTATTTTATTGTTCTCATGATAAATTTCTTGTCGTAAGAAATGTGTATTATCATCACAACAAAAAATAAGGATTATTGTTTTACAAAAAATCACTGTACGAGATATCATAATAAAATGTAACCCTACGTGGCCCCTTTAGTTTTTACCAAGAAAGAGCTAATCCTGCTACTTAAAGCGACACTAAAGAAGTTTCAGTTTTGGTCGATTTTGGCAGCAAGAGGATAAAAGCAGTAGTGTTTTGCCTGAAGGAAGACTATTGCATGTTGTCGTACATATGTGTTTCCGGTGGCTGTGTGAAGGATGACTAGTGATGAGGTAATGAATGCAAACAGTAATGAAACAATGTCATATGATAAAATAGAATAGAATTCAACTTCACAAGTACAAGCAACAAAATTTAGTTTCCGTCTATCCATAAGTGCTGTACAGCAGTGTTTTTCAACCACTGTGCCATGGCACACTAGTGTGCGGTGGGCGATTTTCAGGTGTGCCGTGGAAATTATCCAATTTTACCTAATTGGTCTAAAAATATTTCTTGAAAACAAATTAACTATCTGCAGATAATATGCCATTTTCGAGTGTCTGTGTTGTAGTAGTGACTAGCGGCGTAATCATGTAATTTCCTTATGAAGTGGACATGTTAGGTGTAATTTGAAATAAGAGTTATAAAATATGATAAAAAAATTAATTTTTGTGTTTGTTTGATTCATATTCAAGACACTGATAAGAATGACTATATATTTAATATATGCGACCATAGAGTATCATTTGTTTACATGGTGTGCCTCGTGATTCTTTCGATGAAAACAATGTACCTTGGCTCAAAAAAGGTTGAAAAACGCTGCTGTACAGGAAATAAATATCTATTTACATGTATACAGTATTGATTATGATTATAAAATATGGATATAAAATATGGATTATAAAATATTTATTTACATACATACAGATTATATACAGATATACAGCTATGGTTTCGGAAGAGCATTTAAATGGTGTTGGATCCGTGGGTTATTGATTTGATAATGTTGAAAGTAAGAAACTGGGGAGCACTCAGACTATTTGTAGCTCTTTTTTGTGGCAGGGTGCCTGCCACCCTCCTCAAAGTTGCTTAGTGTCGGTTAAAGCAATATTGGGCCATGACAGAGGTGTCATTCAACGAGCTGTAAGTCGGCATATAATCACTAAAGTTATGAAAACATTTTATGAAGGTTGAAAAGTTACTCAGTGTAACTTTAAAGCTTTTAAAAAAAATCTTAACCTTAGTTAAATTGTGGATCTAACTAATTGGATATTTTAGTAACCTATGCTAAGTTATGGACTAACCCTTCTGAATGTGAGCTTTACCCAAACATTTTAGTGAAGAACCCTATAACAGACTTCTTAGAGCTTGAATTATCTATATAATCTGTTTTAGGTTAATTATGTCCATTTAACTAAACATTACCTGCATATGAAATCAAAAGAAATCCTCTTGAAGACTTCATCACTCATTAAGTGTACTTACTATTATATCTACAGAATTTTGTTGTCCTTCTATTACCTTAAAACAACAGATTTGTAAGAAGACTTTTAATAATGCAATTGTTTTATATGGTCTCAATTTAAAAAAGGCAGCAAAGTTTTTTTTGCTTCGGCTATGTTAGTATGGATACTGGCAATATTGGGGTGTATATAAAGCTTGTTGTAACATACAGTTTAAAAACATATCCTATGGCTTTATTCATAAATGCAGTACATCCATATTGTTAAACCACTGGATTTAGTCTGGTGTATAATTCTACTGGATACAAATAAACTTTTGTATAAAAAAGCATTATTTTAACTGACAATGATGTATATTTACAACAACTGGTCACAAAGTTGAACGATAAACAACAGAGTGAAATCATAGACCGTAAAAAAAGAAAATTGCCTTTTTCAGTAATTTGTGAAGATGTTAGCAAAGGCTTTTCAGTAGCATCTAAAATCCTGTGTAAAACCTTTCCCCATATTTCTGCCCAGCACAGATGTAGCGTTGATAAACCAGGTCCTGTACAATACAAGCAAATCTCAAATCTAAATTTAAATGTTAAATCGATCACTAAGTGTGACGGCCATTGCCCCGCCCCAAGCACTCAATAAATCACATAGCCACGCCCCCACATCAAAATGTTTAACGTTAACACCAGGCTGTGTGGGGTGGCAGAAGTCAGCAACACTATGGCAACGCCAGCAGCAGAGAATGTCGGCGAGGTAGGCACAGAGGACGGACAGCATACAGCATGTAGTGTCTTTCCAAGTGCCAGGAGATAAAGGCATTCAAGAACTCTCTGAACCTTCACAAGATTTTTTTTGTTGTTGTTGTATTCTTAACCACATTTTATTCACCTGAAATACTGAAACAAAAGAGACAAGGGGAGAATAGTTTTGGGTTGTTTTGCTTCTTTTAATGCATACTATAAAGTAGTTTTACTTTTGATATTTAAGGATACTTAAGTACATTTATTGTGCGGTACTCAAAGTCTTTTACTCAAGTAGTTTTTGTTATGGGAGACTTTAACTTTTAGCAAATTGGTTTTCAGTT
Organism: Orestias chungarensis; assembly: GCA_032876305.1. Taxonomy (NCBI): domain Eukaryota; kingdom Metazoa; phylum Chordata; class Actinopteri; order Cyprinodontiformes; family Cyprinodontidae; genus Orestias; species Orestias chungarensis. The sequence continues at coordinate 575,547 of JAVLVB010000145.1, read as the reverse complement.
ATGGTATTGCTACTTTTACTTGATTACTTTTTTTAAGTACTTTAAACACCTGTGATTCAAACAAGCATAATCTTACAGCTAAATCATTAAAATCCTTCATCCTAACAGCTTTAGCATTGTCACCCACATTTTATACACATACAAATCCTAATTTTTATATATTGCTGTATTGTGTAACAATGTATATAAATGTATGTAAATTCTGTCTTTACGTACACACACTGACACAAGCTTCATGTGCACATCACCAAACCACCACTTAATGTAAAATAGCTGATTACTCTGGACTGAAATGGCTACTAATGTAATGCAGCTCATTGTTTAACCAAGAAGGGAGTATGATAAAATTTTTAAAAGGTTTTTCTAATCAAGCGACCTAAGCAATGTTCTAATCAATGCCATCTATTGTTTTCCTTATAGGTTGTGATGAGCACATATGTGCTGAATCTTTACCCTGTTTTTCTTGGTGATCAATTTCCATCACTGAATTAGTATGTTGTAAGGACTGAAGCAAAAAAATTAATTAATTAAAAAAGTAAATAAATTATATGGTAATAGCTGGCCACGTTTATTGTTTACTCAACCACCAAGTGAAAATATTTTCCTAAGCTTCAATTCTTAAATAGGATTCATTGCTCATGGAAGCAATGAACCCCCCCCCCCCCT